>CM021103.1:300048440-300120003 GCA_007115665.2 Sequoiadendron giganteum
AAATGGGGTCTTATCCTCCCTTGACCTTTCAAATTCAAATTTTCATGCAGGAAGTACCATCCATAGTTTCGTGCTCTCGCAGCCATTTCAAAACAGCATTCATACAACGACATTTCGGCCTCATGTTTTCAGAACGTACCAGCGCATCTCAAAATCAAAAATGAACTTTGACCCAGATGCTAAAATGGGGTCTTATCCTCCCTTGGATTTTTAAATTCCAAATTTGCATCTGGGAAGTACCATCCGGAGTTCTGTGCTCTCGCGGCCGTTTCAAAATAGCATTCCTACAGTGGCATTCTGGGCTCATGTTTCCGGAACGTACTAGCGCACCTCCAAATCAAAAACGGACTTCAACCCAGATGCTAAAATGGGGTCTTATCCTCCCCTGGCATTTCAAATTCCAAATTTGCATCCGAGAAGTACCATCCGGAGTTCCGTGCTCTTGCAGCCGTTTCAAAACAACATTCATACAGCGGCATTCCGGCCTCATGTTTCCGGAACGTACCAACGCATCTCAAAATCAAAAACGGACTTCGACCCAGATACTAAAATGGGGTATTATCCTCCCCTAGCTTTTCAAATTCCAAATTTGCATGCGAGAAGTACCATCCGGAGTTCCGTGCTCTCGCAGCCATTTCAAAACAACATTCCTACAACGACATTCTGACCTTGTGTTTCCGGAACGTACAAGCGCACCTCCAAATCAGAAACAAACTTCGACCCAGATGCTAAAATGGGGTCTTATCCTCCCTTGACCTTTCAAATTCCAAATTTTTAGCCGGGAAGTACCATCCGAAGTTCCATGCTCTCGCGACCGTTTCAAAACAACATTCCTACAGCGACATTCCGGGCTCATGTTTCTGGAATGTACTAGTGCACCTATAAATCAAAAATGAATTTCGACCCAGATGCTAAAATGGGGTCTTATCCTCACTTGGCTTTTCAAATTCTAAATTTGCATGCGAGAAGTACCATCCGGAGTTTCGTGCTCTCACGGCCGTTTCAAAATAGCATTCCTACAGCGGCATTCCGGCCTTGTGTTTCCGGAACGTACAAGCGCACTTCCAAATAAAAAACGGACTTCGACCCAGATTCTAAAATGGGGTCTTATCCTCCCTTGACCTTTCAAATTTCAAATTTACAACTGGGAGATACCATCCAGAGATCCATGCTCTCGTGGTCGTTTCAAAACAGCATTTCGGCCTCTCATTTCCGGTTTCAAGAAGCCTACCATGGGTCCGTCGATAGAACCATTTGATCCAATAAATAATGCTACAATTCCATCAGGAAGAAGGCATCTTTCAGGCAGTTTCAGCTACACTAAAAGGGAAATCAGCTAGAAGACAAAACTGCTACAGTGACTGACCACTACAGGACAGAACAGGGAAAAGACAAAGATGTATTTTAAATTACTAAATATTGTGGGGTAGGTGAAGCCCTAATGTAATTGAATCTGAGCCACACAATGTAAATCAATCCTGGCCATTTATTTGATCTTTGGTAAACTATAAATAGGGGTCCCCCTCATTTGTAGTTGTTGGAGAGCTATTGTAAAAACATTCTACAGTAATAGAAAGCAGCATTGCATGATCTATGGGTGTTACTTTTGAGTTTGCTCATTATGTGTGCATGGTTATACCTTCCAATTTAGTTTTAGTTGTAGTTTCTTGAATGGAAGTGGTAATGGTCATTTTTGTTACAGGTTTTGATGAATTTCCAGCCCATACTTTTGGCACTTGTTGATGGCAAGCTGCTGTGCAAAGTTAGCCTGGGCTTCTTTATTTGATTGTTGCAACTTAGTTCATTTGCATGTTCATGATGTGTGTATGCAAACTGAAAATCTGCAGTCCTTAGAAGATTGCACTGGTTTTGTGTAACTATAGGATCCTCTTGGCCAAGCAAAACCCAGTTTAGGGAGTTTGTCTACTGTAGCAGCCTTCATGATCACTGTTCATTCATAGTTTAAGATCCAGGAACCTTTTCTCTTCCCTGCCCTTTTTCCTTTTTTTTAATAAGTAACCTTAGGTAAGGTTCATTGCATATTGTAAAGCTAAATCTGATGTTGAAATGGAGTTCCACACTGCTGTTTGAACCTACAGCAAACACTCAGCAACTTTCCCATCTTAAGAACTCCATTTGCAGATCCAACTTCCCCACTTTGTAACTCATCTGTAAGTCCACCTTGTGATTCCAGCAAATCACATAAACAACTGAAATATTCCAAGCACTGTCAAGACCTGACATTCGAGAGACCTTGGGATAGTGTTATGCAATTTGATTGTGGAAGATTGTCTTTCAAGAGAGGTGATGCACCTACATATTACCTGTGTTGTGAAGTGCATGAAAACACCATCAACAATATCTATATTGGAACTTCTCAAAATTCCACCAGCTCACAAGGAGATTCTAGAACAAGATCTAGTGGCCACCACAGTAACAAATAATTTGGAAGTTTGTCAATTCCAGACCATGATGGGATATTTGACCGCACCTCATTGTCTATCATTTTTTGAACACGATGACGTATCACTTACTCATCCACACAAGTCCACCCTACATATTGAGGTTTTAATTCATAAACACCAGGTCAAACGTGTTCTAATAGATGGAGGAGCTAGTCTAAATATCTGCACTTTAAAGTTTATCCGTGCATTAGGATATTCAAACAATGCAATTGGTGCTAGAAGAAAGATCACTATAAAAGCGTATGATGATGAAGAGAGATCCTCCCAAGGATTGATCGTGTTACCAATTCAAGTGGGGCTAGTTGTAAAGGATATAATCTGTTAGGTTTTAGACAAAGAGTTGACATACAACATACTCTTGGGATATCCTTGGATTCATGAAATGAAAGCAGTGCCATCAACATATGATCAATGCTTGAAATTTCTTTTGAATGGACAAGAAATCACTATTTCAGCTGATTCCAACAATCCTCAATACTGCAACATGCTCAAAACAGTCCAAGATAATTTTGTGCCACATAACAAAGAAGCTAACACTCCTAGCTCATTAAATAATGAAAGACAACTAAATTATTTGTCAAAGTGGGTTGAGAAAAAGGTTTAGTCAAGGGATAAAGGTATTAGTGATTCTACTCCATTAAATGATGAAAGATAACTAATTCTTTTGTCAAATCAGCTTGAGGAAAAGGTTCAGTCAAAAGACAAAGCCATTGATGATTCTACTCCATCAAATCATGAAAGTCAACTCAATTCATTATCAAAGCAGTTTGAGAAAAAGATCTAGTTGAAGGACAAAGGCATGGGTGAATATTCAATTGAGCAGTCCTTATGTCTATCACAACTACTGCCTTCTCCCAAGTCATATGGACAACCATCAACATCAAGACAACAATTCTCACAACACACCACACTCTTTGATGGTAAGTTTATAAAAGTAGGCACTCTAGTGGATGAATTTGAAGACAAGGATGTTTTAAATTGGTTGTACAAAGATGAAGAAACATCACAAGCATCAACTTCCAATGTACTAATAGAGCCATATGGAAAAGGGTTTACAATCCTACACAAGATGGGATATGAAGGAAAAGGTCATGTTGGCAAAAGAAAAAGAGGGTATTGTGGAACCAATTTAGCTTATCATAACCAATCCAAAAGATAAGACATGACTAGGATATAAGGAAGAAACAAAAGAAGAAGTCAATCAGAAGATTTGTGAGTGAATCCTACAATTACAAGCTAGTTCTGAAATAGATTCCAATGAATATGAATGGGATTCACTGTTTGAAGAATCTTGTCGAGACAAAGAAGTTGATGTGATAAAAAGGTATGCACCCACATGTATGGAGGGACAAATCTCAGGGTCTAGACCTCTTGAATTTGGATCACAACATATTGATGACACTAGTGAGGACGAGCAGACATCAAGCGAGATAGACAAGTCAGAGGAAAGTAACATCATAGACCTTGACATTGCTATTGAACACTTTGAAAACATTGCTAGCAGGACCCTTACCGTCATTGACCTTGACCAATTTGATGATCCTTTACCTTTAATATATCCCAAACTCATCGACTGAGAACAAACTGAGCCTCTTAATATCCCTATCTTTTCGAATGATGATGCCATTGTCAACTTTCTTTGTTCTAAAAACCCAGAAACAAGTTCCACCACTAAATCTCATAATGAAGTTTCTGATGAGGGGAGTGCCAAATCTCTTAGTTGCAAAATGAAAAATATGAAAATCGATCTAATGGTGAAAACCATGATGCCAATATTAGATCACAAAAAAATTAAAGAGTGTATCCAACAGTGAAAACCTCTCTGAGGCACCGAAGGATGGGAGATTTGACACTCTTCTTGAACACTATCATGAAATATCTTTAGTGTTGGTTGAACCTACACAATCCATCAACATTGGTATGATAGAAACAATAAAGACCCTACATCTAACAACATCCATGACAAAATAGGAAAAATCAAGTTTTACCAAGTTCTTTGAAGAAAGACAAATCAACTTTGCTTGGTCCTACGCTGACATGCTAGGCATAGATCCAGATCTCATAATGCATCACTTATCTTTGCCACTTGGAGTGAAGCCGATAAAGCAAAAAATGAGGAAAATGCATCCACACATTGCCTTGTTGGTGAAAGAAGAATTGAATAAATTGTTAGATGCAGGATTCATCTATCCAATCGACTATGCTGAGTGGATTTCCAATATTGTACCAGTCTCTAAACTAGATGGTAGCATCAAAATATGTATTGATTTTAGAGATCTTAACAAGGCTTATCCAAAGGATGACTTTACTTTGCCTAACATTGACATCATTGTAGATTTGATAGTAGGACATGCCATGTTATCACTCATGGATGTCTTTTCAGGATACAATCAGATCAAAATTGCACCCGAAGATCAAGATAAAATAGATTTTACATGTCCATGGGGTACATTTTGTTGGAACATCATGCCTTTTGGATTGAAGAATGCAAGAGCCACTTATCTGTGGGTGATGACAACCATCTTTTATGATATGATGCACACATTCATGGAGGACTATGTGGATGACCTGTTAGCAAAATTTTTCACCAGGGAAGGACATCTAGAAATCCTAGATAAAATCTTCACTCGATTGGAAAAGTTCAATGTGAGATTAAACCCAAAGAAGTGTGTGTTTGGCGTGACATCAAGATAACTCCTAGGGTACATAGTTTCAGAAAAAGGCATCGAAGTGGATCCCACCAAAGTCAAAGCCATCATGGAAATGCCACCTCCCAAGAACATCAATCAACTAAGATCTTTGCAAGGAAGGTTTCAATCTATTAGGAGGTTCATTGCACAACTAGTGGATAAAATTCATCCTTTCACTCATCTCCTACACAAGAATATTTCTTTCAAGTGGGATGAAAAATGTGAAGCTGCTTTTAATTAACTAAAGCAATATCTGATGTCTCCACCTATATTGGTACCGCCAACAGAGGGAAAACCATTATTACTTTACATAGCAACAATTGAGGTGTCTTTGGTCACTCTGCTAGCACAAGAAGACTCTACGGGAAAAGAAAGGGCTATTTATTACATCAGTAAAACATTGAATGGCTATGAAATCAACTACACATTCATTGAAAAAGATTGTTTGGTGGTAGTGTTTGCTACTCAACAACTACGACACTATAGGTTAACTCATATTGTCAAACTCATAGCCAAGATTGATTCATTAAAGTATCTACTCAGCAAAGCTACCCTAATAGGAAGACTAGCCAAGTGGGTAATGATATTGAGCGAATTTGACATTCAGTATGTGGATCGAAGAGAAATCAAGGGTCAAGTGATAGCAGATTAGTTAGTCAAAGCACCACTGCAAGATGACCATCCTATGCGTATTGAGTTTCCAAATGCAGATGTCCTCACCATGACAACACAACAGTGGATGTTATACTTTGATGGGTCTTACACTCAACACGGGTCGGGTGTTAGAATCATGTTTATTACACCTCAAGGACATACTATACCAAAATCTTACAGGCTAATGTTTCCATGCACAAATAACATGGTTGTGTACGAAGCATTAATCATCAATATCAAGGTGGAAATCGAATGGAAGATCACAGAGTTACAAGTCTATGGATATTCTCAACTAGTCATCAATCGGGCTAATGATGATTATTAGACAAAAGATGGCAAGTTGCTGCCATACAAAAGAATGTTAGATGACTTCAAGAAGTACTTTGTTGAGATCAAATTTGAACAAATTCCTAGAGAGGACAATAAAGTTGCAGACGCCATGGCGACCATTGCCTTTCTGTTATAAATACCAGAAAAATGAGCGCATTATGAGTTCATGGTGGAACAATTGTTTAATCTCACCTACGATAACCCTAAATCCAAAGTCATATGCCATCTAGTTGATGTTGAGTCCTCAATTTATGAGAAGATCTATACCTATTTGAGAGATAATACCCTTCCACTAGATCTATCCTGAAACTAGAAACACAATTTCATGTGCCAAGCTACACGACATACCTTGATAGCCAACACACTTTATCGATGAGGTCTTGATGGTACTCTCCTTCAATGTATTGAATGTAATGAATGTGAAATAGCCTTATGTGAATTTCATGAAGGTATTTGTGGAACTCATTCAAGTGGACTAACTCATGCTAAGAAAATCCTACGCTTGGGGTATTACTAACCGAATATGGAGGAGTCTTTTCAAATTTTCAAGAAGTGCAAAAAATTTCAAGTCCATGGAAATCTGATACATGCACTAGCACAGGAGCTACAACCATTCGCATCAATGTGGCCTTTATGTCAATGGGGACTTGAACGTGTGGGTAAAATTTATCCATCATCCTCCAATGGACATAAATTCATCATCACAACCACATAGTATTTTATGAAGTGGATTGAAGCAGTTCCCTTAACCACAATCACTAGAAAACAAATTGCTTCTTTCATCCTAAATTACATTATCTGTCAGTATGTCATTCCTCATTCAATTATCACAGAGAATGGTAGACCTTTCAAGAACTAGGAAGTCCAAGAAATTTTTGAAATTTTTCATATCCAACATCGATTTTCCACACCATACTATCCTCAAGGAAATTGCCAGGTAAAGGCCTCAAACAAGACCATTTTAAATTTTTTGAAGAAAACTATCAATGATGTTGGATGTGACTGGCACACTAAACTAAACCCTGCTTTGTGGGCATATCAAACTAGTACCTGCACCCCAACATGAGCCACACGATATTCCCTTGTATATGGATCAAAGGCCATTTTTCCAATTGAGGTTGAGTTACCTTCACTATGGGTATCATTGAAGGGGATCATTTCAGAGGAAGATTATAGAGTGTCCAAGCTACATGATTTGGAACTATTGGATGAACATCGTCAGCATGATGTTGATCACTTGAAAGACTACTAACAAAGAATGTCAAGAAGCTATAATCACAAGGTCAAACCAAGAACATTTCAGGTAGGTGACTTAGTCTTGAAAGAGAATCCTCACAATCAGTAAGATAGGGAAAAGAAGGGAAATTTTGAACCAAACTGGCTAGGTCCCTTTGTCATTGTATCAATCTATTGATCTGAAGCCTATCAGTTGTCTATGCTCGAAGGGGACCTGTTTGAGGAACCTATTAACAATATCCATCTCAAAAAGTTATATACCTAGCTCATTTAGTGCACGGTAAAAGTCCTAAAAAAATACAATAAAAATGAGAAAAAGTCCTGAAAAAATTATCACCTTGATGAAAACCTGGCAAATAGGCATCTTGGTGACAAAAAAAAAAAAAGAGAAGAAAAACATCAAAAAAATATAAAAAAAAGTGAAAAATCAAAAAAATCGTTACCTTGATGAAATTTTGGCAAACAACCATCTTGGTGATAACAAAAAAATCTGAAAATCTGGAAAAAGTGCAATAAAAAAAGTAGTGAAAACTTGGCAATAGGCGCTATTTGTGATAGATTATCTTTTTCATGTTTTAGTCGTTCGTTCTCACCATCATTATGCCTATCATCAGAAATAACCTCATGTACATATCCTGGCGTTGTGGTCGTGTTTCACCCTGGTCTGGGAGGATAATCCTGAAGGAATTAGTTGAATGTTGAACGCATCCAACCCTTCCAGTAGATCCCAAACGCGGTGCCGGTAGTTCATAAGTCTTCGGTCATAGCAAGAATAAAGCTTTCTAACTTGCTTTATGACCAACTCCAAATCTCCATATACCTGGAGCACCTTGACATCCTTTCTTAATGCCATCAAGAGGCCCAACAACAAAGCCTTGTATTCTGCCACGTTATTAGTACAATAAAACTGCAGTCTGTGAGCAGAGAAGTATGATTTACCTTTGGGACTGATCAGTTCGAAACCCACTCCAGCTCCATGCTTGGATTTAGAACCATCAAAGCGCAACGTCCAAAATCCAAGAGAATCCTTAGGCACAGGGCCGACGGATCCGACTTTCGCCCTTGGTGGGGGTTTCATTTCAGTGGCCACTTTGGGGACTACAGGAATGGGACCTGCTCGTCGATCGGATATAAATCTTGTTTTTTCCTTCAGAGTAGCTTACCTCTTGACATGCTCAATAGCTGTTTGGCACAAGTAGAAGTCAAATTCTGAATGGGCAGCATTGTGCACCCGACACCAATTAGGAAGTAAGAGTTCCTGGAAGTTTGTTTGAGTTCCCAAACTGAGCTGGTCATGCACACATTTTTCCATAAAATCTTGGAAACTATCGACCAGTCCTCGACTTTCGCCCTCTTCAAGCCCTTCATCGTCAGATTCGATGAGGATCTCAGTGCTTTGAGGAGCATTGTGCAAGTTGGTAGGTGGGTTGCATAGCATGAGGAAGACCTCACTCATTCCTTTATCTTCAAGGTATTCCCGCTCATTCGTGCATGCCACTGGGGAATAATTTCCTAGACTCATTTCGCATACAACACCTCATTTGTGTTGTTGTACTCGGTGATCATGAATTTCATTTGTGGTTCTTTGTCAATCTGGATCTAATTAGGCATTCCTTTCCACGGCAGCCATATGTGAGAGTAATCAATGGCGACGTATCTGTTCAGTGCCCTCATGAAATCCCTTCCTAGGATCATGCCATAGGCGTCCGGGATATCAGCCACCTATATATCAATGGTTTGTTGGACCCGGGGATCAGCAGCAACCTGCATGGGTATCCTGTTGATCTCCCCTACTATGCTGATTTCGGTTTTATCAAGCTACGTCACCTTTCACTGGGAAGGGGTGGGCGTGATTCTGAGTGCCTTGCACACACTCAAGGGCATGACATTAGCCGATGCTCCTAAATCCAACAAGCAATTGTAGAGGTTCTTCCCAAACACACGGACAGTGGTCAGAAAGGGAGGGGTCTCGAATTTCCCTTGAAGCAACCCTCCAGAAACGTCCACCTGAGCGACCTAGGCCTTTTCCTTCTCGCTGCCTCTATTTGGGGCTGGTGTCAGATTAGCAACCCTAACAGACTGCCTGTTTGCCTGCTGACCTATTGGTGGGTCAGCTTTACTGTTAAAAATCTTTCTGACCATTGGTTCATTCGATTGATCATTAAAAGAAACCTTCTTTACCGGAACCTCTTCCTGAGTTGACCCCTATGACAGGGTCCCATTTACCATTCAGAAAAAGGTGTTCCTGACAGCAGGCATCTTCAGAAGTTCAAAGGCAGACATGCTCAGCTTTACCTTTTTGAATTCCTCAGCAATATACTCCCCCATTTGCTCAATCTCTCGGTCATGGGGAACATTCTAGGAGGGGGTAGCATTTTGGCCTTGGCCATTGCTTTGTTGTTTATTTCTGCCGAGGTATCATGTGGGTGTGAGTGGAAAACCCGGATTATTGTTTGCATTCGGATCGGGAGGGGTATTGAAATTATTTGGCGGGATGAAGGTCGTAAAAGGGCCACCAGAATGACCTCCTGCTTGTCTATTTCTAAGGTTGTAAGGGGCAGTCCTTTGGTGAAACATTTGGACTTCGTCCTCCCTAAGTTCCTCTTCATCATCCTTAGGACCATTATCTATTGAATTAAAAAGCTGAGCCAAAGGGCTTTCGGGACTTACCTCTTTCACTGCGTCATGATGGCTTGAATCGGCGTTGTCCACCTCGGGGGCGTTGCATTTCGCCTTTGGGAAAGGGGCCTGATTTAACACCAACACCGAGGCGTCGTAGGGATCAGATGGGACAATGTCCCTACATCTCGAGCTATCGACCGCATTCTGAACTTCTACTTGGAAAATCTCAGCTGCGGTTTGGAATTTCGGACAATCTAGTTTGGAATGGCGGCTCGTCTTATGTATGCGGCACCAACCGGATAAAGCAACCTCTGCCAAATAAACTTCGCTTGTGGGGTTTTCATTATTGCTGCTATGAGGCTGGTCAAGGGGCATAGGAATGCCACCGTTGTTGGGGCGTGTATTCCACGTCCGATTCTGCCTTTGGAAGGGCCTCTTACCAAAGTTCTGGCCCAAGTTATGATTTCTATCATAATTCTGCCCTGACGATATGCCAACCTCTCGATTATCCCGACTTTCATGGTGATCTCGATTTTCTCGGTTGAGGTTGGCCGGGATGCTCTTTTGCGACGTCTGCAGCGGGTTATTTCGATTCCTTAAATGTGTCATTTCAGTCGACATTTTTTTGACCATCTTCGTAAGCTCGTCGATCATATCCCTTTCGGTGCTATTTGGCTGCGGTGCAGTATTTTGGAGGAACACAGGCTGTGCTGCCAGCTGATTCTGATGAGCGAGTGGAAACTCCGCCGCTTGGAGGTATGCTGGCATCTGGGATCCTTGTGGATGTGTCTGTTGCTGCTAGGGCAACAAGTAGTGCGGTACCAGATATGCCTAGTTATTTGGCTGCCCAGGATGCGGAACTATAGGTAGCTACGACACTGGGTTTAGTAGCGGCGTCTGATGCTGTAAGGCTTGCGTGAGACCCTATATTTGTGCCAGATGTGCGGTTTTCCCAAGAGAAGGCAACGAAACTGATATGTTTTGCCCCAAATCTGTACTGGCAATGATGGCTTCAACATATGCATCTACCAACCTAGCGGGTGGTGGTCTCATCCTTTTCACCAAGGCTGAAGTGAGGTTGTCCAGCGCCGCATAGTAAATGGGTAGGACAACAGCATCATTGAAAACATACGGGGCCTGTAGCCGAGTGTACACTCTATAGAAGCGATCATTGAACGAGCTGATTGGTTCATTGATCTCCCTTTGAATCGACATGAAATGTCGATACGAATCTGCAGGGCTGACCGGGGTCTTGAACTTCTGCAAAAAGACACTCTTCAGAAGATCCCACATGCTGATAGTTCCGGTCGACAGGTTGATGTACCAATAGAAAGCCTCCTCCCCTAAGGAGTAGGGAAAGAGCCTACATGCCACATCTTCGTACATGATTTGCATAGTCTTCAAGGTGATTTCAAAAATCTTGACATGTTCCTTGGCTGTCCTCTATGGATCTCGGCAGTTGAACTTCATGCAGAAGTTCTCAGGATTCTTCGGCATAACATGGTAGAGGTTGAAGGCGAGCAAAGACGAGTTATTACCTAGCCACGCCATCAAAAAAGGCGGTGGAGGCGGCTACGCCAGATTGGCCTGTGTTGGTAACGGGGCTGCAGTGACAGGTGAGGCAGCAACAAGGCTGGTGAAGGTGCTTAGATGAAAGGCGGCGCTTTGCCCAGATGAAGTGGGGACTTGGAAGGTCTCAGCGGCAGGATGAGCGAAAGCCGAACCCATCAATGAGGATGAAGAAGGCAGAGGCGAAAGAGCAGTGAGCTGTCCTGCAAAATTAGTGATGGATGGTCCCCTTCGTTTAGCTCTCTTAGCTCGGATCGGGGGCTGTAATTCCTGCAACTCTCCCTTATTCAGTGTAGACCTCAACACTCGATAGAACCTCTCAGGGGAGAATGACTCAATTTGATCCAGCTTTACCTTTTTTTGGGCCCTCCTTCTAGAGCCAGTTCTGTTGATGGTGTTATTATGCACTTCTCAACACAGGTAATGCATAGGTGCATCACCTCTCTTAAAAGACAATCTTTCACAATCAAATTGCAGAACACTATCCCAAGGTCTCTCCGGTGTTAGGTCATGACGAGGCTTGGAATATTTCAGTTGTTTATGTGATTTGCTGGAATCACAAGGCTGTCTTACATAGTTGAAGTTGTAAGGGAATTGAGTCGATGAATGGAGTTCTACAGATCTAGAATTAATATGCTTTGCTGCAGGCTCAGGCGGCAGTCTTAGACTCCATTATTTCGTCAGATTTGGCTTTACAATGTGCAACGAACCTTAACACAAGTTGTTTCTAAAAAAAGAAAAAAGAAAAGGGTGAGGAAGGAAGATGTTTCCTGGACTTGCAACTATCGATGAACAGTGATCATGGAGGTTCCTGCTATGGATAGTTTCCTTAAACATAATTTCACTTAACCAGAATTCTCACAATATCATAAAATCTGTGCTATTTTCTAAGGACTGCAGATATTCATCATTCATTCACTATGGGAAGCTGAATAAAGATGAGATTCAATGAGCAGCAATGAAATCAAAGTCCAAAGTAACTTTACACAGTCATCTGCCTTCAGCAAACGACCAAAAGTATGGACAAGAAAAGCATACACACAACAGCAATCTTCAAAACCAGAGACAACATGTTAAAACTACCAAGTCTAATCTAAAGGCATTAAAACAACAAAGTAACTTAAAGCAAAGTTGGAACTAAAAGGGAGAGGAGTCATGAAACATATTAAGAAACCCAGAAATACACCAGAAAATGACTGTATTTGTTATTTATAATTTCTACAGCATGCCTTTACAACAACTCAACTCTCTCAGAATGAGAGGAGGAGAGCCCTATTTATAGTTCTCAAAAAACAAAATGAGTGGCCAATATTTGATTCTATTGTGTGGCCAATATTCACTTTACATTAGGGTTTCACCTACCCCCAAATATATTACATTTATAAATAACTTCTTGTTTCTTCCCTATTTCGTCATCTAGTGACAACACTGTAGCAAATTTGTCTTTTAGCCATTTGCCCTTTGCTGCAGCTATTCCTCAAGGAACTCTTCATTGATGACTACATTGCCCTCTCGCTTCTTCAATGCGGCATACTCCATGAAACTTAGGACCAGGGACTGAAACTTATCCACCTCCATGATGTCGGATTTCAAGATTTGGTAACTCCATTCTTGAGAATTGCTGCCAAGCTTCTTGCAGTCCTCATCATACTTAGCAGCATTATCTTGAAAGAGTTCTGACTGCGTGAAGGCTCAGGCAGCGAAGCACATGAACTCAGTGGTGATTTCGGTGGACATCCCATCTTCCATAATCTTCAAGAAGTGGGGCTTGATGTTCTCAGGATTGATCTCGACCGCAGGCATCTCATACCCCGTCATCAGTTTGAGATACCGAACGCACTCCTCTCTGGAATCCCTTGCCCATTCAATGTTTGGCGCTATCCATTGCAAAATCTGCTCAAGCCTCCTCTTCTGATGATCATAGTCTCACTTCCAGGTGTCTACCAGCCAGTGATCATCATCCTTGAAGGCAAGGTCCTTTTCCCAGACATCGCTTGGCAATGCGAGTATGGCCTCAATCTTTGGGTAGGCCGCATCGTACTTCCTTGTGAACTTCTCATAGATCTACCTTGTGTCCTCGAGAGTTTTCTAAACCTCTAGGAACCTACTTGCTGCCCTGGCAGCCAAATTGATGCCCATATTCCCTATGTCCAAAACCTGCCAAAACCAATTTTCTGTAATTTTGTCCAAGTTCCGTCTCTTTTTGAGCTTTTCAATCTATTCTCTGGATAGCAACTGAGGCGGGGCCGATGATGTTGTAGGTTGCTCATCTAGAGATGACCATTGTTGAATATAAGTCATTATATCAACCACTTGCTCCTTTAGTTCTTCTTTGGAGACCTTGTCCTACTGGATAAGGTGCACCACTGTGGCTACCAACTCTTCGAGATGTTCAACCTTCTGTTCCCGTGTGGCCACTCCCAAGTCGATGGTGGAGACGTTGTAAGTTATACCTTGTTCCCTAACCATCGACGTTGCTATTTGTACTGCCCTTGATCCCAAGGCATCCATGGTTATCTTTGATCTGACCCTCGACTTCTTCTCTTTTCTGGTACTTATTCGTGCTCTGGCCATGATGGCTTCCAGCCTTGCCTTGGGATCTTTCAAGGTGGGAGTCTTTTGCTTGAGTTGTCTTTGCAGCCAAACAAGTGTTTGGGGTTCTTCCCTTGGCGGTTCACTTTGAGTCCTGTTGTCCTCCTTTTCGAGTTCGACATTTCTGACAACAAGAGCCTTCTCCTTCGTTCCTGCATCTTCCTTTCCCTTATCAGAATCTTGTTCGAATGTTTCATGTTTAGCGAGGGACTCGGTGAGTGACTGCCCTTTGGGTGAATCCTTCTTTTCAGCATCCTCCTCCTCATTTAAAGTATCTTGATGCTCCTCGGGGCTCTCTGCTTGTTTGTCCTCATGGAGAAAAGTGTCCTTATCATGCTCTGGAGTCTGGCCATGTTCCTCAGCTGGAGACCTATCACCCTCCATCTCTAGAGCAGCAATCTCCTCTTCCCGTGCAAGCCGGTCCTCGGCCTCCTTGTCCTCAATTTCCTTGAACTGCTTGCCCCACTTTGCATTGAGCTCAGGATCATTTGACTCTCAGATCAACTCGGCATCACGGTCCTCAGTGCCCTCACTAGATGACTCATAGGCCACTTCATCAATCTCTCAACGCTCGAACAAGGGATGCTCATGATACTTGAATTCTTCATACTCTGGCACCTTCTCAACCTCCAACTATTCTCATTCATGCTCGTCTGATATCTGCATGGTCGCTTTCATCTTTGGTGACTCAGTGGAAGGGGATACCATTGGAGCGGAGGCCATAGCTTGAGCTATCGCATCCTGGACTATCGGATTGGTAAGCATCCCCGAAAGCTCAGTCAACACATTCTGCATATACTTTACAAAAGACTCTGGAAGGCTTGGGGCTGGCGTTGTGGCAACGAAAACGAAAGGAAGGGAAGGAGACATGGAGGAAGAGGTCATGGGCGAGGTGGTGGCAGACGATGAATCTACGAGAATAACTTGTAATACTGGAGGAGTAGGAGCAAGGTGGACAGAGATATCCACTGTAGGCGGAGAGGAGGCAGAAGCTGGAATTGAAGTAAGCGGGGTGGCAGCGGTGATTGTAATGGGTGGAGACCCCAATGAGCTAGATCCCTTCTTTCCGATCTCGAGGGGCGAACCCTTGGGCATCACCATTGTCTCCGTGCCTCCAGTTGTTTTTCTTTTCTTCTTAGAGGGCTTCGGCTCGGAAGACTTACGGGCATAGACTTTTGGTTTGGGCAATTGTTCGCTAGCCTCCTTTCTTTTCTTGGTCTTCAGCGATGGTGGGGTCTTAGAGGTCTCCCCAGTTGCAACAGTGGCCTCCCCACCTTCGGAGCCACTTGGTTCACTTACATGCTCACTTGCAAGCTCGATAAACATCAGGACGACCCCTTGTTGTTTCAATTGAGCTACCCTTTCGTCGATCCACGCCCTCATTCAGATTTCAACGGGCCTAGTGAGCACACCAATGTCATTCAGCTCAGGTGCATTCCAGTCAATTGCGGGCAGTGGCAGGTTGGAAACTGCATTGTAACCTGGATCCACAACTGTGTCCTCATCCTCCTCTAGCTGATCAAGGACCAGGCACAAGTTCACCCTTCTTACATGAATGACAGTCATGCGCATGTAATTCCGCAATCGTACCTCAAGATCATCCCTGCAGTTGGCCCAAAAGTCCTCGATGTTGTGGAGGTGAGCGTATTCACACCCCAGTGCCTTCCTGACATGACCATAAGGATGCATTCGGGGCCTTGTCGTGTATTGTTCAAAGTTATACTCCACCAGCTCCTTTTCCGAATATCCTGCGCACTGGGAGGTGTGGATCTTATACATCCCCTGACCAAGGTTCATGGGATGGGCGGGGCCTACCAAATGTTTCTCGCTGAAGATGCTATGAATGTGCCGCAGCTGCTGAGTCAGCTCTAAAAGAATGATCCGGTCATTTGGGTACCGGGGCAGCTTGTTCGATCTTTCAGTGAATCCCTCGGCATGAATGTATGTGAACTTGGGGAACTATATGTACAAGAAGGTGTACTGCCTGAGGAGGACCCTGGCACTGTGAGACGTCCTCCTATGAAAATCCCCTCCTACTGATCGGATGACGTGAGCAATGAATGCGTCGTTCACCCTGCAGTAGTTTCTCTTGAAATTCCAGAATTGTAACTGAGGGTACTTGTCATAAGGCTTGAGCTCTGGCCCCACCGGATCACTAGGCATCATTGTCAATCCCTGAGAATTTCACCGATTGGCGAGAGAATATACCAAGTAGGAGGTCATGAAGAATTTGTTAGTTTTCTTCACGGTGGTGAACTGCACATGGAAGCAGTCGCTGATGATCTCGCTCCAATAGAAGATGGTGCCCTTACCTCAGAGAATCTGTTCTATGAAATAGATTATGCATTCTTGAAAGAAAACCGCGTTGGGAAGACCCATGACTCGGCTGAGTAGAGTTACAAGGTCATGGTAGTCCTCGAAGAAGTCACTGCGGAAGAGCTCTTGAGGAAGCTTCCCAACACTACCCCGTTTGTCCTTCAACCAGCACTGGTTGATAAGCTTTTTACACCCCAACGGGTCCTGTTCCCACACTTCTTTACAATCTTCCATGGTGGGGACCTCCATGCTCTAAAAGGTAGGAATGTGGAAGGTCTCAGTTATCCCTGACGAAGAAATATCTATAAGTATATTCCCCTCATGATCCACAATGGTTCTGGTATCAGATTGGTATGCCTCCACGCATGCCATCACCAGCTCCGGGGCCACTAAGGCTGGCGGGAAACCTACAGCTTTAGCAAGTCCACTGCTCTTTATTAATCTGGCGTTTGCCATTTTCGAGTTGATTCTAACTCTCTGCGTGAATTCATCAACATCGACTTGTCCGATGTTGGTGTCTGAGACATCCCTCCAAAGGGTAGTGATCCTGGATTGAATAGGGACTCCCTGGAATTTGTATTTCATCAGGTCCTTGTCTTCCTTGCCCCTTGGTGGCTTGGCTGTTCCTTTTCCATTCTTGGAAGCACTGGAAGTCTCTGCACCAGATTCCATAAATCTTGCACAAAAGACGAGAATCGGTAATGATGAACTTGACAAAATGGCCACCGACAAATCCATGCATGTTAAGATTAGTCCGACAATCATAATTCATATTTAATAATCATGGAAGCCAGACCCTTCATTGTTAGAGGGCAGTGCAGACAATCCAGAGTTCTTGGGCTGGAAATCCCTTGGCAGAATGCCGTTTGAAAGGGAAAAAATGAGAATGGCATTCCCAAAGGCATTTCTCGAGGTTGGATTTGAAGATTTGAGGTTGGAGGCAGAGGAAAACCAAATTTTAGAAAATGGGTCGAAATCCATTTTGGATTTGGAGGTCATTTGATGCCCCATTTGGAAGTTCGGGCATCATCTGCAGGGAAACTGTCTGAAATAGTGTAGAGGAAATAGAATTCCAGGCAGTGGAATCCGGGTGTTGGATTTCCGTCACTGGGAAGTGGTTACAGGTCGGCCATTTGGAATGACGAAACGAAAATGGAAATCCGGCAGGAAGTTTCCAGAAGCGGTCAAAGGGTTCGGGAGAATCGGGCGGCAAATGGAGCACCGAGAACCGGAGGTCGGGAAGACGCTTGGACGGGGCCATTTGAAACGGCGCAGGAGGAACAAAATTCTGAGAAGGGAATTCCGGCATCCAGAATCCGGAAGAAGCTCAGAGGAAGTCTAGATTTCGAGTTTCGGCGAACAGCAGACTGGGTTCCGGGATCCGAGAAGACACTCGGACAAGGCTATTTGGAACGGTGAAACACAACGAAATCTCGGGGAGGGAATTCCGGAGGCGGAAGTCCGAGATGGGAAAAAGTGTCTAGAGTTTCGACTGGAAGATGGAAGGTTTTGCGGCCGAGAAGCGAAGTCCTAAAAGTAGCAAGGTGAAACCCGTTTGAAACGGCGAAATAGGGACGGAATTCTGGGAATGGAATTCTGGAAATCGAATTTCGAGGGAAGATTTGAAGAAGATTGCGAAGTTTTGAATTTAGATGGACTTCGAGGGTCCGGGGTCCGAGGGTCGGGAGGACGCTCGGGCAAGGCCCTTTGGAATGGCGAAGACACAACAGAATCCTGGGAAGGGAATTCCGGAGGTTGAAATCTGAGGTGGAAAAAAGAACCAAATTCAAAATTTGAAGAGGGGTACGGACAGCCATGGGAAGACCCGGCCTGGATGGCGCCAACGCTATTCCGAAGAACAGCAGCGGCACAGTGAAGTTCCAGATCGAATTACGGGGGATTTAAAGATTGATTTTCACATTTTTAAAATATGGGTTTTGACAGTGAAGTTCCAGATCGAATTACGGGGGATTTAAAGATTGATTTTCATGCACAAAAATGCTAAAATTCATGAAATAGAGAGGGAGGGCGCGCGGACGGCGAACCTACCTCAAAATTCTGAAGAACAAACAGTCGACCACACAGAAAATGGTTGAAAAGTGAGCTCGGAATGCTAGGCGGAAAACACCTGGTCGCCGAAAGTTCTCCAAACTTATCTATCACTCGCACAATTGATAATGACGGCCAGAAAATTTGTTTTTATATCAAAATTGCCATTAATGCGACATTTAATTCCTCCGTATGGTGGCAGGTTTGGTTGGTGAATTTGAAAACACAGGGACAGAGGGAGGTCCGGGGTTCGGAGTTCGGAAAGCCGTCCGGTCACAACCGTCGAAACAATGAAGACCAAAGGGAAACCCGGTAGAGGAAATCTGGCAAGGGAATCCTGGAAAGGGAAACCCGGCAGAGGAAATCCGGCAAGGGAATCCCGGAAAGGGAAACTCGGCAGAGGAAATCTGGCAAGAGAATCCCAGAAAGGGAAACTCAGCAAGGGAAATCCGGCAAGGGAATTCGGCAACTGCCAGAACGGCGTTTTGACAAGGAGAGCCCGAGTTAACCCGAAACTTAGCAATTTGAAGGGGGAGGGACTCTGGTCAAGCTTGAAATATGGCATCGGGAAATGAACCAACCCCTTTTTGGGGCACAAAGATGGGTATGCAAAATGAGGCAGAACAAAAAGAGACCAAAAAAGGAAAGAGGGAAAGAGGGTCCCCGTTCCGAACGGGGCGTGTGTGCAAAAGGCACAACAGGTACCATATGCGCTAAAAAACGTTAAACAAATTTCAAAACATGAAAAATACAGGAAAAACACATTTCAAATTTAATGAATAGGTTTCTCGAGGTATATACCGAAGGTCCATACGTGGTCAGGCGGTTGTGACGTTGAAATCGCTTGAATTAATAGGTTTGGTAGGGGATCACCATTTTGCTCAAACTTGCTCAAAAGCTTAATCACTCCAATTTTCAAAATGCAAATGAATCAAATGAACCTCTTTTTCATCACTCTCACCTTTTTAAGTAATTAAGTGGGATTACTTTTATTTTTAAATCAGGGCCTCAATTAATCAAAGTGACAGGTTCAATATTATTTTTCGGGAGATAAATCATCTCAGCATCATAAAATTCAAAAATCATCAGAAAATCATTAAAAAAAAATTTAAAAAAACAATTCAAAAAATTCCCCAGTTTATCTCCCGAGGGGGAATATATCCATCATCACTCGAAAGTTCAGCATTTGGGGCATATCGAAATTTTTTTTGTCAACACCATCAACAAATTTTTCTTTGAAGCAATGTGTAAACACATCACTTCAAAGAGGGGCAAAATGTATACACTTAAAAATTGGTCTGGAGAATTAATTAATTTAATACAAGTTATTTAATTAATAAACCTTTCAATTCGTCTATTTATAAATAAATTCTAAATTTATTTATATAGTTCATTTTCTAATTCTTCCATCTTAAATCATATTCTTCTAATCTTAATTAAATAAAAAAATTTAAATAGTTTGTTTTATTTAATTAACTTCTTATTAAATTTAAATTCTAAATTTGAATTTAGTCACATGTCTACTACTTTTTCCACCTTCCACCTCATCATGTGTCTCAACAAATTGAATATTTCAAATATTTAATTTGGGCTTTATCCTCAACAAATTCCAAACAACTTTGGGACACTTGGCTTTCTCCTCCATTTGATTCTCCTTCACACTTGACATATTGTTTTACTAAAAGGAACACTCTCCTTAATTCTCTCTAACCTCTTCACTTTCGACTGTTGATCTCTCCAAATTAAATCCAAACCATTGGTTGCTACCACATCAGTTTATGCCTTGGAAAATCTATAAATGCAACCTCATTCTACAACAAAAAGGGAACCCCAATCTTGAGCAATCTTACTCTGTAGAATTTTCATTAGAGCATTTAGCATTTTTAGCATTTAGAATCCATTAGCATAATCATGGCTTGGTTATTAGTTGCATCTTAATTTATGTAGTTTCTTCACATCATTATCATAGCCTAGTCTCCATTTTCATACAACATCATAGCATCATTATCATATCCATCATATAGCTTAGCAATCAATCATGTAGGAATAGATTCTTGTATTTTACAGCATCTCATTCTTTAGGTTGTCATTCTAAAGGTCATAGTGCACAAACAATCTAAGAGCAATTGTGATTTAATGAATCCTTGGAGATAGAGCACAATGGGACGACTTTAGAGAGTTTGTTTGTTTCAAGTCAATTAGATTGTTATTTGAATTCTCTAATATAATGTTTCATTGGTGTGTTGTTTAGCTTTAATTTGCTTATTCACATTTTAACAGCACACAACTCTTAACTTGATTGATGATATACTTACATGAAAAACAAATCAACTCTAAATGAGATGCATTATGCACCCTGCACCAATTGGATAAGAGAAAATCTTGCAAACACAAGCCACCATGCAATTGATCTTTAACTAGCTCTGTGAATGCTTCAATTGTAGCATTGGTAAATTTTTCTTCTAAATATGTAGAAGCCAGTGGTTTATGTATGTCCCAAAAGAAATTTTCTCCTTGTAAATCCATTTCCACTCTACCCAAAAATGTCAAAAATTCCAACTCATTGTGCCTAGAGGTATTATGAATTTTGCACTTATCTGATAATGCAAATTGATGCAAACACTTGTGATACAATCTCTTGTTCAAAGACTAATGAAGATGAGCAATATCAATCTGAGGATTATTCTCACCATAATAAATGTAAGATTTCCCCCTTTCCATCTCAACTTGGACTTTTATATTTTCATATTTTCTAAATATAAAGAGATCTTATATCTCAGTTTGTACATGAAGGCTCATTCAACTTCCAGCTATGTCACTTTCTCTCATGCCCTCCTTCTAGTGCCAATTCTATTGATGGTACTTTTAGCACAACACAACATAGATAGAATATAAGTATCCTATCTCTCTTGAAAGGTGATTCCTATCAGCAAGCCTCAAGAAACAACCCCAAGGTCTCTAATGTCAGATCTTGACAATGCATAAACAACTCAGTGATTATGTGATTTGTTGGTTATCACAAGGGGCCTTACAATTCAACAATGCTAGAAACTTCAAACTTATCGTCAAATATAGCAATGTGGTGATGCTTCTTGATTCTAAAAATAACTCAAGGAAAGATCAAAGGATAAAGGGTTGAGAGAGAGATTCTAATACTAACACCTAAGATCAATCACAATAATGGTTGATGTTGCAAATGGACAAATCCCCATAAACCAATATTTGTTTGATCAAGGACAAGCCTACAACTACACAAAAATAGTACAATCTTCTAAGGTAATCAAAATATTTTCAGACCATGAACACTTATACACATACCAAATTTCTAGTGCAATATGAAAAAGCATTCACAATTAAACTAAGTGCAATATTTGGCTCAAACTAACTTTACATAGCAACTTACAATCAGCAAATTGCCAAATGTATCAACAACAGATTCATCAAGCATCATTAACAATTCACCATCATTATGAAAAAACTAAAATCTAACATCTAAGAATTGAGAACAAGAAACCAGAGAACTGTCAAAGCTTAACAAGGTGATCCCACAATACTGGTTTACAATTTTTGGCCAAACTGGACATTGAACTGATTTTTTTTAACTAAATATTCACTTTTGGGCACCTATAGCTACTAAACCATGAGGAATTTGAAGATGATGCAAACTAGTGATTTGTGAAATTTTGTTTGTAGATTCTATTTTTATTTTTTTATTTTTTTTGAATCGGATTGCATTTTTTTTTCCATCTCCTTTGAAAACTAGTTTTTAGTAGTATACGCCATTTTTAAAGAGTGATGCTCACCGTAAACAACATAACTTTTTTCTATGAAGGATAATTTTTATTTTGTTTCCAAATTTAGCTTTGTAACTACAATATTTATCCTATCCATTTGGTTTCATAGTGTTTTATTAAATATTTTTTCTTAATCAAGTTTTGAAGTCAAACCAATTACAATTTAGACATAGGCGGACCGTAAACGACATAATTTTTTTGTATGTATCAAAATTCATTTATTTTTTACTAGATCAAGGAAATCAACACCTAGCAGAGATATATTTTTTAGATTTTTTTCTAGTAATCTACTATTTATCCACGTGTATAACAAAGAGCTTGATTTTCAGTGAAAAACTTACATTCACAAGAAATAGAAAATAGATTAAATAATCAAATTAAATATATTTAAAATTATAATTTTTGGGAAGCTTATAATAAGGACTACATACTTACAAAAAATAAATTTTAAATGAATTCATTTGATCCTCCAAAAGATAAATCAAAAGTGGTTTTTTATCAACATTTTGATAGATGTAAAGGAGACTCCATTATATGTATGGTTTAAAACTAGCAGGGTTATATCTAAGGGGGTTGATCTAAGGTGGTTTGATCAAACTCTCTTCAATTTGAATCCTTTAAATGGAACTTTTCAAGGCTTAAATCATTATATTTTTTAAAAATATGTGATTTCAGCAAAAATTTGAATGTCCCAAAAAGTGTAAACCACTATTGTGGGATCACCCAACACAAAGTTCACCAAATCAATGACCCAATTTAATTAACTTCTCCAGTATTTACATAACAATCTTCAGTTCTCTCCTCTCCTTCAGCCTAACTTATAATGATTTCTAACTCCTTAAAAATGATAAGAGACCTCAATTTATAAAGTTTTGCATCACATAAGTTGTCCTAAATGAAAATGAATTAGGGTGCCTAATTTAGGTAAGCTAAAATAGGTCAGCCTTGTACAATTACATTGCCCATTTAGTTTTTAAAACAAAGCACCTAAAGTTGGCCTCAAATGATACATCATGAATATTATATAAAATTCTTTTGACATAAATCTATAGATAGTTGACTTGTATTTCCAGATGGTTGATGTGGTATGCACAAAACTCAAGGTAACTGCTCCTAGTCAATCTCTTTGTTGAAACATTTATCCAATTGGTTGGGCACAGATTCATATGCAAGCTCCACATTTAATTATTTTTGAGTTGCAACTGAATTGTACTTTTGGAATCTTCTTGACAACTTATCCTTGCGCACATGTCCATATGTTGGTTTTCTAGAAAATTTAAGTCTATCCCCCCATAAACACCTCCTTTGATTTGAATTGAAACTCTTGCAATCCTTGATCCATCCTTATAGAAGATCTACACAGGAAATCAATATTAAAAATCATGAAGATCATCGATGTTAAAGAGAACATATCATTTGATTTAATGATTAATCCCATTTCAATGTTTTGAACATAAATTAACTCCATAACTGCTAAATTTAACATTTAAGCCCTTAAGCATTATCAATATCTCTTAGTAACCGCAAGATTCTGTAATGAGATTATTTGCATCAATAATTTTAAATATCGAAAGGATAACAAAAAAGGAATCCTCCTTGAAAAAACCATCGTGGCCCCTCACACACCAATTGATCTTCGTTCATCAACATTCGAGCAGGTGCTATCATCATTCCATAGACGAGCATAATGAAAACAACTCTATATTTATCACATTACGCATCCATTTTCCAAAACCTATACATTTTGCCACCTCCAAGTTCTTCCAACTTGATGCCTTACGCCAAATGCCTTTAATTTCTCCATTTTGCATGGATTCTTTAATCAACAACAACCTTCATTACAAAATGCAAACCGAGAAATCAGCAAAACTTGCACACTGCTAAAATAATTCGGATTCCTCAACATTGCGCTATTGCGTATTCTACTATTTTCAACATTGATCAACTCCCCATAAGGCTTCTCCTAGGATTTATTGTGGTTGTTTTCCTTATGTAATCCAAACAACATATCTCCTAGTGATCAATTCTTATGCCTACAAGTTTATTCCATCAGCCACAATATTCAAACCCTAATTTAATGCAAGCTCCTTTACAATGTGAGATTGATTCCTCCTGTCAAATTAATCTTGATTAGTGCATCAACCATTGAAAGCGAGATAAAAATATTCATACATTGATTTTCTCAGCCTATTGGTGTCCTCGATCCTTCTTCACAACTTCATTTGTAGAATACCCATTAATTAAATTATGCCATTTCTCATGGATCTCTCACAACACCGGTGCTTGTTTTCAATGTCCTAATCTTGAATTGATCTTCTCGGGGAACCCAAGACCGACCAGAATTCTTGAGCCACATCTTCCACCATGAATCCAATCATCTCCTCTTTTGGGAAATCGAGACCTTCACAGATTCCTGTGATGTATGGATTTCTCGAAACTTCTTTCTCGTCATGAAATTCACTCTCTTAGGATTCCCTCATAGTCTAGATTCTCCGAAAATCGCCTATTTGCTTATATAATCTCACAAACTACTCTATCTCTTGCATTCCCTACCTTGGCCTTGCTAAATTCTGCCTACATCTAGAAAACACCATAATCACTTGAAATGCAAAGAAAGATTAATCATCGCATCATTAGCTTAATCATCATATTTCACAAGCAATATGTAGCATTTCATAATCCATCATTGATACTCAAAGAACCAAGGTTAACTCCCTAAAATCTAGTTGTGATGACCTTTCAAGTTTTCAAGCCTTTCGAGGATTTTGGCACCTCAAGGATTTTCAAGAAAGCAAAGCCTTCATGGAATCCACAAAAGAGATTTCCTCAAGTTTTCCTCAAACAAACAAAATTCGTGAAACACAACAATATATGCGCAAAGTGATCACCCAACATTATGCAGTCTCATTTATGATTCAAAGGCTTTTGATAATTGAGGCTCAAACCTTATAAACATAAATCATACTTCAAATGGCCTCAAAACACTCAACATTATGATAATCATGCAATGTTGGGAAATCTAGACATACATGAAATCCGTGAAAGTCACCACTTTCGAGAAATCTTGAAGTGAATTCAACGAAACACAAGTCATCGAGTTTTTCAATAAGGAATGGATTTCGAAAAAAGTCAAAACTCGGGGAATCCAAGGCACTAAGGATTCTGTAAAAAAACTCAATCTTCGGACAATCCAAACATCAAAAAATTTAGCGATTAAGGTCACAGTCAAGGATTTCTCATAGCGATGGATTTCGCATGTCGGGTTTCAGACTTCGAGCATACATCTTACTCCCTACTAACTGGGCAAACATCGAGTTTCAAGACTATCATATTCATTTCTAAGTGGTAAAGGGTATCAAGGAACCCCAAACCCCAACGACAGTCTTCAAGCTTCGCAGTTCAGACTTTAGGCATATTCTTTATAATGTATAAGGTATGCGATAAGGGTGACTCCCGACCTCTAACAAGCCAGATGACTATCTCAAATTTTCATGAAACCGAGGATTTATTTTCGGAAAATCCACCTAGCCACAGGTTATGTGAACTTAGACCCATTTGACCATTAAAGGACCTGAAAACTTGTGATGTTAAACATGAGGCCAATTATTGCAAAATACACTCACCCCAAATATGAATATAATTAGAGAAAGCTCAAAGGTGAAGTAACCCAAAATTTAAGAGACCTATCCCTTAAGGGGAAAAGACAAGACCTAAAATGCAAAATGAAAGAAAGCAAAGAGGGTCCCTGCCTCTGATGGGGCATGTGTGCAAAAAGGGCACAACAATGTGTTAACATAGCTTCAAGTGATTGTGCAAGTGTGGTTCTTTGCGAGGTTGAACTTGCGGGATCTTTCAACCTCATAATTAACTCCTCAATTTGTTTTTTGTTATTTTCAATTTCCCCCATTAAATTTTGTTGGGTTCTAAGAGGATGTTGAGGAATTTTTGGAGGAGTTTGTTGGGGTGGTTGTTCATCAAGTATTTGTTCATGAGGTGGAGAAGGATTTTGAGGAGAAGGAGGTGAATTATCAACTCCTAAAAATTAAAGAAATTAACATCAAGAACATATTAAATCTACTTATTTAACAACGATTCACAAAAAGAAAACAATAAAGGATTGCTCCTTTGAGCTCGTCACCGACATGGCAACATTATGGTGAAGAATTAGCAAAGAATCAATCAATAATATGGGTGTTCTTAGGAAGGGTTTGTAGGCCACATATGGTGGAAATAGAATAGTGATAGAATGAATTGAATTTTATTTTTTTCTTTTTCTTATAATTTGACATAACGTGCTTGTGTTATAATGTGAGCACGTTATAATGCACTTGTGTTATGGCTTTTCAAAAAAAAATTAAAAGTTGGTCATTTTTTGGACCCCATCTTTTTGCACCTGCCCCCTTATGAGAGAATAACATACAAAACATGAGTATTTGAAATCCACAATGTAATAGAATAGAAAACATACCAACAAGATAATATTAGATGTACCCTAGAAAAGTACTGTCAAGTAAAAACTACCTCAAAAAGTACCCACACAACTCAATATATTATCTCAAGAACAATTTACAATACACTTGTAGAGTCTCCATGTAAGCTTTTGAAGCATCAAGAACCCTAGTTGCACTTGTTGATGTGAACAAACAAATGATAACCTTGTAGCCATATGTCATAATCCATGCTTCTCTTACTCACATATGCACCTACAAGAGATGCTCAATCCAACCACAACTACCCAAGTACTTTATTTTATAGAAACAAGATTTTACAAAACTAGTAAGTGGTATTATATAAACCATGTCTTAAGACCATGAGCTCCCTAAGCCATGATCCCCAAATTAAATATTTGGTACTATGCTTTTCCAATATTAATGTGACACCCATATTAAATATTCATTGTAAAGTCACATACAACATAAAGTGTTCCCATGAATGTCTAACCCATTGTGATATTTACATCTCTAAGATGCACTACAATTAAATATTTATTTTACATTATTACACTTTATTTTTATTGTGCAAGGTGTACAATATATCTTTTCCAACATCATCATGATCTCAAATATACAACCTACCCTTGAAAGGCTCAAATTTCCATTAGAGGCACCACCAAAGTTTAGTTTACACTAGCCTATAGGCAACAAAGTTCATTTTATGTTAGTCCTAGGGTTGGACAAAGAATTGGCTCCTGTAAGTTCCCATTAACAAGTGGACCTTTACACCTATTCAGTTTTCTTAGTAGCTCATTATCTTAGAAATTGACTTATTTATTTTTCATGGATGGAAAAGGAACCATATTGTTTTTGAAATGATAAGAAACATTTACAGGGTGTCATACCCTTCACAAAGGGCCCAAGGGGCCAAAGGAAAACATAGTTCAAACCAGAATTTGAACTATAGGAACAAACAGAAATAGTTGACTGACAGTTGTAGAAAAATAAGAAAATAAGCAACCCCAAACATAGAGGGGTCAAAGTTGGCTCCAAAAACCTGAGTCTGAGAAGCAACCACAAATTTCTTCTTCCGAAGAACAACCAACTAGGGAGGCTCAGAATCAGGAATCAAAGAGAAAGGTGAGAGGAGCGGCTCCACCCCAGCCACCACAGGAGAAGAGCCACCAAGCAATGAGGGAGTTGACAGAAAGGCAGCAAAGATCGAATAACAAACAGAACAATAGAGGTTCCCAACAAAGGGTGGACAGGGTCTGATAGAGCAACGGCAGCAAGGGCTGAAGTTCAGTCAGGCACAACAGTGTTAGCAGATCAGCCCAGAAGTGGTTCCTCGGAAGGGAGGTCCGGGAGAGGAGCAACAACAAGAGGGTCGACCACCTCCGAAGAAACATTCGAAGAAGAACCCACCGTGAGGTGATCCAGGAGAGCATCCTTCCACCAAGTCGCAACACCCTTGCGGCGAGCATGAGGACAGACAGAGGCCAAATGACCCACCGAAAAGCATCTCCTACATCGAAAGGGGAGACCCTCATAGTCCAAGAGCTTCTTCCAAGGTATGTCCTCCACCAGCAAAATGACATCCCCAAGAAGAGGTTTGGAGATGTCCAAATCAACTAACAACTGAGCGACCGTAGTATGTCCAAACTCCCTAGTTGTGGAATCCACCATTAAGAAGTGACCAATGGTATTGCCAATGGCCTCAAAACATGATTCCTCCCAGAACTAAAGAGGAAGATTTGGCAAACGGACCTATACAAGTTTAGTGTTCAACGGCTCCGTCAGGGGGTTGAAAGAATGAGACTAGGGCCTGATGGATAGAGAATGAATACCCCACATCCACCCCCTATCCAGAATGATGTTTCCCTCAAGAGGGGAGGCAAACGTAGCAATAAAGAAACCCTTAGCACTGGGGTAGAGCTCGATTTCCCCAACAACCAAAGGCTTCCATGAACCCGACACCCAATCGTGGAGATCTGGGAGGGAGGGCCACAGGCCATTGAATCTGCAAACCACACCAATTTTCGAATACTAATCTTTATTTTCCATGACCTCAGGACCACAAACAACTACGGGGGAATCCCGGGCACAAAGGAACCATATTGTTAACAACTTCCTCAATTGTATTTTTGAGTTTGACCATAAATAAGTCCTTAAACAACTCCATCTTCTATAAAATGTGTATGTTTCTTTCTTTTCAAATTTTCCATACAACAATGGAGGGGTTGATGATCCTTATACATGAAAAATGGCTTATCTTTGGATGATAGGCCAAGATATGATGGATTCCAACATATTGTTTGAGATAGTGCTAGACCAACCTAGTTTCGTGTAAAGCCATCACCGACATTTGACTATGAAAGGAGAACCAACCAGTAGGTGATCCACATATTCTTATCATTTTTGCACATTACACACCTTTATAGTTGAGCCTCTAAAATTTGTCCAATGTGAGTATTTTTTAAGAGCTACCTAGGCAAAGGTTCTTGCTTTGGGTAGGAAATTCTTGTTCCAACAAAGACAAACTAGAAATTCTAATTTCCATGTAGAAGCCTCCTCAATAATGTAATCATCCTTAGCTAAGTAGTTACTTAATCTGGATCCACACCATTTGATCGTACCTTATGCCTCTAGTATGAAAACTCTCCTAGCTAAGAGTTCCCTATTAAGGATAGAGATTTTATCTTCCTAGAATTATTTTATTTTATTTACCATATTTACTTTATTTTATATTTGAAGAGCTATTTTATTTACTCAAGATTCATTTTATTCTCTTAAGATTTATTTTATTTTACTTAAGATTTACTCTAGAACTATATTATAGTTTTAATTTTTAATTTTTATTTTAAAATAAAAGTTGGATCTAATATCCTATGTCAATATAGAATGCCTCTTTATGTTAATTATATTTTTGATTGAAAAAGAAAAAAGAATCAAATTTCTTTTAAAGTATTATAAACCTTGGCAAACTATTTGATTATCCCTCATATAAAGATCAAATTTACTTATCCAAATTTTGAAGTAAAATAAGAAAACATATTTTATAGGTAAAACACTTTAATTAAAATAGAATTAACTGTAAGATTTGTACCATGAAAATCTTGTTATAACATTTAAATTTATGTATTTTTTACATAAAATAATAAAAGAAATTATATTTGGATTATCAAGACTTAATTTATTTTCTAAATTTATTGTTTAATGAGCATCCACCCTTTCTTTGGCTTTTGCTTTCAAAACCAACTCTTTTGAGTCGTTAATGGCCTTGAGATGAGCTTAAAAAAATCATGGTATCTCCAATATCCCTTGTATATCTTCTTAAGTAATTTCTTTGAAACTAAATGCAAAGGATCCCTCCTTGACATTAGTTGAAAGAGGGATAGTAATGATGCCATATATGTAGCTGGCATTATGGTGCTTTCTTTTATCTCTCTTAGTCATGTGGAATGAGCACTCTTACTAGAATGAATAACAATATTATGGTATTGGCATTTACCTTTGAAAGCTATCAATTGTTTTGCTTAATTTTTTTGGTCATTTCCACACTGATTTTTCAAGGCTTTCAACTCTTTCTATCTCTTGATTTTATGTTGATTCTTTCAATGCTTTGGTTAATGTAACCCGGTCATGGCAATAATGATCAAAAAGCTTAAATTCATTGTTTCAAGCCCTATTTGTGATATGCCAACTCACATTAGTCTTGTAATGGTACTTGCCTCTTGTGATTGTTAAGTCAACATAACCCTATTTTGTAAATATTTTATAAAAGCATAAAACTAATATGTTCCACTATGAATTTGCCCGATTTGACAAGGGATTGTGTATCAACTTTAGAAATATGGCAACCTTAGCCATCAAAGTTGGAATCATAGTTTGCAATCTTGGTAAGAACTCATGATATTTTTCACATGACAAGTAACTTAGAAAGAAACTTGTGTGCCAAGTTCTATAAAGGAACTTTCAAGTTTCTCAATGGCACTTGCCTGCAACTTGTGAGCTTTTCACAATATTCTCTACAAACTTTGCCACCAAAAAAATTTGCAAAACCAAATGATAATTTTTATATTTTCATTATATTCATCTTCACCACAAGTTCTTAGCAACATGAATTGATTGTCAAGTAATTGAAAAGATTTATTGACATTTGTTAAAACCAATAAAATTATGTAAAATGACACATGCCATTAAGATTCTTGTAACATTGAAGACCTTAATTGTCACCCTAGCCTATTTTGGTTTTCAAAAATTAAACATAACAATGATTTTAAGACAAGATCAAATAGAATATAACAGTTTTATTTTTCATTTGACTTGAAATAACAGAAGAACACCATTTTTCCACCTATTTTATGAATTTTTCAGCAGTTTATAGTCTCTAAATCATATCATAAGTTATGGATTCCATTTATACTTTTGGTTTGCGAAGTCAATCCCAATTTTTAGTAAGGCCACTTTGGTTAAAATAGACTTATGGTCTCTAGCTTCACTCTTTATTTGTTTTCGAATTATTTAAATTTATTTTGTATATTTATATAATTTTTTTATTTGCTGGGTTCTTGCCAAGCAAGTTCTAAGTCTAGATTTTTTACTATGGTTGGGATAATCCCATGCCCTACCAGAAAAAGTTGCAGCCTGCAGAAAATGAAGGCATGCAAAGCTGTTAGTAATTAAACACATTGATCCATACCATCCAAAATAATTCTAACTGAGATTCTAATTGAATAATAGAATTCTGTGTATGGACGCCAGGAGCATTTGCAATCACAAACCTTGAATTCACATTCTTTACGGTCTGAATTATCAGCTGAACATCTGACAATATTTTTGCCACCTTAGGCAACATCAACTAATTATCAACACCAATATCCTTAAAATCCCAGTCAAACTTTACACACTCCATTCTGTTCTTTGGTTTTTTCCCATTGAGTTTTCCGGTGTTTTGGCTTTTCAGAAACAAATGGGCTATGACTGAAAGCATTATAATTGATCATACTTGTACCACCTCTAAGAATTGAGAAGAGGAAAGATTGTATACTAGCTACAATTAAAATAACTCCCAAATGAACTCCTAATTGACTGATGATCAACATAATCATCCTACAAAAGTCTATTAAGGAGTGAAGCTTCATCTGGTATATTATTGAAGAAAGATTTCCTGTAGCATCCCTGCTCCTCTCGATGGCAGCGGCCAAACAGACTACAGAGTTGTTCAATTTCAAACAGCAAAGCATAATTTCTCACAAGAAGGTAGCTTGATAACATAATTTATACCCAAATATTATATGTAAGCAACTTCTTCAAACATTTTTTAAGCTTGAAAATGTACATGGGTAAGCCCATCACCAACAGTATGCAGATTCTTGTAAATCATTTAATTTCTTTAATTTTCTTTAGTTCACTATCGTTTGTCTCTTCCACATCTAGACCGAGGAAACAACTGAACATCATAAAAGTGACTGGAGTTGAAAGGTGGGGCGAGTTCCTAGCGCAGATACAAAAGAACTTCTAACAAAGACAAACATTAAATAACATTAGACAGTTAAAAGCAATTCTAACAAAAGGAGGATCTTTATCGTCAGAATTTCCTCAGACAACTTCACAGACAGACAGAGTCATCAATAGATTCCCAACTAATGTAAGGTGAGGAACATATTACTAACTACTTAAATAGAATACAATCTTATGCATCAACTACTGCAGCATTAAAAGACCTTGATGATGCAAAGATATTCTGTTCTAAAATTGAAACATTGTCTCTTTATTTCTTTTTAAAAATGACTAAGATAAAACATAAAACATAAACGATTATGATATTGCTATCAGGATTCAATCATATAGTTTTCGAGTCAAACTCATTGACCCATGATTCATGAGTAGTGGTTCACAAGAACCCATCTCTCATGATAATGAATGGTCCACTTAGCACTCATTGCATCTAGGTGATGCTCACAGAGGTGAAGCATTGGTCCGTCCCGGGAGGTCACCCATCCCAGTACTGCTCCAGCTCAAGCATGCTTAACCACGGAGTTTCCCCCAAGGTTAAGCCCACTTAACTTGCTACCCCATTTGCAAAACCTTCAGCAAGTGTTATGCCTTATGACACGCTGTGGGAAAAACCTCCTACTTATCAACATAAACGATGTTAAGCTTATGATTCTAGTCAGCTTCCAGAGAAACCTCAGCATTGAAGACTATCTTTGGGGGGTTCGGAAAGTGTGGCTTAGGAAAATTATGTCAAGTTTCATAGAATCGTTCTGACTTCAAATATGCAGGGAGAATCGGAAAAAATGGATGCTTTAGGTACAATCCTTTTGAACAGACTCATCTGCTTGCAGCGGAAAAGAATGAGTACAATTGAGAGTTGTTGATATCTGGACTGTCACTACTCATGTGTTGGATTTTGATTCAGTTTCTTGTTTGAATAATATGAATGCGTAGGATCTCTCTAGATATGCCCAACTATGAACTATGATAGAAATACTGAACTCGCTGTAACAGACACGTAAAACTTGCCTTGATATACTTCATAGTATATAAAGGCATGAAAAGATTTAATCTTATTTAGAAGTGCAGTGCTAAAGTTGCATGTCAGTGCAACCATTGACCAAAATGAAATCTTTAAGCACAGAAAAGAAGTGCCCACTAGAAAATATATATAACATGGTCCACCTTTCCAGTCTTTGAATGAAAGTAAACTTCTACTAATATCATACCAATCATAGAAAGACCATTAAATTGATCATACATTGAGAAAAGAAATACACAAGAGTGACTTCAACAATGTGTTACTCTCAAGGTACGAGAGTTATGATCGCTTAGAAATAATAAAAGCATCCTTATTAGCAAAGTGTCTTAATTTTTCTATTTGACCCACATCAATCAGTTAGCAGAGTACCTTAACAGTCCCATCACTTGGAGCACAGCCTTGCTTCTGCATTTGATCCATCAAAAATAAGGTTTTTCTCGAGTCACGCCTTTTGTGGAGATGATGTGCCCTCATCCGGAACCAAATTTTTTGCTCTCATTTCATCTAATATTGACAAAGCAATATCAAGTTTGTCTTCTTTGCATAAAGTGTCAATTAGCATGGTATAGGTTACAACATTTGGAGTAATGCCAATCAATTCCATGTTTTTAAAAAATTTCAACGCTTCGTCCATTTCACCAGTTTTGCAAGAGTAATAATGCCAATCATTTCCATGCTTTTAAAAAGTTTCAACGCTTCATCCATTTCACCAGTTTTGCAATAACCATTAATTAGCACGTTATAAGTTACAACATCTGAAATAATACCAACCCTTTCCATACTTTTAAAAAGTTTTAAAGCCTCATCCTTTTCACCAGTTTTACAATGACCATTAATCAAAGAGCTATAAGTTATTACATGAGAAGTCATGCCTTCATCAAGTATCTTATTCATCAGTAAATGTGCGCTAACAAGATCACCTACTTTACACAGACCGTCAATGATTGTATTGCATGTCACTTCATTAGATTTTAAACCCTTTATTCTCATCTTGTCTAGCATTTGAAATGCCATGCTCATGTGTCCTGCCCTACAGAATGCACATATCAGAATATTATATGTTACCACATTAGGAAGACATCCCCTGTCTTCCATTTGAGAAAGAAGTGTCAATGCCTCCCTTGCCCTGTTACTCTGACAGAAACCAGCAATCAAAATATTATAAGGAAGCACATCTGATAGCAAACCCTTTCTCAACGTGTTATGAATACAATCCCAAGCCTTTTCCATCTTGCCATTTTTGCATAGCCCATTAATAACTGCACCAAATGTCACTTGACTGGGAAAAGGACCAAACTCCGTCATTTGTACAAACAAACTGTAGGCTTCATCCGTTTTTCCAGCCTTGAAAAAGCCATCTATCAAGGTATGTCATTTTGCATACTAATGCTAGAGCTTCATTTACTCTTTCCACTTTGAAGAAGCTATCAATCAGGATGCTATATGTAATAGTATCTGGAAAGATGCCATCTTGTATCACTTGAGCTACCAATACTAAAGCTTCATCTACCCTACCTTTCTTGCAGAGAGCATGAATTAGGGTGTTGTAGGTAACAATGTTAGGAAAACAATGGGTATTCCTCATTTTGTGCAAGAGCTCGTGTGCTTCCTCAAATAGATCCCGTGTACAGAGAGTCTTCATGAGGGTATTGTAAGTGATGACATTTGGATGGATGCCCATCTCTTCCATTTCAGCGAGGACAAAGTAAATTCTACGGAGGTCGCAGTCATTTCCAAGACCGTCCAGAAGCACAGTGAGAGGAAGGCGTTTAGCAATGGCTGAATGGAAGAGGTCCCACGCCTTGTTTGTGTTGCCCGATTTACAGAGGGCGTTAATGGATTTAGTGAATTGTACAACGTTAGAGGTAGGAGATACGTTCTGTAAAAACTTGTCAGTGTGTGGGGGGTTGTGGTTGTTTGCAGAGGAAGATAGAGGGCGTAGGAAGAATGAAGAGAAATAAAAAGAGTGGGTAGTAGAGATTACCTGTTTCAAGATTGGGAGTCGGCATTTCATGGTGATGTTGGTGGCAATAAAAGATATCGATATATCCCTTATTAGTAAGGGCAAGGTTCCTGGGGTATGAGGAGTGGTTTCTCGAAGCAATATAAAACTAGTTATGGCGCGGAAGGTCAATTAGAAAAAAATTGATTTATTTTTTTCACTATTTAGAAAATGATTTTAATATTATTATTATTATTTTTTAATTTTTATTATAGAATAATATTATTATATTTATTTTTAAAATTTTATGTATTAATTATTATATAAATATTTATTATTTATGTCATTATTTTATGTATTTATTATTATAATATTATATTTATTATTTATGTATTAGCTATTGTATTGTTTTATAATATAACATTATATATTAAAAATCAAATTATTTATTGTATATTTAAAATTATTTAATTATTATATTTATAAGGGAAAGGATGTTGTAATATTAAAATCTAAATGTGCTCATTATTAGAACGTAATTTTCATTTTAAGAAACATACTATATTAATTATGCTAATTTATACTTAATTATGTAGGGTAAAAGATGTCTGAATTTTAAAACCTAATATATATGTATTTGATAGTTTTCTTAAAGAATAAGATATATAATAAGTAATATAATTATATTTTGAATACATAATAAGTAATATAATATAAAATATACATTATATATTAATTATGTTAATTTATACTTAATTACCTAGGGTAAAGGATGTAATTTTAATTATTTTAAAACTAAGTATTATTAAGTAGATATACTTAATTAACCTAAAGTATTTATCTTCCTTAAAAATATTCCATAATTTAATATTCAATTTTTAATTTTTTTCCAAAATACTACTTAGAGTATTTTCTTTCAATAATACATGTTTGAGTAAAGTGTAATAAATGGATGCATTTATTTTTTATTTTTTATAATATAAAATATACATTATATATTAATTATGCTAATTTATACTTAACCTACGTAGTGTAAAGGATGTTGTAATTTTAATTATTTTAAAACTAAGTATTCTTATCCATTACATTTTTTTTATATATATTTATGATAAATAAATGTTCATTAAGTAGATATACTTAATTAACCTAAAGTATTTATCTTCCTTAAAAATATTCCATAATTTAAGATTCATTTTTTATTTTATTTTTACCAAAATACTATTTAGAGTATTTTCTTTCAATAATACATGTTTAAGTAAAGTGTAATAATTGTATGCATTTATCAACAAGCTGAAGAAACGACCAACATTAAGTTTGAAGACATAAGGATAAAAAAAAAAACAATAATTTAACGAATGCAACTATGTCCACATTTCTTTCTTTGTTGTAATTTCCATTTTATTTTAAAACCTAAATGTGCTCATTATTAGGATCTTGGTTGTAATTTTCATTTAAATAAACATACTCTACAACCCTTGTCAAAACTTTATTTTCAGGGTGCAAAAGGCTGCAGCTCGCCAAATGGAGCAAATTGATAATGGCGGGGAAAACAGGAAAACACGACAAAAATAGCAGCGGGGACAACAAAAAAACACGGCATAAAACAGCTAGAAAAAGGTGAAAAACAACCAAAAAATTGCGAAAAATTATGGACAACTGAGATTCATTTTACTGTCAACCAAACCCTGCTAGAAAATGGTGAAAAACAACCAAAAAATGGTGATAAATGAGATCTCAAACCTCAAATAAGGAAACGCCTTCAGTGTAACTAACAATCGCACTTTGGTGTGCAATGGGTACGCCAAAGAGTGGAAGGTCAATTAGGGAAAGAATTGGTTTTTTTTTGCATACATTTGTGTAGTACATGAGGTCAATTGATAGATCATTTAGGAAATGATTTTGCTATTATTATTATGATTATTATTATTATTACTATATTACTATATAATTTATTTTATTTTATGTTTTTATTATACATGATATTTTTATATATTTTTTTAAAATTTTATGTCTAAATTTTTATATTCACCACATTAATCTTAGATTCTTCAAATGTTTATGCATTTGGATTAGATGCCTTCACTAACTCAATAAGTGATTGATACATAGATCAAAAAGCTTGAAAGCTATGAATAGGGTAGACAATGAATCATATAAATAAAATATATATAGTATATTATTCTAAATTATTTATGTTATATAATTTACATATAAATCAAATAAATAATATAATAAATGACCATCATCTTGTACAAGTATTATTATATTTCAAACTTTATATATAATTAATATATAATAAAATAACTATAATTATTATAGAGATGTTATTTTATAATATATAATATTAATATTATAGTTATTAATATATGTAATATATTTTTTACATATATACCCCTCTCTATATAAAATTGCCTCTCCTTCTATCTATCTTTCTTTTTCTTAAAAGATCAATTAAACTATCAAATTTTTTATATATTAATTTAATTTGTTGTATATAAAAATATATTAATTATTAATTATAATAATTTCATATTTATATTTAATCATTTTTATTAGAGAATATAATATATAATAATTATACAACCTATATATACTATTATATATAATTATATTTTATATTATATAAAAATATAAAAATATAATCATTATTAATTATTAATTATAATTATTTTATATATGTATTTAATAGTTTTGTTAAAGAATATAGTATAATAACAAGAGCTACGATGCAACTATAGTAAAATATTGCAGAGTCAAATATTTGAAGATGGATGGTGTTGGATGTTATGGTTATATTGTTGATATGTGGTTGTTATTGATGTCAACACTATTAGCATTAGTGTTCCTAAAGGTTGCATAGGTCGAGGATATTGAGAAAATTGTAAAAAATATATTCCAAGCAACCAATGGAGCTGAGAAGGTTAGAGTGGTGGAAACTGTTGTAATCTGTTAATCAGCTAGTGTGCATTAAAGGGTTTGTTTCTGAACCTTTCTAATATTTTGTCTGAAAGTTTCAGAGGTTCGCATCAAGATTTATGGAAGTTATGAAGATATGTGTACCTACAATTATTCAGTTTCTGTAGATGGTGTTCTTGGATGAAGCGGATGAAATTATGGTAATTTCATGTGTTGTGCATGTACCCATGACATTCATGGATGAGTCTAGATTTTTCTATATCCCTGTTGTATGTTCCCATTGATCAGAGTGTTTGTGATCGAATATTTTTTCGATGTGTGCTCGAGTTTTCATGTTCTTGGTCGACATGATGGTGTTAGCGCATTGTGGATCCATAAGGATTAATATTTTATTGTTTAGCGTGTTTGAAGGTGTTTGTTTGGATCCTCACTATGTTGTGACTGACTTGTGTTGGTATGCATTGAAATTTATTCATGTATTGAGGCTGCTAGTTGTAATTTATTCTTTATTTATGGTCGACTGAATAGTGGATGTAAATCCGTGTAGCGGATATATATATGAGATTTTTTTCCTCATTTAGAGGCAATGCTCAGTGTGTACAAGTGATGTACATGTGCGAATAAAGGTCAGATCATTCAAGGGTAGAACAGAGTGTGGAAGAGATTGAGCAAAGTGTGTAGAAGTTTTGTGCGCCTAACTGGAACTGTAATCAAACTTTTGTAGAAGCTAAATTCTTAGTTCAACTTCATCAGATGGATTTAATCTAATTATTGTATGTAAGGCAGTGAGCCTTCCTTCTGAGCAGTGTGCTCTAGGCAGTGCACCTAAATGCAAGTGCATTCCCTTTTTATTCTTCATTATACTTCTAATAGGGTATAATCTTGTGGACTAACATCCACTGTGGTTTTTCCCCTAACAAGGTTTCCATGTATAAAATATTGGTGTTCATATGTCTTTGATGTGTTGTTCATTTAATGTTTGCACTGTTAATTATCAGATCTGAGATTTAAGGTTGATTAATGTTGTATAAGTTTGATTTTGGTAACAACTGATTCACCCCCCCTCTTAGTTGTCTATCCTTGTTTTGTGAAAAATTGGTATCAGAGCTAGTTCCTCTGAAGAAGCCTAACAGCTTGAGGTGATTTGAGATGGCATCATACAAGAAGGATAGTCCTTGATTTGATGGTACAAACTACTCTCTATGGAAAATCATGATGGAGTGTCATTTGAAGTGCATTGGTGAACCCTTCTGGAAGATTACACAAAGTGCATATACTATTCCTCAGAATGGTCCCTCTTCTAAAGATGAGATTAAGCAAGCAAAAATTAATACTAGGGTAGTAGAAGCATTGTTGAGTGCCTTGACAGATTCAGAGATGACAAATATGAGGATTGAAGACTGCATACTAGATTTGGAAAAAGTTGGAAACATCGTATGAAGGAGATGCACTAGTGAAAAGTGCTAAGCTACAAAGTTTGAAAGGCAAGTGGGCAGACTTGAAGATGAGTGAAGATGAGAACATCCTCTCTTTTTCTCAAAACATAAATGAACTAGTGTTGAGCATTAGATGTGTCAGTGGAGTCTTAGATGAAGAAGAGATTGTGGCTAAGATACTTAGATCTGTGCCCCCTTCCTACAAAACAAGAGCTCATGTTATTGATGAACTCAGGACAATGGAAAATATCACAAGAGACACATTGATTGGAAAACTTGTTGCATTTGAATTAAGTGAATTTGGTGTGTCTGCTCCTAAAATTGAATGTGTCTTCAAGGCTACTGTATCCGAGAAAAGCAAGCAAAGATATGGTCCAGGTGAGAGTTCCAAGAGAACGTTCAAGTATGAAGATGAGATGAAGCAGATTGAAGATGAAGAAAAGGAACTAGAAGAACTAGAAGCATTGATTATGAAAAGAGAATCAAGAGGTCATAGTAAGTACAAAGGAAAGTTACCTATTAAATGTTTTTCTTGAAATAAGATAGGTCATTTTGCATCTAGATGTCCTGAAAGAGTTTCAAAGTACAAACCTGAGAAGACTAGATTTCAAAGGAAGTGTTACTATGCTAAAGAAGGTGTAACTGATGAAGAATCTGATAAAGAAATTGGAAATGAAGATGAATGGGTATTTATTGCTATCAAAGAAAATGGTCAGGGTGCTAGCAAGAAGTTGAGTCCACTTTTTGGCCAAAAAGTGGAAGTGTTTTCCCTGATTTCCAGAATTTGACACTTTGACCTTAAAATTTGAAGCACTTAGAGATGGAATCTTTAAAAAGTCACTAATCATAAAATGTAGTACTTGGAGTCTAGTTTCCAAATATGTAATTTATTTCAATACCCAGATTGTACAAATTGAGTTTCAATAGGCGTTTCTAAAAACCACTATTTAAAAGTCATTTTTTTTACCACACCATGCACGTATACGACATCCATATTTTGACCTAAATTATTGTATTTTTCTAAATCATTTTGGGAAAAGATTTGTGACTCACTAAAGCTTGTTTTTTATATTTTTTTGTAATTTTTTATTGAATATTTTTTTTTGTTAAATTTTGATTAGACATATTTTTCATTTTGAAAAATCGTTGTGTACGACACGCATAAGATGACCTAAACATCATGAGGCGTCTTCATGTGATGACTGCAGGGTGGATTAGCCTGGGTGCTCAACGTCTAAGATGGTTAACAGGGTTTTTGCTTTGTATGGGGTAATATGTTCCATGATTATTTTTTGCATCCCCAGCCACCCCAAGCTGGTAACTCTGTATTGTAGACTATAATTTTGTTTTGTTATCCCAATTATGGGTTTTTGTAAATCGTCTGTATGGGCTATAACCGAAGGTTTTCTTCCTGGTTCTTTCCTGCCGGTATGCCCTTTGAACTAGGCCTTATGTAATTATTATATTTATCTTAATATATTACTGTGGTAGGCCCACATTACTTACTAAAAAAAAAGATAACCTAAACTTATCATTTTTTTATTTTTTTTTAAATTAAAAAGAATTGTTTGAAGTTTGTTCTCGTGCAATCTGTTCATAAAAATGTTATGTTGATAAAAAGTTATTAAAATACTAAAAAAACACTGATAATTCAAGTTTATGGACCTGTTTAATTAGAAATTAAATGAAAAATAAAAAAAATTAATCCAATTGTAAAAAAAATCCATATTTGGAATCTACATTGTCTAATCTATAATGGGTTTTAATTTCGTCAAAAAATATGCAAAGAAAGCCTTCAGACGTATGCCCAAAGTCAGTATATTTTTGTGATATTGTGAGGACCTTCAACTTGCAAGTCAAACCAGGTCCAGGGCTTAGGTTCAGATCCCCAAACCATTTCCCGAACCTGTCAACAAAGCAAAAACTCGGCCTACATTTGAAATTTTAAAAAATGGGATCCCGTTTTATTAAAAAAAATTAAAAAATCATGCTTTTCAAAAATGGACAATTTCCAAAAGCAGAAACTTTACAAAACGGGATCCTATTTCAAACGAGATCCCTTTTTTGATTTTAGGCTCGAGATCGTGAGCCTAAATGGGATCCTGTTTATTAAAAATGAGATCCCGTTTTTGCAATGTCGATTTCATTTTTTTGGCTAAGGCAAAAACTTCCACGTTTCATGGACTCAACTTCTTGCACTTACTCGTCAAGTGTCCACTGAATCTGCTAGTAATGTGAATGTTGAGAAAGCTCTTGCAACAAAAATTGAAGAAAAAGATGAGTGGGTAATTGACAGTGGATGCTCACATCATATGACTGGTGACAAAAGTAAGTTTGTAAGCTTGGAAAACTATGCTGGTGGTGTTGTAAGATTCAAAGACAACACTTCTGGTGTGATTCGTGGCAGAGGCACTATTTCTTTTGGTGGTAAGCACAATACTAATGATGTTCTTTATGTAGAAGGCTTAAAGCATAATTTGTTGAGTGTTGGACAGATGGTAGAAAAGGGTTACAATTTGTAGTTCAAGGATGGTAAGTGCAGGATAAGGGGAAGTTCTAGAAATATGATTCCTTCAGGTACAAAGACAAAAGGTAATATCTTTCATTTGAGTGTTGCAAGTGAAAGTTGTTTGATTGCTCAAATTGATGTAAGTTGGTTATGGCATAGGAGGTTGTGTCATGTGAACTTTGATAACATTGTCAAGATAAGCTCTACTCAAGCAGTTAGAGATCTGCCTAAGTTAGTGAAGCCTACTAACACTATGTGTAAGGAATGTCAGATGGGAAAGCAAACAAGAAATTATTTTTGGAGTAAACAGTATAGCTCTAATGGAGTACTAGATTTGATACATACTGATCTATGTGGTCCATTCAGAATCAAAAGCCTACAAGGTGAAAGGTATTTTACGTTGCTCTTTGATGATTATTCTAGAATGATATGTGTTGATTTCTTAAGAGAAAAATATGAAGCATTAGAAAAGTTCAAAAGTTTCAAAGCTATGGCAGAGAATGAGATAGGTCAAAAGATCAAATGTCTAAGGTTAGACAGAGGCGGTGAATTCACTTCATGCGAATTTAATTCTTTTTGTGAAGAGCATGGAATCCAAAGACATATATCTCTCCCCAAAACCCTCAACAAAATGGAGTTGTTGAAAGAAAGAACAAAACCGTTCTAGACATTGCTAAAACCATGATGTTGGAAGCAAATGTTCCTCATTTCTACTGGAGAGAAGCTATAAGTATTGTTGTGTATACCATTAACAGGGTGAATGTCAATAGTAATTTTGGTAAGACACCTTTTGAGCTATGGTTTGGTTATAAGCCTAGTGTCAATTATTTCAAAAAAATTGGAAGCGAATGCTACATCAAGAGAGATGATGATATAGGCAAGTTTGATGCTAGAAGTGATGAAGGAATCTTTCTAGGATACTCTACTAAAAGAAAAACTTATCGGTGCTTTAATAAGAGGTTGAAGAAAATGGTTGAAAGTGCAAATGTCAAAGTTGATGAAGATATTGGTAAACCATGAAGCATGCAAGGATGAATATTGGATGGAAGCCATGAAAGAAAAAATAATGCAAATACAGAAAAATGATGCATGGGATCTTGTTCCTAGACCTCATAACAAAAATGTGATTGGAACCAAGTGGGTGTTCTGGAATAAGCTGAATGAGCAAGGTGAAGTGGTAAGAAACAAAGCAAGACTGGTTTGAAAAGGATACTCACAGATGGAAGGTATTGGTTTTGAAGAAACTTTTGCCCCTGTTGCTAGAATTGAATTTGTAAGATTATTTATTGCTTATACTACTTTTAAGAATTACAAAGTTTATTAGATGGATGTAAAGTCAGCATTTATGAATGGTGAACTAGAAGAAGAAGTTTATGTTGAACAACCAGATGGATTCCAGTTGACTGATGAAAAGGACATGGTATGCCGATTGAAGAAATCTATATATAGACTTAAGCAAGCTCCTAGAGCTTGGTATGCTATATTGGATAAATACTTATTGAAACTTGGATTCAATGAAGGTATTGTTGACAACAATCTATATTTCAAGTTGGATCAAAATAAAGAACTGATCATTGAATTCTTTGTTGATGATATTATTTTTGAAGCTGATGATTTATGTATGAAGTTTCTCAATGAAATGAAAAGTGAATTTGAAATGGCAATGATAGGAGAGCTGAAATTATTTTTAGGATTGCAAATCACTCAGCTAGATGATGGAATTTTTGTATCTCAGTCTAAGTATGTGAAAGAGTTACTAAAATTTTTTGACATGTAAGATTCAAAGCCAGTTGGTACACCTATGGTAATCAAATGCAAACTTACACAGAATGATGATTCTCCTAAAGCAAATAAGACAAGATATAGGTCAATGATTGGTGGGTTACTCTATTTGACTCAGACCAGGCCAGATATAATGAATGTTGTATGCATGGTTGCTAGATTTCAAGTTGATCCTAAAGAGTCTCATGTGACTGCTGTGAAAATAATTTTCAGATACCTAAATGGGATAGTTGATCTTGGTCTTTGGTATCCTAAGGATGATGATCTTATCCTAAGTGCTTTCACTGATGTTTATTGGGCAAGAGATGTAGATGACAGGAAGAGTACCAGTGGTGGTGCATTCTTCTTAGGAAAGAAGTTGGTATATTGGCTAAGAAAAAATCAGAACTCAGTTTCATTATCTACTGCTGAAGCAGAATATATTGCTACTAAAAATAGTTGTACCCAAGTGTTGTGGATGAAGAAAATATTGAGAGATGTCAAAATTGAGTATGAATAACCCATTGCCATAATATTTGACAATTCAAATGTCATTAATATTTCTAAGAATCCAGTGCTGCATTCAAAGACAAAGCATACATCCATCAAGTATCACGTTTTGAGAGACAAAGTAAGTGACAAAGAAGTTAGACTAGAGTATATACCTACCAAGGAGAAAATTGCGGATATCTTTACCAAGTCATTGCCTAAAGATACTTTTGAGCACCTCAGAGGCAAGTTAGAGGTGATTTCCTCTCCTGATCAGAACTAAGATGCAGGTATTTGCATCAGTTTGTGAATTCATAGCCATATCTTATTCTGGATTGATGTTGTGGTGGCTGCTACTCAGGGGGAGTAGTTAGATGATTCAAATTTGTGATCAAAACATGTGTACCTTTTCCATTTATGTCAAAGGGGGAGAGAATCTAGCAATGTGAAAAACTTAGGACAAGGAAATAGGAAAAAGTGCACAATCTCAGGGGGAGATTGTTGGAGAAGAGTTAGTTGGGTTGATGATATTATTTTTCACATCATGTGTTGCCATTAAAGCCAAAGGGGGAGATTGTTGGATGTTGTGGTTATATTGTTGATATGTGGTTGTCATTGATGTGAACACTATTAGCATTAGTGTTCCTAAAGGATACATATGTCGAGGATATTGAGAAAATTGTTAAAAATATATTTCAGGTAGCTAGTGGAGCTGAGAAGGTCAGAGTGGTGGAAACTGTTGCAATCTGTTAATCAGCTAGTGTGCATTAAAAGGTTTTTTTTTTAACCTTTCTAGTATGTTGTTTGAAATTTTTAGAGGTTCACATCAAGATTTGTGGAAGTTGTGAAGATCTATGTGCCTACAATTATTCAGTTTCTGTAGATGGTGTTCTTGGATGAAGCAGATAAAATTTTGGTAATTTCATGTGTTGCGCATGTACCTGTGACATTCATGGATGAGTCTAGATCATGCTCTATCCTTGTTGTATGTTTGTATTGATCCAAGTGTTTGTGATCGAATATTTTTTTGATGTGTGCTCGAGTTTTCATGTTCTTGGCAGACATGATGGTGTTAGCGCATTGCGGATCCATAAGGATTAATATTTTATTGTTTGGCGTGTTTGAAGGTGTTTTTTTGGGTCCTCACTATGTTGTGACTGACTTGTGTTGGTACGCATTGAAATTTATTCATGTATTGAGGTCGATAGTTGTAATTTATTCTTTATTTATGGCCGACTGGATAGTGGATGTAAATCCATGTAGCGGATATATATATATATATATATATATATATATATGAGATTTTTTTCCTCATTTAGAGGCAGTGCTCGGTGTGTACAAGTGATGTACATGTGAAAATAAAGGTCAAATCATTCAAGAGCAGAGCAAAGTGTGGAAGAGATTGAGCAGAGTGTCAAAGAGTGTGTAGAAGTTTTATGCACCTAACTGGAACTGTAATCAAGCTTTTGTAGAAGCTAATTTATCAGTTCAACTTCATCAAATTGATTTAATCTGATTACTATATGTAAGGCAGTGATCCTTCCTTCTGAGCAGTGTGCTCTAGGCAATGTGGTTGAATGCAAGTGCATTCCCTTTTTATTCTTCATTATACTTGTAATAGGGTATAATCTTGTGGACTAACATCCATTGTGGTTTTTCCCCTAACGAGATTTCCATGTATAAAATCTTCTTGTTCATATGTCTCTAATGTGTTGTTGATTTAATGCTTGCACTATTATTTATCAGATCTGAGATTTAAGGTTGATTAATGTTGTATAAGTTTGATTTTGGTAACAACTGATTCACCCCCCTCCCAATTGTCTATCCTTGTTTTGCCAACAGATGGAAGAAACAAAAGATTGTTCTTAAAACATTTGCGGAGAGAAACCCTAGTTATGCCTACTATTGAGAATGGAATGATAGGAAATTGGCATCATTTGGTGAAGTTCCTAGAATGTTGTATCAATCGATTAAACAATAAACAACAAAGGGAAAATAATAGATTTTGTCTAAAAGTTTATGCACCAGTAAATAAGGATATGTAATACAATTTTATTAAATCATGTTTTTTCAACATAGTAGCATCATTTGGAATTAAGATTCACTTAGGAATCTAATAGTATAAATGAAATTTTACCACTTGGGTTGAATTTAGAACCAAACTCAAGAAAAATCAAGAAACCAAAAAAATGCTGAAATTTTCATAAAAGCGGGGAGAAATAAATGTTGTTTGTGTTTTCTCATGCCAAATTAAGTGAACAAGCAATTTCAAGTTTGCTTTGTCTTAAATTTGAAACCTAGAATATCATTATAAGCTTGATGAAACCAAGGCTAGCATGTAGGACTCCATTACCAAAATTGGATTTTTGGAACCAAATTTTGATTTGTCTAATTCCGTACAAAATATTCAATTTTTATATGAATTTTACTAATTTGGTTTGAAAATTATAGTTTTTGAAATCTTATCTTTTAACTTCCCAAATGAATTGAATTTTTGAATCCTAGTAAATATGCTTTGCATAAGCAATAAATGTCCCATATGTAAATAATGCATGATCTTATTTGTAGTATTGAATTGTGTAACAATGAACAATTACGAGAATACATAGATAAGATAAGAATAGTTGGAAGATATGAGAAGTAGGTAGAGTAGTGTGTTTTGGATTGATTGATTTAACATAATATGTGCAAAATATTATTATATTTGTATATGAAAGTGTACTAAAACTTGGAGTTGGCTAACTCCTAGAAAAAATGCACCTATGTACATACAAAAATGCATGAAAACATACATAACATGATGAGGCGTTGTAGTGTGGGGCCTACCAGACGGGGGATAAAAGTGACAAAACTGAAAGACAAGACCAAACGTCTGAGAAATGGTAAGTAAGAGTTAATGGCATCGTCAGGTCAGTTTTCTTGCCTCTTGTCAGTTGATAAACGCGGGTCCCTTAGCGTGCCCATGAAGTTTCTCTTTCAAATCTTTTTTATAGCGCAAGAAAATTGGAGGTAGACTGATGTGTGTGCTTCTGGTTTGGAGAAAGAAGGGTGAAAACACATGAGTATCCAGTCTACATGTTGAAAGTCGAAGGTTGGAGGGCACGTGGAGGAGTTGGAGGAGAAAACCAACCAAATCGAGGTGCTTTTTTGTAGTTTGCACGTTGTAAGTTGAAGTTTGGAGTGCATGTGGAGGATTTGGAGGAGAAAACCAACCAAATCAAGGTGAGGGGTGCTAACCAATTCAGTTGCAAAGGGTTTTACAACACCTTGTAATTTGTAATTTGGGAAACACAATTTGGCATTTCAGCTATTTGAATCTCCTTGTTTAAATGTATGAATGTTTTCAAAATCACACCTTACATTGTTGTGTTTAAATTTTGGATGATTGAAAAAAAAAGTGCGCAAAATAATTGTATTTTGGAACACACAATTTGGGTCTTCAGTTATTTGAATCTCCTTGTTTAAATGTAAAGTGTTGCCTCACAGTGGATTGCTTGCTTGTTAATAGCTATAGTTTTGCAACGTGAAGTTTTACAAAATAGTATGAATGTCTTGAAAATCACATTCCATTGTTGTGTTTCAATTTCACATGATTGAAAAAAAAGTGCACAAATTAATTGTAGTTTGGAAAACACAATGTGAGTCTTCAGTTATTTGAATCTCCTTGTTTAAATGTAAAGGGTTGCCTCACAATGGGTTGCGTACTTCTTAACAACTAGGTTTTTGCAACATGGAGTTTAACAAAATAGTATGAATGTCTTGAAAATCAAACATTCCATTGTTGTGTTTAAATTTTGCATGATTGAAAAAAAAAGTGCACAAAATAATTGTAATTTGGAAAACATAATGTTGGGTTTCAATTATTTGAATCTCCTTGTTTAGATGTAAAGGGTTGTCTCATAGTGGGTTGCTTGCTTCTTAATACATATAGTTTTGCAACATGCAATGTTACAAAATAGTATGAATGTCTTCAAAATCATGCATTCCATTGTTGTGTTTAAATTTTGCATGATTGAAAAAAAAAGTGCAAAAAAAATTATAATTTGGAAAACACGATGTTGGGTTTCAGTTATTTGAATCTCCTTGTTTAAATGTAAAGGGTTGTCTCATGGTGGGTTGCTTGCTTCTTAACACCTATGGTTTTTCAACATGTAATGTCACAAAAGAGTATGAATGTCTTCAAAATCACACATTCCATTGTTGTGTTTAAATTTTGCATGGTTGAAAAAAAAAGTGCACAAAATAATTGTAATTTGGAAAACACAATGTTGGTTTTCAATTATTTGAATCTCCTTGTTTAAATGTAAAGGGTTATCTCATGGTGGGTTGATTGGTTCTTAACACCTACGGTTTTGCAACAACATAGAATGTTACAAAATAGTATGAATGTCTTCAAAATCACATATTCCATTGTTATGTTTATTTTTTCAACTTCGTGTCTTTTATATAGCACTTGTGTGTCAACACCATTAATTAAAATCCTTTTATTTTGATGATAAATTTTTTGTTTAATATTTTAATTTATTTTCCAAGTGGTTAATTGTAGTGTTTATGTTGTTTCACTTAAGCTTTAGCAGTTCCAACTATTGCTTTTGCATCTCCAAATTGACCAATCAAACATTTTTTCTCATCCCCATTGTTGTTACCTGTTATCACCCCCTGGAATTCGTTTTCATGAGCTTCTACCTTATATTTCATATATTTTATTTGTAGCTTTGGAGCAGTTGCTTCCTTATTGTTGTACCCCAAATTAAAAAAATTGCTACACTTAGGCATTTTGAAGAAATGAGTTAAAGTCTTGTCAAAATCGGTCAAAAAGGTCAAAATTGGAATTTTGTATGTCTTGTATGGGGTTCGTTAACTTGAAATTTTCAAATTCTGACAATCTGGGTTGGTTTAGAATGATCAAATCTACAAAACCCAGATGTCAGTTTTTCAACCCTAAATTTTAGGAAAATTTTTATTTTTACCAATTTTCTAAAAATAGAAACTTTTTTTGGGTTTCTTTCGAAATGGATACTAGCGAAATTTTCTAAAAATAGAAAATTTATAAAAACAAAATGTTTGGCTTCTAGGGTTAAGACTGATTTTGATTGGCTCAAAATACTTTTGGGTACAGTCAAATCACAGTTGCTGAAAATGATCAATTCAAGACCACATTCACCGCCCCATGGGGGACGTTTGCATATGAAAGAATGCCTTTCGGTCTTATCAATGCAGGCACAACCTTCCAAAGAGCCATGGATCTAGCATTCGGAGATTTGAAGAACGAAGTCATTATAGTATATCTGGACGATCTCACTGTCTTCTCAAAGAAGCGGAAAGATCATTTGTCCCACTTGTTAGATGTCTTCGAAAGGTGCAGGTATCATCATATCTCTTTGAATCCTAAGAATTCTATCTTTGTAGTCACAAAAGGAAAGCTACTCAGTCACATTGTGTCAAAGGAAGGAACTTGAATTGATCCAATTTGGGTTGAATCAATCAAAAATTTATCTCTTCCAACCAGCAAGACAGGGGTACACTCCTTCTTTGGGAAGGTGAATTTCATACAAAGATTTGTGTCGAATTTCTCAAAGTTAAAAAAGGACATATTTGACATGATGAAGAAGAATTCTGCTTTCAAGTGGACATAAGAAGGAAAGAAGGCATTTATTGCAATCAAAGATGCTATCAGCCGAGCACCAGTGCTTGTGCGCCTTGATTTTGAAAAGAATTTTATCCTCTACTGTTACGCATCAAAGCACACAATGTCTGTGATATTAACACAAAATCTAAACGAAGAAGTCGAGTCTCCTATCGCATTCATGAGTAGTAGCTTCAAAGCCAATGAAACATAGTACTCTCAAATTGAGAAGAACGCGTATGCAGTGATTCGGGCTATCAAAAACTTCAGATTCTATATCTTAAACTCGTATACAACATTTTATGTGACTGATCCATCTGTTAAAAGTGTGCTAACCCAACAAGATATGGGTTATAAAAGGGGTAACTAGGTGGCAAAAGTTCAAGAATATGATTTAGAGATTCAACCAACAAAACTTGTCTGTGAGAGAGGTCTTTGCCAATTGATAGTTGAAGATGGTGATAAGAAGATCCAGGAAAAGGGTATACCAGAACTCAAGCTCGAAGAAAAAGAAGATCTTCCTATGGTCCTACTGGTTGAATCCGCGGGAGAATGGTTCACGGAGATATGGTATTATCTAACATATGGTGATTGTCCAAGTCATCTAGATAAGCGACAAAGGAGGACATTGAAGTTGAAATCCCAGAACTATGTGATAATAAGTAATGTTCTATACAAGCGTGGGCTTGATGGAAAATTTTTGTTATGCATCACCAAAGAGAAACAACAACATTTGTTGGAAGCTTTCCATAGTCAAACATATGGAGGTCACTTTTCTTCAAGGGTGACAAATTTTAAAATCTTGTGAGCACAATTCTTTTGGTCAACTATGTTTCACGATGCGTATGAATGGGTGCACAAATGCCAGTTGTGTCAACAATTTGTTGGTAAGATGAAGATGGCAGCCATTCCCCTCAGGCCAGTTGTTATAGATGCTCCATTTCAACAATGGGGCTTAGATTTTGTTGGTCCTATCAACCGACGATCCACCAAGGGGCATATTTATGTCCTTACAGCCACAAATTACTTCACAAAATGGGTTGAGGTCATTCTGACTAAACAAGCAACTTTTTGAAAATTGGTGTGTATTTCTTGAATGAAAACATTATTTCACACTTCAGAGTACCTCGCAAGATTGTAACTGACAATGCATCATGTTTCACATCAGAGGAACTATTGGAGTTCTATTTTGATCATGGCATCACCTTATCTCACTCATCAAATTATTACCCCCAGGGTAATGGACAAGCCGAGTCATCAAATAAGAACATAGTTACAATAGTACGCAAGTTAGTTGATTCTAATCAACGAACTTGGCATAAGACGCTCTACGACGCTCTCTGGGTTGACATGATCACTCCAAAGAGGGCCATTGGTACCTCACCCTTCATCATTACATACGGTACAGAGGCGGTGCTACCTATCACATTGGAATTGTCTACATTGCGGCTGGCAACCGCAATGGAGGATGGAGAGTTTGCGGATCCTATTGAAAAACGCATTCTATACTTTACAAAGCTTCAAGAAGAAAGGGTGGAGGTGGTAGACAAGATCACTCAACATCAAGAGCGGTTGAAGAAAATTTTAGACAAGAAAGCTCACCAATGAGATTTCAAGGTCAATGATCAAGTCCTACTGTGGGATAAGAGACATGAGCCCAAGGGAATGCACGACAAATTTGATTCCTTGTGGCTAGGGTCGTTCAAGATTCATGAGCTCATCAAGGAGAATACATATGTTCTCTCATTCTTAGATGGGAGCCTCCTACCGCTGCCTCACAGTGGATAGTACCTGAAGCACTTCATCCCTTCGGAGGTGGAGTAATGAATTTTCAAAAAAAAAAAATCTTTTTGTTTTTGCAATGTGTTTCCCCTTTCTGTAATTTTTCCCTTCGTAATGTTGTGTTTCCCTTTCCCGTAATAGTCTCGTTGTGTTTTAGGTGATTAGGAGTCTTGTTTTAGGTGATTTCTAGGAAATGTCCAAATATTAGGTGATTCTAGGAAATTCGATCACAGGTGACTAAGGGAAAGTTTTGCAAATAGGTGATTAGGATGTAATGCTGACTCTGATACCCAATAGACAAGGCACTGGTCTAAGCCTAAAATCTAGAGATTCTACGGTTCTCCTATGCCAAAAGTATCCGACATGGTCCCCAGACGGAGCCAATTGTTGTACCCCAAATTAAATTTTTTGCTACACTTAGGCATTTTGAAGAAATGAATTAAAGTCTTGTCAAAATCTGTCAAAAAGGTCAAAATTGGGGTTTTGTATGTCTTGCATGGGGGTCATAAACTTGAAATTTTCATATTTTGACAATCTGGATCGGTTCAGAATGATCAAATCTACAAAACCCAAATGTCAATTTGTCAACCCTAAATTTTAGGAAAATTTCTACTTTTAGTAGTTTTCTAAAAATATAAAAAAATTATGGGTTTCTTTCGAAATGGATATTGGCAAAAATTTCTAAAAATAGAAAGTTTGGCTTCTAGGGTTAAGACTGATTTTGATTGGCTCAAAATACTTCCTCATCAGGCTAGTGCAGTCAGAATCTCAAAAAGATCAGTTTTACCCTATTGGGTCTATTCTGCTTTTCATAAGCTTTTTCTAGAGATCCAAGGTCATCAATGGAGGTCAGTTAGCTGCCAGGTGTCAGAATCAAACATTCAAACCGAGCATAAGTTGTCAAAGATGAACGTGCACGAAGAACGATGAACGAAGAGGAGAAGCTGTCAAAGTTGAAAAATGTGAATTTTTGGCTAAGTCTGGAGACTTTAGGCACCCCTACTCAGTTTGGGCGCCCAAACCTTCATGCCTTAGAATATTTTCCATTTCTAGCAATAGATCAAAGGAAGCACGTCAAACGAGGTTGAAATTTTGAAAATCTCATAAATTTTTCTATGTCTGGTAAACCTGGGCTCCCCTGGAGAGAATAGGTGCCCAACTTTTTAGGGCATCAGATGATGGAATCAGAAATGGGGTTCCCAAATAATGTTGCTCAGATTCATCCCAGCTCCACAAAGAGCCCAACAACGCAATCATCTGGTCATGCAAACATCCAGAATCTAAGATCAAACAGAGGAGTTTCAAGTTGGAGACATAATGCAAATCACGAAAAAGATAAAAAAATTATGTCTAGTAACTCTGGGCGCCCTAGGTGACCAGGGGCACCCAGCCTTTTAAATGACCTAATCCAGTTGTTAGGGTTTGTAGATGTGATCAATCTCTTCAGTTTCTTGCCAGCTTCGCAATGGATGTCTTCGTCAACTCATTAGATCACTCAGTCGTTGGAAAACTCAGATCAAATAGGGGTAATGGTGAGAGGTGTTTAGATCTTTGAAGGTGAAAAATGATAAAAACGGTTGTCTAGTGAATCTAGGCGCCCCAGAAGGAGAAGGGCGCCCAAGTTTTTGAGGTGTTAAATGAATGAATTTACTGAAGGCACCTCTAACATAGCTTCGTTAGACTTGATCAAGCTTTCCAATGCAATCATCAACACATCTGTCAGAATTGGCAGTCATCAGTTATCGAAGGCTAAATAGAGGAGAAAAGTGAGTAAAACGACAAAAGATGAAAGCAACGTGAAAAACTCAAAATTTTCACTAACTCTGGAGAAGTTAGGCACTTCCAGCCAAGAAGGGGGCCTAGGGTTTTGAGGCATCGGATGTTAGTTTTCGAAGATGAAGTATCTAGGAGACCCCTTCCAAAATCTTCTTAGCTATCCAGTGAATTTGTCAGCCAGACAATCTGATCAGTATAACGCCCAGAATCATGAATTCATCTGAAGGTCAGAAGACAAGAAAAGTTTGAAGATCATAAAAATGGCTAACACTGGAGAAAGTGAGTGCCCTTGGAGGAGATAGCCACCCGACAATTTGAAGGGTCAAATGAAATTTTCATTAGAAGATTCTCCAAAACAATGTCGTCAGATTTGATCAAGCTCCGTGATGAAACATTCAGCTCATTTGTCGGATCAATCTGGAAGTCGGAAGACAGGATCAAACTAGGGTTGAAAATTGAGAAGTTGAAAATGATGGAAAATTGGTGTTAAGTCTGGAGAGAATAGGCACCTCAACTCAAGAAGGGCGCCCAACTTACAATGCCTTAGTGAAATTTTTGAAAATTTCAAAATCTTGAAAGAAGAGAAGAAAAACACCTAAGTTCATTACATGAACTAAATTTAGAGTTTCAAGAATTACGATTTTGAAGGTTGTTTCTCAAGACTAAACTTATTTAAAGGCACCTTTATGTTTTATTTTTCATATTTTCATGCAGGTGGCTTCAAGGAGAAATAGTGCAGCAACTTCAAACCTATATTTTAAAGAATCAAGAACATAAACTTGCAGGTTTTTCATCAATTTTCAGATCAGCACTCAAAGAAGGCTTGCTTTTTCATACTTCTTCATCCAGAACATCAAATTTTTGAAAAAGGAGGCCATTGTTTTCAATTTTCAGCAAGATGGTTTATGCAAGTTCTATCTTCTGGACAATTTTTGAAGAATTTTCTCAAGGTTGCAACAGCTGCTTTTTATTTTGTATGTAAGTGAAAACTTCAAAACTTTCAACTTCTAATCTTCTAGGTCTATCTCAAATCTTCTTCTGGACAAAACCCATATCACAGCTTTTTCAGTGAAACTTCAAGTGGCTACTTTTTCAATGAGACTTCGAGGTTTTTAAAATCTAACCAAATGGGTTCATCCAGAATGTGCCTCTAAACAAAACCTAGATGTCATTTCTTTTCTGCTTTTTCAGAGAAAATTAGGGTTTGTTGCTTTTTCAATCTTCATTCTATATTTTCAAACACGGATAATCTGGGTCTTCTTGTGATGAAATTCTAAACAAAACCCATATCTCAGAAAAATTTCCAAAAATTCATCCGCTTGACGAAGAAAATTAGCTGTCTAAAACTAGAAGGTTGTGCAAAACTTGTAAGAACATAGGCATGTTTACAGGAAATCTTCGAGCTTTGCATAATGGAGTACACTCCTACAGAGTATAAGACTAGATCAGCACTATACCATGATTTCCTTGAAACAACTAAAACTGACTTATTCCATATTAAGCCAGTGTTCAATCTGTGTGCTTTGGAAGACGTAGGCAATGTCACCATTAGGCACCTTGGCCATTTAGGTCTTCTTGCAACAACATCCATATATTTTTCTGTTTAGATTCTAGAGTTCGTAATTGCTTGCATCAATCATTACAATCCAACAACGAGCGAGATTCAGTCAATGGACAGAAGAATCATTTGCAGCCTAAAGCCTGACATGATAAAAAGATGTTTCTTAATTCCACCTTGGCCTGGAAGCAATACTATCTCTCGAGAAGAATGTGAAATAATATGGGAAATGGATAAAAAACAAGTACAGCAAGAATATTGTATCAAAATGGATGAAAGAAAAACATAAGACATTGCCAAAGAATGTTGGGAGAGGTGAATTTAAGGAGGAAATTGCCATCATCATCACCTTGCTCAACCGGATCACAGGCCAAGAAGATGCAACTAAGTTTTAGCCTTGATTGTTTTACGTGATACCTCACATCATGAAGAAAATTAAATTATATGACTAGCCTACATTGATCAGTGATTGCCTTCATCATCAAATAACTGAGTACTTTAACAGGCATGAATTCCACATGATCTCATACCTAGTCTATCTAGTTGCCTATCAAGGATAATTCAGAGGGTTGAACACTGAGGGGTCCTTAAATGTTCAACATGTTTATAATTATTACACTCAACTGGAGTTTGTTGCATCCTCACATCACTACAAGAGAGTGAATGAAGCATTCATAATGTATACGGTGCATGACTTGGATGATGAGCTACATGTACGCATTTCATCTACAGCCAAGGAAGCAATGTCAAAATGGACGGATTGGTATATTCAGTTTACTACTTTCACCTATTTGAGGGTTTATGGTTATTTTGTTGCTCCTCTCATGCTACCAAGGTATTCGTCTAATGAGGTGTGTATGGAGTTTCTAAGGCAAGTATCAGATGTTCACACCCAATTGCAAAACAAAAAGAAACCAACATTCAACTTCCCTTTTGCATTAGGCATTTACAGGTGCAGGTCATTGGTTGATGCTAAGATTATGGATAATGAGTTAACTAGACTTGGTCTCAAGCCTTTCAATGAGAGATGATCTTATGATCCCCATGGTGTCTATCCAGCCAAACTTGGTCAAAACTTCTCTCACATACCCGCACTGGAGGATTTTTGGGCCAACTATAGAGATGAAGTTGAGGTCTAAAGGCATAGAAATAGTAGACTCACTCTTCATCAGATTGAAGGATTGCTTATTCAAGGATATTGAGGGGTTGTCATATGATGAAAGAGATGTGCTTCTCCCAGCTTACACTCGTAAGCAGATTGAGCAACAACCTCTTCCACGGGTTAATTGGTCCCATAAAGAATGCATTTCAGTGGAAGAAAGGAGTTGTCAAGTGGTTGAATATAGTAAAACTTTCTTAGTCCTTAAAAGGAAGAAGTCTATTCCTATAGCAGAGCCGCCAAGGGTTCATTCATCACTTCCTTATTCTTCTAGAGCTCAATCAAAAGGAAAAGGTTAGGAGGTTGTAAAGGGCAACAGGTCAACAAAGACTGCTAAAAAGAGGTTGGACTACACAATTATTTTCATTCAAGAGAAACCATTGATAGAAACATAAGTTCCTCCACATGAGCCCATACCGCAAGAGGAAACAAAAGATGTGCCTTTGATACATGAGCCTTTTCCATCCCCGAGGTCTTCACCAATTCACATTGATTTGGAAGACGAAGAGGTAGAGGAAGAGATTGTAGTTGTGTCTCCCATGGATGTTAGTCTAAATACCACATTTTGGCTTGAGAGCTCTTTGGGAAGAACAAGAAGAAGGCCTTCTTATCAGGTAAATTTTGATGATCACAATGTATATCAAGAAGCACCCAAGAAGAATGCAAAGAAAAAAATGCACTTTGAGAGAAATCCTGATGGTGAGATGATCATGGAGATGGCTACACCTCTTGAAGATAAAAATAGAGACATGGTGAATGTTGAGGACTATGTAATGGTCAAGTCCAATATTTGTAAGAACACTAGACATGCTGACACGAGCTTGTTCAAGATGGTATCAAATAATATTCAGGAAAGAGTGCAGAAAGATGGGGAAGACAAGGCAGCCCTCAAGGCTAAAAATCGTCAACTTCATTTGTATATCTCAAACCTCATTCAGGGCACTTCACAAACAACACAGTTGTTGCCCCAGGTTTTAGATACACCAGTTGATCAGCAGCAATTGAGATAGTTGGTCATTTGTGGGAAATAGACACAGGAGTGGATTGAGGAGACCATCACTAAGGGCACATAAGTTCTAGCTCAAATATTTCAGATAAGGTATAAGGCCCATGATTTACGTCAGGGTATCTAAGATTTTGAACAATTGATAGCCAAGTTCAAGCCTATGCATTAAATCGTAATTGTAGATTTAGATATGGCATATGGCTCTACATTGGCAAGGGAACATAAAAGAAAAATCCTGGAATGGAAAGGTCACCTTTTCAAGGTTAAGACATGAAATAATATCTGAGGAGTTCATTGCATACATGCAAAGAGTTGTTGATCCTCTCAAATTCATAAGAGAGTTTGTTGCAGCAATTCCTTGCTGATATTGTCGGGATGATGGTTCTTATTTTGGACTTGATGAAGTTCAAACAGAGTTTTAGAGCGTTGTTTGTAGTAGCAATGACAATGACAGAAGAATGAGTTAGCTTTCAGTGATGTCAGCAAAGTTCGAGAAAGTGTCCAAGGAAAATGAAGATTTCCTGAGATCTATTGCAGACAGCAAATAAATCTTGGAAAAGTGGCATTTTGTTATTAATAGTATTGGCACTCCCACCAAGGATGAAGTTGCCCGCTTTTTAAAGGATGTGATCGAGATTTAAATTAGCTTTCTTCTAGAAGCTTCTTCCTAGCTTTCTTTCTATTCTTGACATGATTATTATCCATTCTTTGAGGATAGAAAGAAAACGATTGTAATAAGTTGGAATTTTCTATTTTTAGGTGCTTTCTAGGTGTTCGATGTTTATCTTCTCTAGGATTAGAAATAAATCTTGCATGTTGGCAAGTATTAGTTGTAAAAGAAAGGATATTTTAGGGTTCCCTACTTCTCTACTTAGCTATAAATAAGAGCAGTGTTTTCTCATTTTCTTTAACGGTGCTTGTGATAACGAAATTGTTGAGCCTAATCCTTCATGTTTGTTATCGATTAGTTTCAGTTCACTTTGTGTTAAGGGCAAGTTTTCTTGCCTCTTTTAGCTACAAGTTCTTGTTTAGTACATGTGTCTTGTGTCAAGTGATAATCTAGTTTGATCGCATGTTGCATGTATTTTGCCACAATTTTTTGTCCCGGAATTGTAACTTTGTGCCAGAAGTTTGAGAAAATAAAGTCTTGAGCATGCTTTGCTGCCCCGATATAAAAATATTAGATTTCCATTTATTACGTTGTGCCAGAAGTGTGAGGAAATAAAGTATTGAGAGTGTTTTGCTGCCTTGATATAAAGTCTCATATTTATGTTTATTGTGTAATGCTTTTATGATCTCTTTTTTAGCTTACATTGAAATTTAGTAGATGTATGTTGAGAAAGTTTTGTTTAAGTATCTTTGTCAGAAAATCAATCTCGTCCATTTCTAACTCTCTTTCTCTGCATTTACTTGAGAGGCTAGAAATTTCAATAACGTAAGTTAGTTGTAGTAGTTAAGTTTCATTAAAGGGAAAACCTCAGCTGCAACATCTAGAGTTCTATAATCTTGTGTTCTCGCAGCTGAATCAAAAAGATAGGAAAATTTACTTTTAGTTTACTTTCTTTATGCAAACTCAGCAAAAGAGGGAGCTTCCCCTCCTAATTTGAAGAGCATTTTACTGCACATAGTTGTCCATTTCCAAAACGCATTCCAGAGGTGCGATTTGAAATGCCAACACTCATCAACCCTTAGGACAACAAAATCCATTTTTTTGATAGTTTTGAATATGTTCAATAATTTTGTGTAGCTTTGCATCCACTCTTTGCTTAGCTTTGAGAGTGTCTTTTTGATTAGAGAATGCAGATGTTTTCTGTTTGATAAGTTATTTACAAAAAATTTCTACCTTTTCACATAGGGATTTCATGTCTCCAGCCAACTGATTCTCTTTTTCTGCTCTAAGATCTATTTTTGCCTTTTCATTATCATGTATTTTCAATTGTATTTATTCCATGGAATTCTTAAGTTGAAGAATCTTTAACTTCATTTGTTCAACTTCACTTATAGCATCATCTTTGACTTTCTTTTCTTGCATAAATTCATATGGAATACAAAATTTATTGACTTTAACCATTTTTGCACTGGCATTTGCCCATTGTAGATACTGCACGATGCTCCTTCGTCAAGTTGTCAAGTGCAAGAACAATCTCGCCAGTTGATACATTATCTATCTTATTCTCTTTTGTATGCTTCTTTTCAAGTTTTTTATAGCAGATTTCTTTTTTTATTACATACTTTATACTACTTGTTGCTCGAGTTCTGCATTACCATATGCCCATTGTGGATACTGCACACACACCTTCCTGAAATTCTCAACAAAACTAAGTCTCTTTAATCAATATAGTATTTGTCTCATTCACTATGGTCTGCTTCTTTTCAAGTATTTCTATAGCAAATTCATTTGTCATTTCATACATTCTAGTACCTATTGCGTCCAATTTTGCATTGTCATTTTCCCATTGCACATACTTCAAATGCTCCTTCCCCAACTTCTCAAGAGCAGGAAGAATATCTTCAATCAATACATTATATATCTCATACACTTTGGTTTTCTTCTTTCAAGTGTTTTTAGGGATGTTTCCTTATTCATTTCATACATTCTAGTACCTGTTGCCTCTTCAAGTATTAAGAAGATCTAAGGTTCCTCAATCCACAGTGTTTTCCAACATTGAATTATTAATAGAAAAAATGTGTGTAATGAAAACCTTACACTACCAATGTAAGAAAAGTAACCTTGAAAATTTACCAAAACTATTACTTATAGTATGAGTTGCATTTGGATTTCGTCATATAATTAAAATATAGGCAGGTAGGAAAAGACAATGGATTACGAGTTAGTTTGTTTCAAGCTTGTACAAAGTTGAAGGGTGGAGAATTTGGGGAGGAGTTGCAGCCAAGGGATACATAAAATTAACCATATTTAGCTCAGGGGTGACCAACCAATTGTGTTATTATACATAGAGGGTTTTTATACACTATGTGGGTTGCAGGTTTCTTAACGCACTGTGTTTTCCAACCTCCGATTATACAGACAATATGATTGCAATGAAAACCTTTTGTTTTTTAAACAATACGAATGTAATGAAAGGAACATATTCAAAATATATAACAAGTCTCTAGTAGACTAAAGTTTGTGTTTCAACTTTCTCAAATTAATAAACTATAGGCATGTTGGAAAACACTATGGATTGTATTTTCTATATTTTTTCTTGTTGTAAGCTGAAGGATGGAATTTTTGCTTTTGTGCTTGATGTTCTTTTGTTGGTCATGTTTAGTTTTATGTTCATAAATGTTTGACTTCACTAGTTCAAATCCACTTATAGCATCATCTTTCACTTTCTCTACTTAGACAAATTCATATGCAATACAAAATCACTCGAGTTTATCCACTTTTGCATTGTAATTTTCCCATTGTGCATATTGCACATGCTCCTTCCTCAACTTCTCAAGAGTGGTAAGAATCGCTTCAGTTAAAAAAATATCTATCTCACCTTGTTTTCAAGTGTTTTTAGAGCGGATTCCTTTTCAATTTCATATATTATAGAACATGATGCCTTCAGATTTGCATTGTTTCTTCGCCTTTGCACATACTACAGATGCTTCTTTGTCAATTTATCAAGAGCATAAACAATCTCTTAAGTCAGCACAATATCTATCTCAATCATATGTTTTTCAATTCAAGTGAGCTTCAAAATTTATTGCAATTGTGGTTTACAATTAAAATTGCTTTTCGAATTCTTCATATGTTTCACAAATAAATGCTTAAAAAAAAAAGTGTTTTAGCTTACATTCATTGAGTCATTTTTTTAGCAGATACAAAGAACATGTGTTTTTCTTCACATTGTTGGCATCCATAGAAGTAATTACATATTATTATTCGTGTTACACTTATAGGCTACATATAAAGTTGTAGGTTGGACTTCTCATCGTGTTGTTCAACCTACACTTTTTTAGTTCATGAATTATCATATACGCTTTTGCTAGTCATGTTAAGTCACTTGAAATGGAAGGCTCGATATCACAACAGTCCTGCTTAGGTAAAATAGGTTTGTACACCCCATATACTATGATTTCTTAGTCTTTTTTCATGTGAGGTTGTGATTTTACTTGTGGTCTTTATGTCCACTTGGAGGTTTAAGTAGACACTATGTTTTCCAACCTACATTGGCTGACAACATGGTTGATAGGAAAATTTACACATGTATGCCTTTCCTGATTCACTCCATTACTGATTCATGACTTTTTCAACAGATGCAAAAAAGTTTTTTTCTTTTGGCATTGTTGGAAACAATGGATGCACATTTATTTACTTTCAAGGTTGTCATAAAAGGTTTTGGTTGCCCTCTAACCTTTCCTCTCCACTAACACATACACATGCACCACAACCAATGTATCTTCCCAAAATAATACATTTGTTGTTACAACTGTAGAAGTAATTACATAGTGTTATGCACATTACACTCATACTCCACATACAAAGTTGCAGGTTGAACCACTCATCGTGGGGTTCAACCTTCACTTATTTATTTCATGAATTGCTAGATGTACCTTTGCTACACATGTTAAGTCACACTAAATAGAAGGATGAATATCACAACATGCCTCCTCAGGTAAAAGAGGTTTGTACACCCCATATACTCTAAAATATTAGTTATATTTACATGTGGGGTTGTGAATTTACTTGTGATCTTTATGCCCGCTTGGAGGTTCATCTACACGATGTGTTTTCCAACTTGTGTTGGCTTACATCATGGTTGATAGGAAATTTTACACCTTTCTGCCTTTCCTCATTCTCTCCATTACTGATTCATTTTTTTTTTTAATATCTATGAAACAAACATATTATCATTTTGGTGTTGCTAGCAACAATGGATGCACTTTTTTTTGCATACAAGGTTGTCATCAAAGGTTTTGCTTGCCCTCTAATCCTTCCTCTCTTTTAACACATACACATGTACCACAACCAATGTATCTTCCTAAAACAATACATATGTTGTAATTTTAGAAATAATTACATACTATTATGCAATAATTACATACTATTATGCACATTACATTCCTACGCCACATACAAAGTTGCAGGTTGAACCACTCATTGTGTGGTTCCACCTTCACTTGTTTATTTCATGAATTTATAGATGTTCTTTTGCTCCTCATGTTAAGTCATGCCAAATGGAAGGCTGAATATCACAACATGCCTCCTTAGGTAAAAGAGGTTTGCACACCCCATATACTCTGAAATAGTTATATTTACATGTGGGTTGTGAACTTACTTGTGGTCCTTATGTTCGCTTGGAGGTTCAACTACACATTGTGTTTTCCAACCTGCATTGGCTTACATCATGGTTGATGGGAAATTTTACACCTTTCTACCCTTTCTCATTCTCTTTATTGCTGATTCATTTTTTTGTGAACAGATGCAACAAACTTGTTATCGTTTTGGCATTGCTAGCAGTAATGGATGCACTTTTTTTTACATACAAGGTTGTCATCAAAGGTTTTGCTTGCCCTCTAACCCTTCCTCTCCTTTAACACATACACACGTACCACAACCAATGTATCTTTCCAAAATAATACATCTATTGTTGCAATTGTAGAAGTAATAAATATTGTTATGCACATTACACTCATACACCACATACCAAGTTGTAGGTTGAACTACTCATCGTGTGGTTCAACCTTCACTTGTTTATTTCATGAATTTCTAGATGTGCTTTTTCTCCTCATGTTAATGACGCCAAATGGAAGGATGAATATTACAACATGCCTCCTCAGGTAAATGAGGTTTGTACACCCCATATACTCTGAAATCTTAGTTATATTTACATGTGTGGTTGTGAATTTACTTGCGGTCTTTATGTCCACTTGGAGGTTCAACTACATGCTATGTTTTCCAACTTGCATTGGCTTACATCATGGTTGATAGGAAATTTTACACCTTTCCGCCTTTTCTCATTCTCTCTATTGTTGATTCATTTTTTTTGTCAACAAATGCAACAAACTTGTCATCATTTTGGTGTTGCTACGAGCAATAGATGCACTTTTTTTACAGACAAGGTTGTCATCAAAGGTTTTGGTTGTCATTTTGTGTTTTCGTTGTCAATGTCCACTTGTACATTGATATAGAAATTCCAATTTCCACCTCATGTTTGTGTTATATTTTGTGTGTAGCTTGATTCAATCTATCACCTTTAATTTTCCTCAGTCGAAGTCAGCAACCTCCTATTGGTTTCACGTGGGTGAAAACAATGCAAGAACATTTTATTTATGTTCAATAAATGATTTCTTTATTTTTCTTGACACAATCCACTCTATTTAAATGTTCGTCCAATTCCATCCTTTCCTAGAATGGTGAGAGGTTTGAAATGGAAGAAGGAAGATGAATTGGAGGTTCAAGATGTATGAGATGGAGGCTCTCATTTTTCCTCTTCCAATTTGCAATGGACTCCTATTCACATCAAGAAGGATGGGGTCCTTGACCTTGTTGCAGCAATTCCTCGTATGAGACTTGATGATTTCATTCTCAGTGAAATTTATGTTGAAGGTTTTGAAACTAATTTTTTGGACACGAAAAAAAAAGAAAACCTACCATCACACTTCCCCTCAACAACAAAAAATATGGAAAAACAATTTGGTATCGTAGGTTTGTATCTTTCAAACATTCATTTGTATGGTCTAATGATATTTTACTCTCTCTTGCTTCAAAATGATGAGATGATGCCTTTTTCACAGCTACTAGTGTCAATGCAGTCCTATAGACCTTAGGGACCGACCTCCACCATAGAAGAAACAACATAAGACATTTATATAAATGTGAGGTTGTCAATGCCACTTCATTGTAAAGGTTATGTATGACAAACCCGATGTTTCCTATATTCTCTACAAAGAAATGTTTGACGTCGATAAAAAGGGTGAATTTTTCCATGGCATTGAGGACACAAGTGGAGATAGGTATTCTATGTTTGTCACTAATCTATCCGCAGAGTGCAAAAGCTATATTGAAATCCTTTTCCTCATGGACGTTAGTGTCAATGCAATAATGGATAGACCCATCAATGGTCCTATCTTATGTGGCATGATGTTAAAGAGAGATCAATTCCTTACAAGAAAGGATGTAATGAATGCTTGGAAAAAGGTGTGTTATATTCACGTACAAAAACACAAAGTCAATTCGACAAGCATCATGATGTGGAATGGAGAGTACTTTGACAAATTCTTCTACTTTCAACAGCCCCATGGGAATGATACATCTTTCATTATCAGGGTTTAGACTCCATGTATGTTGGACAAGATGGTTATCCACTCGCACAATTCAATCATCTCGATGGATTCCACGTTTGCCACTGATAAATATGGGGTGAGGCCTTACAAACATTGACAAATAGTTCTTCATCTTTTCAATGATCTTACTAGCTATAAACCTGACAATGCTCATGCTGAGTTGTTATGTCTATAGTTTCAATCATATACTTTTCTTGTTTTTGACGAGCAATAGAGTGGTGTTCCCATTGCATGGGTAGTATCCTCATGAAATAAGATTGAGTACATCTCTATGTGGCTATGTGTATTGCATGCCCATGGAAGAAGAGCCTAACCCGACTGGAGAATCAATGCATTTTTTACCAATGATTCAATTGTAGAAATCCAAGCCATATAGTATGTGCATCTCTTTATTCGTTTGCATACCATTCTTATTTTCTATTTATTTTCAATACCACTTTGTCATGCAGATGACCGATAAACAATATCATTTGTATTGTCTATTAGGGTTGTCTTTCAATGCGGTGTACTTCTATGCCTTTGGCATGTTAAAAGGGCTTGGCTAAAGAGTGTATATAAGTAAGCAGCCAAGGAAAGGGAAATGGACATCTTCCGCAAACTTGGCACGATCATGATAGCAATCACTGATAGTGAAGATAACATCAGTAAGCTATTAAACTCTTTCTTTGAGGAGTTCAATAATCAACCCCAATTTTTAGAGTACTTCAAGAAGACCTGGTGTGAAGGAGAAGGTTGAATTGGTGAGTTGATAATTTATTTCACCTCATAAGATTCACACCATTCACATTCTTTGACATTACCTCTAATACATTGTGGTTTACTTGATTATTTGACTTTTTTCATAGCCATGTGGGCAAAAAATTGCAGACTATTCCCACATGCCAACTAGGATACAAATGCAACCATTGAGTTATACCATTGCACACTCAAAACTTGGTACTTGTGTGATCATTCTAAAAATTGCACTAGGATAATGGACTATTGTATTACACACATGTATAAAATGGAACCATTCTATAGGAAAAAGGAAAAGTTGCAGCAATATGGTTTTTTGATGAACTATAAGTTTTTAATTATGTGATCTAGTTTAGAGTGGGCCAAGGCAATTTCAAATGATCATTGTGTTATGAATGAAACTCATCTTGGATGGTACTGGGTGAAAATTCAAAGTAGGTCAGACCACTACCTTGTTCAGAAATTTGGTGAGCACCTTTTTGATTGTGAGTGCTCTTGGAGTTTGTAGGGAACACTTGCAAACATGTCCTTATGGTTTTTGAATTGATTAAAATATCATTTTTCATTGAAGGGGTGGTCCATGGTAAGTGAATTTCAATTCAAATTATGTTACTTTATGGGAGTCAATTGCGTTTTGTATTTTCTACTACTGAATACAAGTTTCTTCTGTGTGGTCATTTAGATGGGGGAGGTCAACCAATTGATAAAGGGATAGATTTGAACGAGACATTGTCATAGGGGGGCATCAAAGAAAACAATCCTAATCTTCTCACCCCTACACAAGCTCCTTCTATCACTCATGTATATGATAAATATTTGCTAAAAAATGTGTATTTGGAATGACACAAATGAAATATTAAACAAAGTAATGTGTACACTGCCACAATGTCTAGAACAAGTGCAATCATATTCAAAATGCATCGAGAGGTTTCTACAAGACCTACAAAAATCAAATGAATTGCCATTTGAATTCATTTTTGATCTTGATAAAGCTGCAACTAGCACCATTCGCATGCATCCATGGTTTAGTGCAAGTAGGGATCATTCTCGACATGAAACCCATTATATGAAGTGTGTTGCACAATAGTCAGATCATAGAACTCCTTTGTATGACTCCTTTCCCTTTTCCATGTACAATAGCTTGAATTTGAATTTCAATATGAAATGTGAGACTTCAGGTGCAACTACTATGGATGGGGCAAAGGATACAACATCTAATACGAGTGACTATGAGAAAACCTATTTCAATTTCTATATTGTAATAGGAAATGGTATTGTAGATTTTTTTTCCAGTATGTGCTTCTACCACAACTTTCTAATTTCTTTTTTGGCATTTTTTGTTCACTTCATCATTCCAATATGGGGAAAGGAGTCCTCGTTGGTGATTGTATTTTGCAAGTGTAAACCCAATGGAAGGTATGGTTCCAATTTAATAACTATGCATGGGTAAGTCCAATTTTTGGTATGACATTATGCAATACCATGCTTCCTTATAAAATTTTGGCTATGGTGACAGGCTAATGTTGAAAAAAGCCCATTCACTCTGTTTCTTCTTCAAGAGTTACTAAGGATTGCACAAGCATACTTCAATGAACCTCAGTCTGTAGGTAAGCATAGTGCACACGATCCTTCGTCAACCCGTGAAGAGCAAGAAGAATTTGTTCAATCAACACTTTATCTATCTCTTTCACATTGCTTGCTTCTTTTCAAGTTTTCTCATAGTAGCTCCCTTCTTCATTTCATGCATTCTAGTACATCCTTCTCCACTTGTGCATTTACATATGTACATTGCGCGAAAAAAATGATCACATTATTTGCAGTGTTGGGAAACACACTGTCCCATGTTAGTTACTTCGTTCTGAAATGTTTTTGTGTATCATTGTGACCAATAATGTTATGAAGTCCACTTTCAAAATGTTTTGGTATAGTCAAAATTCCATTTAACTTTATTCATCTGATTGGAAAAAATAAAATGCTCACATTGTTTGTTGTTGCAAAACACACAGTCCAAATGTTAGTTAGTTCATTATGAAAAGTTTAGTTTTGTTATAACAAATATGGTAATCAAGTCCACTTTCAATTTTTTGAGCAACTCTTTGGTACAGTAAAAAAAGGCATTTTACATTCTCAATCTGATTGAAACAAATAAAATGGTCATAGTGTTTGCACTGCTAGAAAACACATTGTCCCATGTCACTTTGTTCCTTATGAAAAGTTTTGTTTCATTAACACTGAGAACATTATGAAGACCACTTTCAATTTTTTGAATAGCTCTTTGCTATAGTGAAAATGACATTTCACATTCTTCATCTGCTTGGAACAAATAAAGTGGTCACATTGTTTGCACTGTTGGAAAACACACTGTCCCTAAACAGTTTTAATTCATTATGAAAAGTTTTGTTTCAGTTTGAATTTTTTGAGCAACTATTTCCTACAGTCCAAATGTCCTTTCTACCTTTCTTCATCTAATTGCAACAAATAAAATGCTCACATTATTTGCCATGTTCAAAAACACATTGTCCCCTGTCAGCTATTTCGTTATGAAAATGTTAATGTTTTGTACAGTCCAAGAGTGAATGAAGCCAACATTCAAAGTGTCTTTCTAATTAGATAATGTAGTTGTATATTCATTACATAAAGTTCTTCCTAGAAGTTCACATGCGCCTTTGTTTCAATACTGTAGCTTTGCAGCTACTTTTTGGTCAACATTGAGAGTGTCTTTCTAATTAGATAATGTTGTTGTATCTTTTGAAAAAGAAAAAGGTCTTTCATTTCAAGCATTTTAGTTCCTATTGTTCCAATCATGTATTTCCATATTCCCATTGGAGATACTACACATTCTGCTTCATTAAGTTCCAAAGAACAGGTAGAATCTCTTTAGTCAAAACATTATCTATATCTTCCACTCTACTCGCTTCTTTTTTAGTGTTTTCATTGCAGATTCCCTTTTCATTTCAGGATTTGTAGTACATGTCGATGCACTCTTGCATTTCCATTTGTCCATTGCACAAAAAAAAATGCTCACATTATTTCCACTGTTGGAAAACACACTATCCCATATTCTCACTTTATATGCACATATTGCACATGCATGACATTTCAATACTCTTATGTAGCTTTGCAGTCGCTTTTTGGTCGGCATTGAGAGTGTCTTTCTAATTATAGAATGCAATTGTATCTTCTAAATAAGTTGTTTTCTCTTTAATTTCATGCATTTTACAACCTACTACTTTAGTCATGCATTGAAATTTTCCCATTGGACATACTGCACGTTTTGCTTCCTTAAGTTCCAAAGAATAGGTAGAATCTCTTTAGTCAAAATATTATCTATATCTTTCACTTTGCTCATTTTTTTTCACATTCTTTGCACTATTGGAAAACACACTGTCCCATATTGTCACTTTATCCGCACATATTGCACATGCACAAAATTTTAATACTATTATATAGCTTTGCAGGTGCTTTTTGGTCAGTATTGAGAGTGTCTTTCTAATTAGAGAATGCAGTTGTACCTTCTAAAAAAGTTATTTTATCTTTCATTTCAGGCATTTCACTACCTATTGCTCCAGTTGTATAGAATATGTTACATAGTTCACGAGCATGGGTGTCTAGTTGGTTGACCAAATACCACCCATATCTTCCATGTAATATTCTTTCTTGCATAGAGGAATTGAGTTTCTCATACAGGTTGTGAGAAAAGATGTTAAGGAGAATTCATAGAAAAGGACCAAACCGCACTGATTTCAACTATCATAATTATGCCCACTTCTTTAACTATGTATTTGGTGTATGGGAAAAAATGGGCATGGTCGTACACTATTACAATCTAGAAATAGAGATTGTAAATTAATGTGATTGACCAATGTCTCTTTATCAAGAAATTTGATACCTTTTCCTAGTTGGATGCATCTGGAAGGTATGCATTCAATCAATAGTAATCATACACAAGCACAATCTTACAAATGAGATGAGCATGAGTTTTATGAGATTCCTTAAGGGGGAATCTCTAATTAGTAATCACATGGGTCCTGTGGATGAATGGTTGATGGTCGTGTTCAAATTCAACCACATTGTCAAGTTCAAGATCCACCGTGTCAGACCATCATTCAGGCTGATACATGCATATTATGGGGTGCCTACGTTGTATGCTATCAATTCCACCTTGACAATCAAAGTGCACCAAATCCTTTTGAATTCTAAGAATACATAAATTATACCTATTTGTAAATGATTGACATAGTTCTTAGTGTTAGCACTATTAAATGTGGCTTGTAATTTTCTTTAGAATCTATAATATTGACTCAAAATGTTTTTACCTTTGACTGTGTGATGCAAATTGTTTATCTCAAATCAAATCTGAAAACATTTCAAAAAATTGTTTACCATATCTTACTATGTATTACAACATTGCTTACAATTCCTTGGATGTTTCGATGGTCAAGTATTACAACTTTACTCAATATAATACTGATCACCTAAACTTTATATATAAAAGTGGAAGGCATAGTTTTAAATATTGTGTAAGAGTTCAATAACTGTATAACTTCCATGCATGCAAAAATTTTGTGCATTTTATGTTCCAAGAATTGAGAAGTGGGTGACAACCCTGTGTGTTGTCCATCCTGCAACTTTTTTGTGCATTTTTTGTTCCAAACATATTATGATATTGAAATGGAATGTTTGTTGCAAGTAAGAATTGTTATAAAATATGAATGTGATTTTTAATATTGTTATAAAATATGAAGGTCAAGTTGAATATTTGTGCACTTTACTATTCTTATCAAATATGAAGGTCAAGTTGAATATTTCTGCAATATTGTTATAAAATATGAACATCAATACATTATTGTTACAATCTACATAACATAAAGTGCAGTCATTGAACAAGAATTGAGAAGCGAGTGACAACCTTGTGTGTTTTCCATCCTGCAACTTGTGTCCCAAAAATATTACGATATTGAAATGGAATGTTTTCTTCAAGTAAGGGTTGTTATTGTTAGCAATTTTTTTTTCAAAATAGCCTTTAAATGGATAACCATTTAAACTCTTCAAATATTTTTCACTTGAATCTTGTGAAGGGGCTACTTCATCTTCCCAATTTTATTGAATGGTTTCTTGTCACTCATAGTAAGGGAGTCACTCAAAATATTGGAGTTGTTTTCTCTTGTTGTATTTGAGCTTATCATTAGCATGAACTTTCACAAACTTATTTACATATGTTTATGAATATAGTTGTTCACCAGTTATGAAGATTGTGCCTAAATTTCATGACTTTGAGGATCATCTTCGTGAAGCATACAATGCATTTTTTTGTTAAAGAAAGGGAAAATATAAATTGCTTTAGTTTTGATAATAGCTTCACCAAAAAAAATTGTTGTTCTTCACTACTTTCCTCTTACCATTTGTTGTTTGTTCACCTGAAGCAAAATAAACTTTTCTTTTGTACAAATTATGGTTGTGGAAAAGGTTTCCTTTAATGGAACTGCCCTACAAAAATGGATTGCAGACTTAAAGGTAGAGAAAGGGACACTATTTTGTGCAAGGATAGTCAAAATCATAATGTACGCAGAGTTGGCTTCAGTAGGAGATGACAATCATTCGTAGCAATAGATCTAATAAGTTCAATTCCCTATTTCATGATACATTATTAATCTTTCCAATTTAATAAGAGCAATCTTCCTCTATGACTATCTTAAGATCCTTACACCATTTATTTAATGTAAGTGTCCCCTATTATTGCAACATAATAGGATGATATAATGTATAGTCTAGTATATAGAGCCATCTTTGTAGAGATAATATATAAATATCTAGTAAAGTAGGTGGATTGGATAGTTTTGGAGCTTTAGTGGATCATCTCTCTCATCAAATGCCATCGACTTTAACCCAACAAAAGCATGATTAAAGCATTATAAATACCTGATAGTGATTTAACAAGATAGTAATCATGAAAGGTTTTCAAAGAATATAAACAAGAAAGTGTATCAAAACATGTTTTCCAAGCATGAAAGGCAGCAAACAAACATTCAATAGGCGGTTGATACACCAATAACCAAGGGTGAATGAGGAAAGGCATGTTTGTGTCTTTGGACATACACCTTCTCAAAAAATAGCATATGATCTCTTCACAAAAGTCCCAACAAACCATGAATAGGAATGTCACCTCATGGATGTCAATTCCATGGTTTAGATATTTCAATCATTAAATGCAAATATTCTGCTGGTCTTGAATATCAAAATGCAAGGGAAGACATTTCTGTACATGGAGGGTTGTGGACACCTAAAAATAATCAATTGAC
>CM021103.1:300122401-300198651 GCA_007115665.2 Sequoiadendron giganteum
AACATTATTTGAGACAATAGTGTTTTCCAACACTACAATAAATACATCTATACTATATATTTTGCTCCATATGTACCTAATGCACCTAATGCACCATCATCATGATCCATTATATAATCTTGCATAATTATAATGCTAATAAAAGTAAGTTTCTCTTTTGACATGAAGTTAATTTGATAGCATATATCACTCATCCATTTTAACCATATCTCATATCCCTTTCCTTCATCTATCCTCTTTCTACTGAAATAATGTGTTATGTTAGTTACATTACATCCTTGTAAGATATCGCAATAGAAAAGATACAACCATGCAATATAGAATCATACATTTTTGGAGCCCACAAAACAAAAAGTTTTCATAATAAAGTAATTGGCATAGGATAGTGTGTTTTCCAACACTGCAAATAATGGGAGCATTCTATTTGATCCAATATCATGAAAAAAGGAAATTTCATTTTTACTCAACCAACTAGTTATAAAATTTCAAAGTGGACTTCATTACATTTTTGGAGTGTATAAAATAAAAAAAATTCATGACGAAATAACGGGCATGACATAATGTGTTTTGCACCACTACAAACAATAGTAGCATTTAATTTGTTCCAAGCACATGGAAAAAGGAAATATGTCATTTTCACTCAATGAAATATTTTTTCTTAAAATTGAAAGTGGAATTCATTAAATTCTTGCTCATAACGAAACAATTACTTTTCATAAGGAAATAACTGAAAAGGGGCAGTGTGTTTTCCAACACTACAAATAATGCAAGCATTTTGTGTGTTCCAATCAGATGGAAAAAAGGGAAATGACATTTTAGTGTACAAATATTTGTTCTAAAAAGTGAAAGTGGACTTCATTACATTCTTGGTGGTAACAAAACAAAACTTTTCATAAGGAAATGATAGACAGGGGATAGTGTGTTTTCCAACACTACAACAAATTTTACCATTTTATCCCTTCCATTCAGATGGAAAAAGGGAAATGCCATTTTTACTGTACGAGACAATTGTTCTAAAATTTGAAAGAAGACTTCATTAAATTTTTTGAGGTGAAACGATTTACATGTCAACATATCTTTTTCATCTATAAGCAAGCTACCATAAACAGTAACAGTGGAGTTGGCATTGCCTACCATTATTTCACATTGTTGATAATGTAATTATATAGGGCAATGAAAAATGTGATATCAAATAGATAACAACATAGTTTTCAAACATATGAAAATAGTATATTTTTACACCATAATTGTTCAATAATCAAGTAATTATAGAGGGCCATGAAAATTCTGATATCAAATGTATAACAACATAGTGTTCAAACATATGAAAATGGTATATCTCTACACCATAATTTTTTAATAATCAAATAATGAAACCCACAATGCACAATGAGTATTGTGATCCTCTCTCATCATATCCTACATTGCATATTCTTTGCAATTGAGTTCATGCCTATGTAATATAGGGCACATTTCTTTGGGTTGTTGTGTATTTAGAGAGGGGTAATTCCAATTCTATGAAACCTCACAAATGATGAATGTGAAACAATATATTTCTAGAGAGGTTGTGCTTTGTCCTTGGCACTTTTCTGGAGAGGTTGTGTTTTTTCCTTGGCACTTTTCTAGAGAGGCTATGCTTTTTCCTTGGCACTTTGAACACCTCCACCCTATAACAAACAATTTGAAAAATTAACGTATGGATGGAAACAAATATAAGGTAGTATGATATATACAACATATCATTTATATTTACCTCTAGAAGAGAATGCTTCAACTCGGAGAGCTTCCATACCGCAAATCCACCCACACACTCTTCAACGGTCTCTGCTCCAAGACATGGAAAAGGCATTGCACGGTCACTAACAATGGCCTCAACAATGTTGACTCTCACACAATTTTTTGGGTGGAACCATTTCTTTTGACAACATGTACAATGCCTTTGGCAACTAGTTTACATTGCCTCCAAAGATCAACGTGATCACTGATATTAAAAGTGATTCCCTTGAACTCTATCATCTTTTGATCAACAAGATTTGGCTGCAATGGAAACATCATTGATGTGAATCATAATTCAAAACATATTAAAAGATTCATAAAGAAATTAGAACAGAAGCATGGAAGTGTGTTGGGTCTGTTACAAATATAGATGACATGCCACTGCTCTCCTAATCCCCATGTCCATCTTTATTGCCATCTCCCCCTTGCAAGCTAGTGCTCTCCTCGTCCCTATTTCCATATTTATTACCCTCTCCCACTTGCAAGCCAGTGCTCTCCCCATCCCCATGTCCATATCTATTACCCTGTCCCACTTGCAGGCCAATGCTCTCCCCATCCCCATGTCCATCTCTATTACCCTATTCCACTTGCATTCAAGTGCTCTCCCCATCCCCATGTCCATCTTTGTTACCCTATCCCACTTGCAAGCCAATGCTCTCCCCATCCCCATGTCCATCTCTATTACCATGTCCCACTTGTAGGCCAGTGCTCACCCCATCCCCATGTCCATCTTTATTTCCCTTCCCCACTTGTAGGCCAGTGCTCTCCCCATCTGCATGTCCATCTCTATTAGCCTCTCCCATTTCAATTGAAACCACATGGCCAAATAGGTCAAGGCCATCACTCTTTTGTTCATCCTTGCCCTTTAATAGCATGAATTCAAATGTTACATCAAATTTAGTTGCATGCAACCGATTCATTGAAATAATCAAAACAAGCATTAAATAGAAGAATTGGAATTCACTGTTTCTTCTAGTTTCTCAATGTCAAGGCACCTTGAAACTTTTGAATATGTATGCTCCTTCTTCTTCTTATCAATGTTAGAAGGTGGGTTGGGAGGAACAACAATAACTTGTTCTTCCATGGGCACTGCTTCATCTTCAAAATCAATAGTACCCTCTTCAAGGGTAGCACTTTGTTGTTCATCATTGTCCTGTAATAGCAACAATTGAAATGTTGGATGAAATTCAGAGGCATGCAACCAATTCATTCAAATAATCAAAAGAAACATTAAATAGAAGATTTTGAAATCACTGTTGTTTTTCATTTCTTCTTGAGAGGGTGAGAGGAAACCTTTGACCATGTATGCTCCTTCTTCTTCTTCTTCTCAATGTTATATGGTGGGTTGGGAGGAACTACATCATCTTTTTCTTCCATCGACACTGCTTCGTCTTCTAAATCAACATTACAATGTTCGAGGGGAGGACTCTGTCATTCATCGTTGCCCTGTAATAGTAGGAATTGAAACGTCACATCAAATTTAGATGCACGCAACCAATTCATTGAAATAATCAAAACAAACATTAAATAGAAGATTTCAAAATCACCATTTGTTCTTGTTTCTTCTTATGAGGGCAAGAGGGAACTTTAAACCATATACACTTCTTCTTCTTCTTCTCAATGTTAGATGACAGGTTGAGAGGGAAAAAATCATCTTATTCTTTCATGGGCATTGCTTCATCTTCCAAGTCAACAATACCTTGTTCGAGGGCATCACTCCATTGTTCATTGTTGCCCTATAATAGCAGGAATTGAAATGACAAATCAAATGTAGATGCATGCAACCAATTCATTGAAATAATCAAAATAAACATCAAAATAGAAGATTTCAAAATCATTGTGTGTTGTCATTTCTTCTTGTGAGGGTGTGAGGAAACTTTAAACTGTATACGCTCCTTCTTCTTCGAAATGTTAGACAAGGGGTTGGGAGGAACAACACCATCTTGTGCTTCCATGGGCACTGCTTCATCTTCCAATATAACAATAACCTACTCAAGGGCAGCACTTAGTTGTTCATCCTTGTTGTGTAATAGTAGGAATTGAAATGTCACATCAAATTCAAATGCATACAACCAATTCATTCAAATAATAAAAAAAAACATTAAACAAAAGATTTTGAGATCATCATTTGTTCTAGTTTCTTCTTGTGAGGGTGCCTTGGAAGTTTTGACCATGTACAATTCTTCTTCTAAATTTTAGACACCAAGTTGGGAGGAACAACATCATCTTGGGCTTTCGTTGGAACAACTTCCTCTACTGAATGAACACTACTCTACTAGGCGACAGGAACTGCTTCTTGGTCATCACCCTGTCATGTTATGTAAGTTAACGTTAAGTGAACCTTGTATGCATCAGAAAAAAAAATATGAACCAACCAACATTCATATTTAACAACTCAATTCGACATTATCATTCCTTCCTTTCTCTTTCTCTCCTGCAATTTTAATCTTTTTTTCTTTCTCTACTCCTTCTCCTCACTATTGTATAATGCCATTCACTTCTTCACCTCATCCTTTCCTTCTTGGGGAAGTAGATGAAATCTATGTCTCCCATACTTTAGACAGACACTTTTAATAACACGCTTCTGCTGGAGATTTTGTCGTAGATTAATTTAGTAGTCCATATTTTTCACCTTCTTTTGAAGGTACTCTTTCAATTTCTCAAGGAGAGGATGGGGCATTTTGGTTCCCCCCGATGCAGTTTGGCCACACTTTGGTGCCACGAGAATAGGAAGATGGTGATGCTGAATCCTATGCATGTTGAACAATCTCCAATCATGATATTTTCTCACACATTCTTCTACAATACAGTAATATACGTATCTAGCATTCTCCACTTCTCTTTTGTATTCAACAACAACCTACACAACAAATTTGGAAAAGAAAATCGGTTAATATATTTTATATTAAAAAAATTTGAATGCACAACATATACACACAACCAAATGATGCAATAATTGAGTTATTATATCTACCTTCCCATCCACCACATCACCTCGCGCTACATTGGGTCCCTCCCCATCCTTAGGGTATCCCTTTGCATGCTCTTCCTTGTTGTCATAGACTATGGAAACAATGTGATGGTCTCCCTGATTATCATCCTGAATCGAAGGAACAATATACTATCAAAATAAACATATTTGTAACATAGATGATATTTTCTAACTTAAATTGTAAAGCATTTTGATTGATGCATTGGAAGTAAAGGGCAATTGGAAGTTCAAAATCAATTACCAAACTCGTCACTACCTCAAGGTTTAGCATTTTCCTAAAATGAGGGGACTTCCTATATACCACAGTTGCTACATCTTGATTAAAACATTCCCACTTTATAGTCAACATCGTAACCACTTATGAGAGATTAAAATTATACATTTTATTTCATCTTGTAATTACCGGATCTTACTTGCATGTTTGTGGAACGCGACCGTCCCAAACAAGATGCACCACTACACACCCTCTCAAGTGTGTCGACCACCTCAATGACATTCTTCGTTGTATGAAGCACTTTCCCTTTTATAGCACACATCCTTGGTTTGTTATAAAATGTAAAACAGTTGCAAGTGTTACAGACAGTTAAAGTTCCAAAATTTATCAGCACCATTTACAGTAAGCAAGCATATCTTTTTTCAATCTTAAGAGGAATTTGAAACACATATTTTACTCTACCTAAGATGTGATAAATTTTTAAGGTTCCTTTCATTACATTATTTCTCTCGAAATAAAAAAAAGGTTTTCAATGCATTCCTACTATCAGCAAAATTGCAGGCTGGAAAAGAGATGGTGCTATGAGACCTAGAACCCACATAGTGTTGTAAAATGCTATACAAGTAACCCACTGTGTTTTCTAGCATACAATTATTTTGTGCATTTTTTTTTCAATCACATGAAGATACTAAATTGCAATTTATACCATAACTAACAGTTGTAAATTTTGGAGGTGCCTTTTATTACATTCATATTGTCTAAATAAGAAAATATTTTCAAGACATTCAAACTGTTATGTGAAATTTCAAGTTGGAAAACACTGGGTGTTATAAATCTTACAACCCACATACTGTTTTAAAACCCTTTCCAAGTAACAACCCTATTGGTTACTTGCCCCTCACCTCTATTTGGTATGTTTTGTGATTTTCTTGAGAAAATTTTGCTTTTAGATAGCAATAATGTAAGGAAATTGGAAAAAACAAGGCGTTAAGAAACCTACAACCAAATGTATCTAGCACTTGCAAGTCCTCCCCGTCCTCTCAAGTGTTTAAACTTAAAAACACGGAATGAAACAACTGACAACCCACGTTGTGTTTTCCAATATTCCATTATTTTGTGCATTTTTTTGTTTCAATCGTATGAATAAATTCAAATATAATTTATACTGTAACTAAGAGTTATTATATATTTTAAAGGTAAACTTAATTACATTATTACTATGTAGGAAAGAAAATAATTCCAAGACATTGATACTGTCAATATAATTGCAATTGGAGGATACATAAAACTATCCAAATTCACGTGAGGTGTGACCAACCAATTGGGTTCTTACTGTGTAAATAACCAAAATGTTGTCATTACATTCATATTGTCCATGTGGGTTGATCTTGTTGTTGCATGAAAATGATGACCTCTCAATGCTTAATACAAGCATCAGATAATATGCATTGTAGGTGGTTCAACCATATCGCAAATCACACAGACATCATTGACTGCCATGAAAAGTTTGATTTCAACACAAAAAAGCAACCATTCCTCCATAGGACCCATGTGATTACTAATTAGAGATTCCCCCTTAAGGAATCTCATAAACCTCATGGTCAGCTCATTCAGAAGATTGTGCTTGCATATGAGTACTGTTGGTTGAATGCATACCTTCCAGATGCATCTAGCTAGGAAAAGGTCTCAAATTTCTTGGTAAAGAGACATTGGCCAATCACATAAATTTATAATCTCTATTTTTATATTATAATATTGAATGTCCATGCCCATTTTTTCCCTTACACCAAAGATGCAATTAAATAAGTGAGCATAATTATGATAGTTGACATTAGTGCGGTTTGGCCCTTTTCTATCAATTCTCCTTAACATCTTTTCTCGCAACCTGTACGAGAGACTCAATTCCTCTATGCAAGCAAGAATACTACATGGAAGATATGGGTGGTATTTGGTCAACCAAGTATAGACACATGCTTCAACATTATGCGACATCTTGCATAGCTACATCAAAGAAATTATTAGCTTTCACATCTTCACCATACAAAGCATAATTAAATAACACATAAGACACTATGTTTTCCACTATAAGGCCCCACCTTGTGTTTGATTCATTCTCTTCTATTTTCTTATGTGCATTCCATTAACCAAATTGTTAGATAGATTCAAGGTGACAAATAAGGTGACTGTGTTGTCATATTTGGGATATTATTAATCATATTAATAAACCCTATGGAAATCATTTATCTATCCCTCTAAAAATATCATACTAAGAATAGTATTAAGGATAATAATAATAGTAACAAAATAACGACTTTATTGATATTGAGATTATTGTCAATATTAATAATATTGACATTAGCAAAGGTATTAATAATTATTTCAACATTAATTTCTAACATAGTATTAACATTGAAATTAAGAGCCCGAGGCCAATTTTATCAAGGAGCAAATGGAATTCACATGTGAGGTGATGTCAGTAGTGATAAAAATATTATCTTAATGCAAAAGAAGTGGAATTAAAGTAAGCAACAATAGTAGCGTAAGGAGTGGTTTTAATGAGTATAACATTGAGTGATGTTACTCGGTGAAAATATAATTGCCAGAAGAAATATTCGATATGTAAACAAAGATAGTGGTCTAGATATTTTTGAAATCGAAGTGTTAATGTTCATAATATTAATATGAAGAATGGAGAGAAAGTTAGGGTCCTTGGAAATAAGGATACTTTCAATTAATGTCAATATTTACATAATAGGTAATCTTATATCTTAGCACTAGGGTGGAATCCATGGTTGACGCAAAGATTAACAAATATTCCTTTAAAATAGTTGTTTTGTGACCATGAATGAGGTTAGTAGAAATTCAATTAATTCTGGAGTAAGGTAACGTTATTTTCTAACAAATAACAATAATAAGGTTCAACTTCTCTCAAATAATTATTCTGTGAGAATATGAGTATATTTAAAGAACCTGAATGTAAAGCCACCCGAATAGTTCTCTTGAATGCATCCAAGGATCTTGAACATTTAGATGTTCGACATCATATTGAACATGAGGATCTTAATCTTAATTATGAAATAATGCTTAAAATATATAATTAATCTTATAACATAAATAGTAAATGATTAAAAATAAGAAATTTGTTATGTAAATTGTATATGGTACTACTTTTGACGATTGCAATGAAATATTTTTGGGTTGGATTTGAGTCATCTTGTGAGCTCAATCAATAAGAAGTAGCAAACATTACATAGTTATGACACCAAATAGAAAATAGAGATCAGGTGATTAAATTCTAACAAGAAATATACTTTGCACATTGGAGAGCTTTAAACATCAATTTAAAATCATATCCACCTTTAATTTATGGTTTAAAACTGCATATTATGACTCTGATGAACTTCCAGTTAAATTAGAAAGTATAATTTACATTTCCAAACAAAAAATAAATAAAGAAAGAAGTGAAAATTTAATCAGCATGTAGAGAGTACAACGTCAAATCTAGGCCTTATATTAAATAAGGTCATGTTTAAATTAACCTGACGGTGTTAGATGGAAGGCATTGATGATGAGACAAACTCCATTTAATAGTTAAGGGAGGTATGAAGAGAAGGGGCACCAATAAGTCAATATCTTGCAGTAAAGAGACTTAGTAGCGATCTAAAAGAAAATGTCCATAACATTCAATCCATTAAATACCTGCGTGACTTTTGACACAAGGGGAGAGAGGGATAATTAATATGGATGAGATTGGCCAGTGAGAAGACCTGTCTGGTTGCCATTTTATTAAGGATTGATTTCAATCCTTGCGGGAGGTGGCTTTTCGTATGCATGGGATGCCATACTTGAAGAAGGGAGGGACTGATTACTGGCCAACTATCCATTGCAGTTGGGCGACATATTACAGTCGAGTGATATTCGATGGAGATACTTTCTAGGAGTGAGGTCGTGGGAATAATGCCAAAGGAGGAGGTAGAAGTGCAAAGGAGAGAGAGGAGGTGGGTGGATAGTTGCAGAAGGGACTTCTAACTTTCAGGTGTGTTCCCGTATAATGATGACACTCAGTCATGGAAATTTTTACATGCACTCCGTGAAATAATGTCTCTTGAGCAGTTGTGTCAAGCTGTTTATCCACCTTGTTTGTGCTTTCAAAAGTAAACAATGAAACAAAAGACAGTCTGCCCCTTATTCAAGCATCAATAGTAGCTGGATGTCTATTTTCAGACTGTATTTAGATTTTGTTCTTTACCCATTTCGAAAATAACAAAATAAAAATTCCATCGTATATTATCAAAGGATTTAATGGTTGTGGTGTTTCGGTTTAAACCTGTGACGTAAAATGCCCATGAGAGAGTGTTATTTTGTTCTTTGTATATGTTGTTATTATGTATGATTCACTCTACAAACCTAAATTATGAAATTGTTTTATTGATAAAAGAGAATAAATGCGGCTTAGTACTGCTCTAATCTATTTGGGACTCGTTAGCATTCAAACTGTAAGGCTTAAAAATGGTGAAAATAAATCTATCATTAGAGTCTTATATCTCGCATTATTTCTGCTTAGCATCTTGGGAGTGCACACCCATTTACAGTTGATTGCATGTTAACTCATTTGTAGCATTCTTATATCTGTGTTCTCATCTGAATGCAAGCATTTACTTTGTCTTTATTTGAGCAGTTCACTGCCCTGTTTGTGTGCCCATATTTACATGCATCTCTGCCAAAGCATTGCGAGTATTTTATTGGGTGAAATACTCTTCCTTTATTATCTTCGTCCCCTGGCTCAAAGCACCCATTTTGGCATAGGCGGGTAGGAGGTTAGCGAAAGTTGGATTTGGCTTTGCACCGGCTGACTGCATTTTCTTGAGAGTTTAAAAGCCCTTTCAAAAAAATATGTTATGTGCATATCATGCAATCATTCATTCCACGAGACCGCATTTGTTTGGGGAAGTATTCTATCAAACATCCTGCATGTCTGTCCTTATGTCCATAGTGTGGAATTTGGATCAACAGCTACCAATTGCATTTGCTTGAAAGTTTCTAAAGCCTCTTCAACAAATTCATCTTGTTATTATCCTGCAGTCATTGCAGCCCCAAGTGATCACATTTCCTTGAGGCATTTTGTCAAATAATTCATGTGCCCTGTTTGTGCTGCCGCACTTGCATATAATATTCTGGCAAACAATTCACGTTCCTTGTCTATGCTGCTGCGTTTTGTATGCATAAATACTCGAGGCAATTGCAAGTACAACATTTGATAATGCATTCCCATCGTGTATGCTTTAATTGGTGTCCATACACTGGTCAAAGCCCCCGTTTTGCATACAGGGAGAGTGGACGCTGGAAAGAGGTCGCAAAATTTAGCTTTACACCTGCTGTTTCATTGTTGAAAAATCTCTAAAGACTTATCAAATAAATTTATTATGTGCATATCCTTCAATCATGGCAGTCCGCAAGACCACATTTCTTTGAGGTATTCTGTCATGCAGCTCACGCACTTCTTCTATTGTCTCCACATCTACCATACATAATTACCATGGTAGTTATAATTACAACATCAGAAAATCTCCAATCACCTATCCAATTAAATCACCAATTCATGTTAGAATTACATCGATAAAGGATACCTCACACTTAGTAAAGTCTTACCTCTCCCTTGTCATGGTTTTTCCCTATTCAACCACTTAAGTCACGAGTTTAAATTAGACATAGAAACAAAGTTTCATAGGCCCATACCAATATTGGCACTGACATAATATAGATAGTTGTATTGGATATATAATGTTTCATCATTAATCTATTTTGAATTGTTTATATTTTTGGGAACCAATCACTAAGCTAATATTGGAACACAAATTTCTTGGTAGCACAATCCAAAGTATATTTATTAACTGATTTTTTATTTTTTATTTTTTATTTTTTAATTTTTTTCTATGTCTCCTGTTTCAATGAAGTTTGTATCTAAATGCTTATGCTCCATTTGAGGATTTATGTGCACATGTGAAAACTATTAAGTTAAAATTGCTAGCAACAAAAATACACTTCAATATGATTCTTATCACACTCTTTTCATGGGTTCACATACTAATAAGTTCTAAAATAAGAAGAATTCTCATCTAGGTGGTAATAACTAAGTGGAAAAATCCTACCACTCATTATGTTTCTAGTTTTTTTCAAATGTTCTTATCTTTGAGACTCAAGAGTTTACAAAGTCTAAAAATATTAAGAGAGTCCTTGACTAATATGCACTCTAAGAATGAATGTAGTAATTCACTGAAGTCTCCATAACATGAAACCTAAATTGAAAGGATAAATTTTCATATTTGTATGAATTCTAGTTTATTAAAGGCTTTAAGTTAAACTCCAATCCTTGGACATGATGAGGTAGATAAAATCTAATCGATTGGATGAGCCTAGGTTTGTTGTCACCAATAAATTTATGGATTTTAAGATCTTGGATGTGAACTTTATTTAAACTTTGACTTAAGATGGGGTTGAGTGTATCCAACGGTAAATATCTCTTGGGATAAGAGTTAATATGAGTGGGAATCGGGTTGTTTCTTTTATAATTAAGTTGTATCTTAGGAGTGAGGATAACCTATGTCTTACCTTGAAAATTTTGTAATCCTATGAGCATGTCCTAGTTTATCAATTAAAGGGTGGTTATTGAAAATTATTATTTATTTATTTATTTTTATTTTATTCTCAAAGTTTACATTGGCATCTATATAAACTTAAATTAAGTGTGAACAACTGGTTAGAAAAATTATGGATGGGGCTCTTCATATTCTACCATGGTTATTGCTAATCAATAATTTAATATTCAAATGCCTATTTGTAGAAATTGTACCTAACGACATAGTTTTATTGTATTCTATTTTTGTATATGTAAAAGTATAAATTTTATTAAAGCAAATAGTATTGACAATTATTCTCTTTTTTAAAAGGAGAAGAAATGGATAGCTTAATGATGGGAATATTTGAGGATGGGTTTAAATTGTTAAATATTTAGCTTTGGATTGTATTGATGATATTGTCTTGGTTTATATGGGAAGAATTATTTAAAAGGAGAAGTGTCTTATGAGTAGAGGTTTAACTATGTCATGTAATTAGGAGAATTCGTGTATTTAAATTTGTCTTCTGATATTCGTGGAGACAAGATTTCAATTATTTTTGAGTCTCGTCTATGTAGGGATGATATCTCTAATGTTGGCTTTAGAAAAGTTAAATAAATAAGATAAATAATTACTTGCGTCTTTATCATACTGGGTCAATTTAGGGATTTCTTGATAATATAGTTCTTCCCTAACACCAATTAAGTCTTGCAATGTTATAGCCAATTTTAAATAACCCTTTATGGGTACTTGAAAATAGTTCTTCTCTCAAACTTATGTTTGGGTTGGTGTGAATGATTTATGATTGTATTTGAAATCAATATACCTTTTGAACCTTGTGGTTATTCTCCATTATAGACCAACCAAATAAGAATTGGTTTAAACTCAAAAGTCAAACTACAGTGCCTCTGCGAAATATATACATAGGCAAGGCCCTCTAAGATGAGCCCCCGAGGACTAGGTTTGGCCCCTAGGATTTGTTCTCTTATTATTATACTTGGGAATCACCATTGATATGTATTTTATTGGTTATCATGTGTCTAGTATTATGTTTGTGATTGTTCTAGAGTTAGCTGAACTATCTAAGTTTGCCTCAATGATGTGGACTCAATGTCTCCCTTGATTGTCTAAGCAATTTAGTTATCGAACTAAAATATTATAGTTTATAATTGGTTGAAAGTTGTACGCTTACATGTAGTACATTCTTTGGTAGAAAACTTTGAGAGTTTTGCAAGCGTATGTGAACGAAATTTGAAATTTGTGTTTTGTCCTTAACCGTATTTTAGTGGAAAATTTTGGGCATTACATCCACCCTGCCAATATGTGGTGCTTTTTTGTTTTGTTATGACATCAACATCTGCAGATGATACCACTGGAAAGCTACTGGAAAACCCACATCAAATATGCAACCTATTTTCTCCTCTGACCTCTTGAAGTAACCTCTACAAAAACATGACAACCGGGAAACTTTGAAGCATACCTTTCTCATTTCCAAAACATGCACTTCTCTCCATTATACATCGATGACACCTTTCAACATCATGGACCTCAATGGATCAAATTATGGAAGAGGTGGTGATGTATGTTGGAGAGAAGAGCTTGTTTTGCAGATATTGCAAAGTTGCTCCAAAGATGCCCAATTGTCATGAAATGTTGTCATATTTTTATAGACATCTTATCTAATGCTTGTATCAAGCATTGACAAGTCAACCTTTTCATACGACGGCAAGGCCAACATTGTGTAATTGCAGGTTGGAAAATATTGGATGTGATTATACTTGCAAACCAAATACCGTTTTAAAACCCTTCACAAGAAAAATCCCAATTCCTTACTCACCCGTCAGTTGAATTTGCATGCTTTTATATATCCCGCACCTACAACTCCACCCTGTGCTTTCGAACCTTTGGCTTTCAAGGTGCAGAATGAAAGAACACACAACACAGTGTTTTCCAACCTCTAATTATTTTTCACAATACATTGTATCATCATGTGGTGTATGTATTTTTGTGTGTTTTAATTAATTTTTGTATGTTATGATGCCTCTGACATGCATTCTTCTAGGGAGAATAGCCATGTCCAATTGTAGGGAAGAACCTTATCTCCCTACAAATATAGTAAAATCAAGCTATTACCCATAAAAAAACATGTCTTTTGACATGATAACATAATTAGACATGTCGTATCCTTGAAGAAGGGAAATATGTTATCATGTGTAAGCCATGTTGCAAGGATATCACCTTCTACAATTGGGACGAGGCTATTCTCCCTACAAAAATGCATGTCACATGTATCATAACAGTCATCATGTTTTAAAAATCATATTTTGGAATGGACAAAAAAATGTGGCATTCGAAACCATTATTTGCAAATAGAGAAAAGCTCAAATGAGGTCTCATTTTCACTGCCATTTTCCATAGCAACGTTTTGCAGGTTGTTGGAGAGCAACGAGAAGGAGTTGCAAGCAATTAAGGTCTAAGACGGTGCAACCACCCTCTATACGAAAATGCATTTGACATGTGCGGGTAGCTAGCTAGCTAGCAGGCATGTTTATCCACTAGCAATATATGCCATTTTCCTATTCTGCCTAGGAATTGAGAAGAAATGAAAAGCTATTTGTTACAAAGATGGGTTTTCATTGATGTGAAAACAAAGGGTTTTCCTTGGGAAAAGGGTTTTTCATTTGAAATGCAAATTTGTTTACATGTTTTTATGTTGAGGGTTTTTTAATTTTCATTTCCTCCCATCTGCTGGTTTTTAAATTTTGTGATTCCTAAATGAAATAACTGAGAACCCATTGTGGAAATATGAGTGAAATAACCGAATAATGTTTAGAGAAATAATAATCCATGTAGAATAAATAAGAGTTTTGTTTCGTTATGGTCCAAGAATATAATGAAATCCACTTTCAAATTTCTGAACAACTCTTTGGTACAATTCAAATGTCATTTCACTTTCTTCATCTGATTGGAACAAAACACCCTACTGGAAAAGAAGTTCAGACGGAAAAATCACATTGATAGAAAGACTTGATGATCAGACATTAACTCTGACTTGTCGTTGCTTTTCCTGTCACTGGGAAAACATGTCAACGCTGATGGGTTTCCAAAATCATATTGTGGAATGGAAAAACCCAAAAAAACATGGCATTAGAAAAATGAGGTGACAAGAATGTAATGAAATTGGAAAGCAGTAGGTATTATGAAACCTGCAATGCACAATTTTGTTATACATTGTTTGTAGTGTTGGAAAACACACTGCCACATGTTAGTTAGTTCGTTATGAAGAGTTTTGTTTCATTATGCTCCAAGAATGTAATGAAGTCCACTTTCAAATTTTTGCACAACTCTTTGTTGCATTCCAAATGTCATTTCACTTTCTTCATCTGATTGGAACAAATAAAATGCTTGCATTATTTATAGTGTTGGAAAACACATTGTCTCCTCTCAATTGCAGAGGGTTTTACAACACTATATGCATTGCTTGTTTTTTAACACCTACGGTTTTCCAACATGCATTTTTACAAAACAAAATGAATGTCTTCAAAAGATTTTGTAATATAGATAGTCTGAATGTATTGAAAATCCCTTTCAAAATTTATAAGGACTTTTAATTTGGGCAAAAATTGCATTTAAATATCGCATGATTGAAAAAAGAAGTGCACAAAATAATTGTAATTTGGAAAACACAGTGGTGGTTTTTCATTTATTTGAATCTTCTTGTTTAAATGTAAAGGGTTTCCTCACAGTGGGTTGCTTGCTTCTTAACACGCAGGGTATTGCAACATGGAGTTTTACAAAACAATATGAATGTCTTGAAAATCACACCTTCCATTGTTGTGTTTAAATTTTGGCTGATTGAAAAAAATAGTGCACAAAATAGTTGTATTTTGGAAAACACAATGTGGGTTTTCAGTTGTTTGAATCTCCTTGTTTAAAAATGTAAGGGGTTGTCTCATAGTGGGTTGCTTACTTCTTAACACATATAGCTTTGCAGCATGGAATGTTACAAAACAGTATGAATCTCTTCAAAATCACACATTCCATTGTTGTGTTTAAATTTCAAGTATATAACAAATTGCATGCTTCATAACACACTACATTTGTCAACCTCCACATCACAACATACCCAAGCCTTTTTGGTTTTTAAACATGTATATGTAGGTGTGAATTACAAATAGCAAGAACACCAATGTCTTGCCATTATTTCCAATAATGAATAAACTTGTTGAAAGTGGTGAATGTTGTGTAGTGCATATTGGCAAGCACAATATGTTTTGAAGCCTAAATTTACTTATACCACCTTTGTCTTGAAATGCAGATATACAAATGTATAGATGGTGTTCTATTTTATCAAATAACACATCTCTCATTTAAGGGGGACTCTATTAACCATTAATACATAGTGTGATTTACAGTACACACTTCATTCTATTTTGTAACAATTCATGTTGGAAAACCCTAGGTGTTAAGAAACAAGCAAACCAAATAGTGTTATAAAACCCTCTGCAACACTATTGGTTAGTACCCCTCATCTCAATTTGGTCGGTTTTCTCCTCCAACTCCCCCTTATGCACTCCAACCTTTAGCTTTCAATGTACAGACTAGAAACTCATCATCTTTTCACCTTTCTTTCTCCAAACCAAAAAATGCACACATCAGTCCGCTTCTAATTTTCCCATGCCAAAAAAAATCTTTGAAAGTGAAAATTCATAGGCATGCCAAGGGACGTAATTTTATCGATCAGCATGAGGCAAAAAAGCTAACTTGATGGCATCATTAACTCCTACCTACCGTTTCTCGGACGTTTGGTCTCATCTGCTAGTTTGGTCACTTTTTGTTTCCATGTATGTTGTTATGTGTTTCTTGTGTGTACATAGGTGCGTCTTTTCAGCATAAGCGTTTGCATAATTGACAACACATTGTGTTTCTAAACCTCCAAAATGGGAAACAAGGAAAATTGATATTTGTAAAGAGGCTTCTACATTGCAAAACACATTGTGTTTACAAATTTTTTGCATTGTGTTACAGATAACAATTCTATTACAAAAGTGGGAATCCTAATGGTCATTTTTATGTTATATGGCCTCGCCTTTGCAGTTTCTATGGTATATTATATTGAGTAAAAACAATTACAATAACAATGTTCCTTATTCACAACCTTATGAAACCCAACTATGCAACAATGGATCACAACTAAACAAAGGTACATGATTTAAAAGGAGAATTACTCTAATGTAAAATCATAAATATTATATTCTTTTCAAAATATATCTAATCTAATTACCAATAATCCAAAGGTTCATGTTCTATTTTGGGAGATAAATGATATCGATGTAGTGTTGCGGAAATCATCCTAAAATTAACACAAATCAAATATGAGAAGGATAATTAAAAGGATGTAGTATCACCCTTCACTGATGCTTTAAGCATTTCCTGTGCAACACTCACACTTCAATGAGGAAACATGATTCATGCAAAATTTTGTGATATAATATACACACAATAATGTAACCTTTATTTTATTTAAATTAAAGTGAAAATTGTTTGCATTCCCCACAATAAGCATCTCATCCATATATAAATCAAAACTTCTAAATGTAAAATAAATTTTGGAAATTTAACTGTCCAGTACACTTGCAATTCAAGCTATGACAGCTAGAATCACTTGTATTTAGTGCAGAAGCTTCACATCTCCTGAAGCGTCCTTCTCGATCCACCTACCCTTGTTTTGTTCAATTTTGTTTCCTCGCCTATATCAACCACATGAAAGAAATACAAGTGTTAGCGATAGATTAAATTGGTAAATTAAAGACATTTGGTGCTACAAAGAATTCACTTCATTCCGAACTTCATCGATATTGGATTATACGTTGTGTTGATTGCAACATGCCAGCTTGTACAGACAATAAACAAACATATTATTCTCTACAATGGGAATTTAATTTCTAATTTAACGTATCACTAACACTAGTAATATATATCAGCAATTATATCTGCCATTTTTTCATTTTGTTGAAACTATGAAGCACTGAATGTTCATTCCAATATATCTCAAACTCATCTCTCCTGGCATATCAAATAGGCCATCACTTGCATAATCAATAAGGGCAGACAAGACACATAAGAAAGATACCACGCACCAATGTCAAACTTTTTTTTATATAATTACTTTTATAGATAATTGAAAAAATACATATTATTGCAAGACACATTGGTTGCAAAGCACAGTGTGCATCGACTATTCAAGAATAAAGGTTAAGAAGTCAATGAAAACCTTGGTGATCACCTTGATTGACTAAAAAATACTAGGTGATGGGTGAACCCACAAAAGTGGTTTACAATTCGAGTGAGGAAGGAAAACTTCCAAAAACCTCACCCATGCAAAAAAAAATTATTTTGAGGGGTTCGAGCGAACTAAATGTTCGAACGAACCCAAAAGGGGTTCGCTTGAACCAGGGTTCAAGCGAACCACTTTGCATGTGAGGACCTGTGTTTCCCATTGTGGAAAGGGGGTTCGATCGAACCCTGGTTTGACCGAACAAGGGTTTGAGTGAACCCCTGGGGGTTCGAGCGAACCCATTAGGTTCGCTCAAACCCCCCTTTTCCCACCTTCCCAGCCTCTGACACAAAAAGACTCCAGATTTTCGTCCTTCGAAGCTCGGGTTGAGGATGAAAATGGAGGAGACTTCACGGACCCAACTAGAAGATGGTAGTCCTCAGAACGATCTATCCTACTAATATAATTTTAATATGTTTTGGTTTTATTATGTATGTGTTTTTTTAGTTTTATTAAACATAGGTTTTTCATCGAAAATCAAGCTCTTTGTTTTGCACATGTGGAAAAATAGAAAATTATCAAAATAAAATTTTTAAAAATATGTTCGTGTTGGGTATTGATGTCCTTGATCCATTAAGAAAAAAAATTTGAATTTCGATACATACAGAAAAATTTATGTTGTATACAGTCGGCCTATGTCTGAATTGCAATTGGTTTGACTTCGAAACTTGATTAAGAAAAAAATATTTAATAAAAAACTATGAGACCAAATGAAAGTGCTAGATATCGTAATTAAAAATCTAAATTAAAAAAAAAAGAATTTTATCCTTCATACAAAAAAAATTATGTTGTATACGGTGAGCATCACTTTTTAAAAATGATGTTTTCTAAAAAAAACTAGTTTTCATGGGAGATGGAAAAAGAAGTGCAATCTGATTCCAAAATTTTTGAAAAAAAAATGTTTAGAATCTATAGACAAAATGTGATGAGACTCTAGTTTGCATCATTTTCAAATTCCTCATGGTTTAGCCACTATAGGTGTCTGAATGTGAAGATTTAGTTAAAAATAATAATTGCAATGTCCAGTTTGGCCAAAAATTGTAAACCACTATTGTGGGATCACCTTGATCACATTGGTTAAATATGATAATGCACAAAATAATTGCACGTTGGATAACACCCTATGTTTCAATATCCATGCTCAAACCTAAAGGATAAAAATCACAAGGAGGAGTTGCACATGGGGAAACCAAAAAACTTACCAAATTGAGGTGAAGGTGAGTAGGCAATTGGGTTGGTACTTGTAAAGGGTTTTAGAATAGTATGTGGGTTGCAGCTTGTATTACACCCAGCATTTCCCAACCTGGAAGTTTAGAAAATAATAAGAATGTATTCAAAACCTTTTGTGATCAACGCAGTAACAACCTAATTGGTTTGTCACCCCTTGGCTCAATTTCATTACACACCTAGTGTTCTCCAACATGCAGTTATATATAAACAATAAGAACGTAATGAAAAAGTTTTGTTCAATACACAGTAAGAATGCAATGGGATGTAGCTAATCTCTGCACAAAATGCACCTATGTACATACAAAAATGCATGAAACCATACATATAACATGATGAGATGTCATAGTGCAGGGCTCGTCAGACGGGGGATAAAAGTGACAAAACCGACAGACAGGGGAAAATGTCCAGGAAATGGTAGGTAGGAGTTAACGACACCATCAAGTTAGTTTTCCCACCTCCTATTGATCGATAAAACTAGGCCCCATGGATTGTGCAAGCACGAGGAGGAGCTACAGGTGGGGAATACAAAAAACACACCAAATTGAGATGAGGGGTGACTAAGAAATTGGGTTGCTACTTGTAAAGGGTTTTAGAACGGTATGTGGGTTGCAAGTTTTATAATACCCAATGTTTTCAAACCAGGAATTTTAGAAAATAGTAAGAATGTAATCAAAACCTTTTCCTATTAACGCAATAACAACCCAATTGGTTTGTGACCTCTCACCTCAATTTGATTACACTCCCAATGTTTTCGAACATGAAGTTATATATAGACCATATGAATGTAATGAAAAAGATTTGTTTAGTACACAATAAGAATGTAATAAATATTACCTTCAAAATTTATGCAAGCCACATTGCATGAGATAGATAAAAGATAATGTATTGAGTGAAGAGATTCTCCCTACTATTCAGAAGTTGGGGAAGGTGCATGTGCAATATGCACAATCAAAAAATGACAATGCAGAACTCAACCAACAGGTAGTAGATAGTATGTAATTGAAAAGGAATCTTCTCTAAAAACACTTGAAAAGAAGCAAACCAAAGTGAGTGATATAGATAATGTATTGATTGAAGAGATTGTTCCTCCTCTTTAGAAGTTGAAGAACGAGCATGTGCACTATGTGAAATGGGAAAATGGCAACGCAAAACCGAAGGCAGTAGGTACTAGAATGCATAGAATGAAAAATGAATCTTCTCTAGAAACACTTGAAAAGAAATAGAGCGGTATGAGTGAGATACATAAATTATTGACTGAAAAGATCCTCCATGCTCTTGAGAAGTCAAGGAAGGTGCATGCACAGTATAAGCAAAGGGAAAATGGCAATGCACAAGTGGACAAATTGAAGAGGTTTTGTATTGCACGCCAATTTGTGTAGGCAAAGAAATTCAGAGATGCTGCTATGGATGGAGTTGAACAAGTAAATTATATCATGAATAACTTCTACAACACATTATATTTTCCACTATGAACAGTAATAACTATTTTATTTATTAGTTCTGAAGCTTCATAAGTGTCACTTGCTAGACTAATAACTTGTAATTTTCCTATGACACATTGCATGAAATTATCTTGTCTATCAAAACAAATTCTTGAACTTCCCTAACTTATTATCCTTTTCAAAAATAGTACATAGGAATTTGAATATCCATGCTCTTCAAGTGACTTTTAATGCATCCCACTCAATTCTGAACACACATTGGATAACTCTACTTTTCTAATTTCGATTCAATGAGATAAAAGAGGAGTTAGCCAAACTGTGGTCAACATTGATTGGAAGTGCATTAAGAGTTGCACTTCAAGAGGAAGATTATTCAAATTATTTTTGTACTCTCTCTAAAAAGGACAATAATGTTAGGGAATTTCTTGAAAAATATTTTATGGACAAGACAACTTAGGTGCTCTGTGTCCGACAAAAATTACAAGTTATTAGTTTCACATAATTAAATGTAGACAACATGGGTCTAATGAAAACCTTTAGTTTTGTAGACAATAAGAATGTAGTGAAGTCCATTGACCTTCACAATTTAAATCAACTCTTACTTACACTAAAAGTTGGATTTCAATTTCCTCATATGACTTTAAAAATAAATACAGAATATAATTTAGAACAAATAAAATGCTTGTATTAAACTAATTGATAGGGACACTGTGTTTTCCAACAATGCATAGTGTATATGTATATATATGTTGCCAAAAAATAAAATGCTCGAACAAAACTAACTGACACAAGATAGTGAGTTTTCTAAATAATATTTTTGACACAAGACAATGAGTTTTCTAAATAGAAAATTTTTTATCTCCAAAATACTCAAACAAATCTTTTCATAATGAACTAACTAGCATGCGATAGTGTGTTTTCCAACACTCCAAATAATGCGAGCATTTTATTTGTTCCAATCAAATGAAAAAATGGAAATGTCATATTTATGTCACCAAATATTTTTTCTAAAATATGAAGGTGGAATTCATTACATTTTTGGAGTGTATAAAACAAAAACTTTTCATGGGGGAATAACTGAGAGGAGACAGTGTGTTTTCCAACACTGTAAATAATGCGAGCATTTTATTTGTTCCAATCAGATGAAGAAAGTGAAATGGCATTTGTACTGTAGCAAAGAGTTATTCAAAAACTTCAAAGTGGTATTCATTACATTCTTCAAGCATAACAAAACAAAACTTTTCATAATGAACTAATTGACATGGGATAGTGTGTTTTCCAACACTACATTTATGATGGGAGCATTTGATTTGTTCCAAATAGATGAAAAAAGGGGAATGTCATATTTTTGTCACCAAATAATTGTTCTTAATGATCAAGGTGGACTTAATTACCTTTTTGGAGCGTACAAAACCAACACTTTTCATGAGGGAATAACTGAGATGAGACAGTATATTTTCCAACACTGCAAACAATGTGGGCATTTTATTTATGTTTATTTTTTCTCTTCTGATTGGTATAGTCAAAATGGCATTTCACTTTCCTCGTCTCATTTGACCAAATAAAATTCTCACATTACTTGAAGTGTTGGAAAACACACTGTCTCCATAGAAGGTGTTAAGAAACAAGTAACCCATATAGTGTTGTAAAGCCCTTTGCAACTAAGAGGAGACAGTGTGTTTTCCAACTCTGCAAATAATCCGAGCATTTTATTTGTTCCAATAAGATGAAGAAAGTGAAATGACATTTGGATTATATAGCAAAGAGTTGTTCAAAAATTTGAAAGTGGACTTCATTACATTCTTGGAGCATAACGAAACAAAACTCTTCATAACAAACTAACTGACACGGGATAGTGTGTTTTCCAACACTCCAAACAATGTATAACAACATTGTGCCTTGTAGGTTTCATAATACCTGCTGTTTTCCAATTTCATTATATTCTTGGCACCTCATTTTTCTATTTGCAAATAATGGTTTTGAATGCCATGTTTTTTTGGGTTTTTGTTCATTCTGAAATATGATTTTGAAAACCCGTCGGCGCTAACATGTTTTCCCAGCGACGGGACATGTCATGACAGGTTTGAGTTAATGTCCGACCATCAAGTCTTTCCATCAATGTGATTTGTCCATCCAACCTTCTTTTCTGTAGGGGCATTTTGTTCCAATCAAATGAAGAAAGTGAAATGACATTTGGATTGTAGCAAAGAGTTGTTCAAAAATTTGAAAGTGGACTTCATTACATTCTTGGAGCATAAAGAAACAAAACTCTTCATAACAAATTGGCATGGGACAGTGTGTTTTCCAACACTGCAAACAATGTATAACAACACTGTGCTTTGCAGGTTTCATAATACCCATTGTTTTCCAATTTCATTAAATTCTTACTATCTAATTCACAAAAGTGTCTCAAGAAAATCACAAAACATACCAAATTGAGGTCAGGGTTGAGTAACCAATTGGGTTGTTACTTCTAAAGGGTTTTAGAATAGTAAGGGTTCTAGGAGACAGTGTGTTTTCCAAAATGACAATGTAGAAAATGGCAGCAAAAATGGGATCTCGTCTGGGCTTTTTGCTATTTATGTGGTTTTCAAAGTATATCATTTCATTGCATAACCCACATTGTGTTTTCCAATCTCGTAATATATTCTGCATGGTTTCTAGTTTCTATAAACTTTACTCAGTTATTTCACTCATATTTCCACAATGGGTTGTCATTTATTTCATTCAAAAATGGGAAAATTCCAAAACCAACATACAGGAGGAAACCAAAATAGAAAAACCCTCAACATACAAAAACATTAACAACCTTTCATTTCAAATAAAAACCCCTTTTCCCAACGAAACCCGTGCAACGTTCAAAATAAGAATGTGAGCAATAGTGACGTTATGAGCTTTATGCGGTTTTCAAAATATATCATTTCATTGCAAAACCCACGTGTTTTCCAATATCGTAATATATTCTGCATGATTTATAGTTTCTGTAAACGTTATTTAGTTAATTCACTCATATTTCCACAATGGGTTGTTAGTTATTTCATTCGACAAGCACAAAATTTCAAAACCAACAGATGGGAGGAAACAAAAATTAATAAACCCTCAATAGAAAAAGACATAAAAAACTTTGCATTTCAAATGAAAACCCCATTTCCCAAGGAAAACCCTTTATTTTCACGTCAATGAAATCCCATGTCTTCGCAACGAATAGCCATTCATTTCTTCACAGTTCCTAGGTAGAATGGAAAAATGGCATATATTTCTAGCGGATATACATACCTGCTAGCTAGCTAGCTGCCCATGCCCGTCAAATGTGTTTTTGGATGGAGGGTGGCCACACTACTTCAGCCTTTGACACTTGTAACTCCTTCCCGTTGCTCTCCAACAACCTACAAAACATTGTTGTGGAAAATGGCTACGAAAATGGGACCTCGTCTAGGCTTTTTGCTATTTGCAAATAATGGTTTCAAATGCCACATTTTTTTGGGTTTTTGTCCATTCTGAAATATGACTTTGAAAACCTATTGGTGCTGACACGTTTTCCCAACGACGAGACAGGCGACGACAGGATGGAGTTAACGTCTGATCGTCAAGTCTTTTTGTCAATGCGATTAGTCTGTTTGACCACCTTTTCCGTCGAGGTTATTTTGTCGAGTGTGTGGGATGGGGGATGGGGGATGGGGGGTACGATATCATGTTATATGCATAGGTGTTTTTTGTCTAGGAGTTAGCTTTCTCCCTAAAACTTGATCGATTGAAAATATATTTTGGAAAAAATGACATTGTAAAAAAATTAGAAAATAGTATTGTAATTTAATATTGAAAAAATATATTAAGATTTAATATTATAATCCATTTAATTTATATTTATAAATATTAATTAATATAATTAATTAATTGTTAAATAATTATATGCATAAATTATTTGATAGCTTGAATTAAAATTTTTGCAAAATTTATTTTTGTTTTAAAGTAACGAGTTTGATGTCTTAATTTTGTATTAACATTTGACCTTATAACTTTTGGTGGTTAAAACAATTAAAAAGCAGCCCCTAACGAGAAAAAGCCAATTCACGTGACACATGTAACACATGTTTCTGTTACACCAAACTCGCTCTACTCTATGTCGAAAAGTGTAGGGAAGGGACAAAGGGGTCATTAAGTGTTAATGGCATTTTTTATCTCTCTACAAAATTCCTCAATGAATATTTTAGTTTTTGCTCCTGCAAATTCCTCAAGCGGAATCTTGGCTTGAGGCAAAATCAAAAAATCAAAATTGGTGTTTATCTAGCAATTTCCTTGAATTTTGAGGGATGAATTGAAAAAGCTTGATATTGTAGGGCACACATTTTAAACACTTGTATTTGACTAGATATTAGTGGTAGATATTAGTGGCATGAAGAGAATAATCTCACTCGCCTAGATGTTATTCCCTTCTATTGGTTGTGTGTTGCATTTGAATAGATGTGTTTTGCTTGATTTCAATGTTTATTTGTATAATTTAATAGTTTAACTGAACTAATAAGCAATTTCAAGCGAACATTAGTTTTTTAGGAAGATTGTGTAGAGTTGTCACATTGAATAATCTATAATTGGAAATTTCTTGCAAACTATCTCCATCTTATTAGGGATCTTATCTATTCAAGTTGTAGCACTATGATTCAAGATGAAATTTCAATCTCCATTCTAACTATGCAATGGAGGTGTGTCAAATCTAGAGAAGCTATACGTCTTCACTATGCCATTATTTTATCTCTACTTGATAAAGTTCAATTTGGTACAATATGCATTGTGATTTGGAGAGCTTTACTTGGAGAAGTATAAGGAACATGTATCATGTGTAACATTTTAGAATGTATGTATAGATGCATCCGATGGAAAAGAAACAATGTGAAATTGGGAGATTTGTCTCTTGTGGCATGGGATGTGTTATAGTATTAGAGTTGGGTATTGAGACTTCCTTTGATATCAGAAGACTTTGTTTCATGTATCCTATGTTGTCTATTGATTTAAATTTTCCAACAATCTCTCTATCATAGAGTGTTAATATATACTTAACTATGTAGGTAAAGGATGCCCTAATGTTAAAACCTAAATGTGCTCAGTATTAGGATGTTGGCCGTAATTTTTATTTTAATAAACATACTCTAAAACCCTTGTTGAAACCTTATTTTCAGGTTGCAGCTCACCAATTGGAGGAGTCAAAGGTCAATACCAACGAGGAAGAGTTTGGAGGAGCGGAAACCAATAGCAGTGGGGAAAGTAGTAAAAGGCAGCGAAAAGTAGTTGAAAATTTGGCGAAAAACTATGAATGACTGAGATTCGATTAACCACCTTGTCGGGCTTCTCAGGTAGTTTCATTTGTTCATGGAAAAAATGAGTTCGTAGAACTCAAATAAGGACACTCCTTCGGCATAATTATGTTATATGATTATTTTATGCTAAATGATTGATTAGATTTTTTTCTGAAAAATAGTAGTTCCTATCTTTTAAGACTGTAGATTTAAGCAGATGAAATTGGGGTTGAACTAGAAATTGCCTTTTAGTTTAAGAATTTTTTCTACCACTTGTCAATCATCTAAAGTTTTAAATTCTTGCTTATATATATATTGGAGTGCATTCATTAAATTTTGGATTTTAAACTTTTAAGTTGAACTGCATTATTGAATTCATAGGACCACCAGCTTAAAAATATTCCAGAAAGCCCCCCTCCATGAGACCTTACTCTAAGAGGGATGAAATCAATGACCATTGATATCAATATTATCAAGAGTGACTTTATTAGTTATAACATGTCAAAGTCAAATTGTTTTATCAAATGTTGACTAATTGTGTTTGGTTTCAAGCAAGGTATATAAGTAAATACATGTTGTATAATTAAATGAGTTTGGGTCATCTAAATTATATTTTTATTATAAATAAGAGTGTTCATCTTTATTAGACTTAGTTTTATCCATTTGGACACCCAAAATTAAATAAAATTACTATGATTTTTAGTTGTCAATTGTCAATTATAGGCTTTTCAAAGAAGTTGGTTTCTATTTTTATGTCCTATTTAAGCCAAGATTTTATGGTACAAAAAATCTACAAGATCAAACCTAAAAAAATATAGACTAAATAATTATGGATTGTGAAAAATCGTGAGTTTAGATGCATTGTTTTTGCAAAAAGAAATTAATTTTCTCATACAAACTTCTTTTTTTGAGCTATTTTTTTAAAGCATGAAGTTTTTGTGTACAACATGGTGCATCGTTTAATCTTGTTTTGCACCAAGAATATAGTTTCATCTCTTTGTCACTTTTTTGAACTTTACACACATATGCAATTATAAATAGTCTTGTAAAAATCCTACTTGCTTTGGGTTCACTATTTTTTTCATTTTCTATTGTCCACTACATAATTCTAGGGGCGTGTGTGCAAAATAATTTAATGAACTTGTAAAAATAATCAACATATATAGTTTTTCTCATTTCATGTTATCTTTGGGTATATCTAAGCTTTAGAGACTTTTTATGCTACATACTTTGGGGGTTTTGCAAAATCATTATTGGGGTTGTATTACTCAAGTACATTTTTTATAGATTTTATTTGTGGGTTCAACATTTAGAAGATGTGATGGTTATGCGCCTCCTTTGGACAGGACGACGGTCTGTGTTGTTCCCTCTCCTCTTTTGGCGAGTGTTGAGAGGGGTGTGGCTAGGGGCCCTCCTCCTGTTGACTCCTTTGTTGTTGCTACTCGTGTCGCGACAAGTGTTGTGTGGGGTGTGGCTAGGGGACCTCCTCCTGTTGAATCTTGTAAATCCTTTGCTACTACTTCTCGTTCCCAGGTCTCGACTAGGGTTTGTCCTTTTCCTTGTGTCTGGGACTCCCCTATGGTGGTATGTGGGCCTGAGGTTGTTGAGAATGAAGAATTCTATGTGTGTCAGGGTGTGGTTTGTAGGTTTAACGGCTTGTGGCCTTCCCTACTTGATCTCCATGAGTGGGTGTCTGGTTTTTCGAAGCCTTTGGTTTCTGGACAGGCTGACCTCTATCCCAGTGCTAGAGGTTTTTTCTTTGCTACCTTCTCTACTCTAGTGGATCATGATAGAGTGTTGGATCAGGGGTGGATGTGGGGTATTCATTCGTTGTTCATCTGACCGTGGTCTCACTCTTTCAATCCTCTTACAAAGCCTCTAAATATCAAACATGTTTGGGTTCGTTTACCAAATCTCCCTCTCCAATTTTGGGAGGATTCTTGCTTTGAAGCTATTGGAAATGCCATTGGAAACTTTTTGAAGGTGGACTCTAGGAATCGAGATATTGGGCATACTATGGTGGCTCGTATTTTGATCAACTTGGATATCTCCAAACCACTCCATGGTGATGTGGTCTTGATGGTGGCATACTAACCTTGGAAGCAACTTATGGACTATGAGGGGCTCCCTTTTCGTTGCAGGAGATGTTTCTTTGTTGGTCACTTGGCTTTTGGTTGCCCTCTTGCTCACTGCAAGAGTGTTGCTACTTGGTGGAAGGATGCTCTCATGGACCATCTCATTATTGGTTCTCCCCCTCAGATAGTTCCTCTGAGGCAGGAGACCCTCATAAGCCTACTCTATTGGCTATCCTTGTTGTGGAACCTCTGCCCTGTTTTGTTGTCTTTGTTCCGTCAGAACCTTTTGTTGTCGTTGTTTTGCTTGAACCTGCCCATCCTTCATTGAACGACTTTGTCGGTCCTTTGTCTGCTCTGATTTCTGCTGCTTTTCTACCAGTTCCCCCACTGTGTGGTGGCTCCTCTCTCGAGGTGGTTGTTGTGGATCCGCTCCCCTCACCTCACTCGTTGGTTCCCGATTTCGAGCCTTTCTGGTCTATTGTGCTATGGAAGAAGAAAGGACTCCCCAATTTTGTTGCCTCTTCACGACCTTGGGTTCATGGAGTAGGTTTTGACCCCCTTGTTTCGGGGGTTGTTTAACTTTTCTTGGTTGTTCTACAACTGCTAGTCAATTGTTTATGTTGGTTCTTCTAGTTCAAGTTTTGTTTGAACTGTGATTTTTTTTGGCCCTTTGGGCTTTCTGTGTAAAGGGTACAACACCCTATAAATGTTGCTTATCTTATCAAAAACATTTAGAAGATATGTTTCAATGTGCATTGCTAGTTTGTGGCAAAAAGGACACACTATTCTCCTAAAATTATTTTGGATGGAAATCAATATGCCTTATGGTGAGTGCATATGGAATTTATATATGAGGTATTAGAGAAGTTTGGGTTCGGGAAGGAGTGGATTGGGTGGGTTATGATTTGTATTGGCAGCTAAAGATTTTCAGTACTGGTTAATAGGTCCCCCTTTGGCTTCTTTAATTCAACTAGGGGTTTGAGACAAGGTGATCCCATTTCCCCCTTTTTGTTTATCATCATGGCTGAATTTTTGCATAGGAGTATAGTTGTGGAGAGAGGAAAAGGTAACTGGAAAGGCATAAGTAGTTTCCCCCAATACGGAACCGCTTACTCTCACCTAAATTGTTGACAACGCAATGCTCTTTGATGTGGGAAGTAAAAGAGAAGGAAGAACCATGAAGTCACTACTAGATAAATATTGTCAGATCTCCAAGCAAAAAATTAGTTGGAAGAAGTCTAAATTTTTCTTCTTCAATACCTATATTAGGAGGCAGCAAGATATTGCTAGAATCATAGATATTAAACTTGGAAGCCTCTCGAGAAGATTTTTGGAAACACCACTATTGGCAAGAGCAAATAAGTTGAGATTCTAGGAAAGCTTACTGGCAAAATGCATCCAAAAAACTAGAATCTTGGAAAGGTAAATGGCTTACAACTATTGGGTGTATAATGATGCTAAAATGAGTGGTTTCAGCACTACTAATCTATGCAATGTCTTGTATGAAACTGCCACAGGGACTCTTTGAACAAGAGGTGAAATCACAATACTGTGTCTCACTTTTTGCCCAAGATGGACATTCACATCAATATTTTTAACTAAATCTTCATCTTCAGAGACCCATACCAACTAAACCGTTAAGAATTTGAAGATGATGCAAACCAGTGATTTGTGGAAATTTGTGTGTAGATTTTATATATACACACACACACACACATGCATCTTCAACATCTTCTTTAATAACTAGTTTTAAACAAAAAACAACATTTTCAAAAAGTAACGTTTGTGTTGTACAACATAATTTTTTTTCTATAAAGGATAAAATTTTAATTTTTGAAATATAGATTCTCAACATCAATATCTAGGGAAAGGATACTTTTTCATATTTTTTTGTTACATGTATTTTTTTAATTAATTTTCAAAGTCACTGTAACTAGATTTTGAACATACATGTGTGTCGTACAACCTAACTTGTTGTGTATATATCAAAATCCATTTTTTCCTTTTTTGGTGCAATAAGGACATCAATACCTAGGCAAAGGTTATTTTTTGAATTTTTTTACAATGGTTTACTATTTTTCCACCTCTGCAAAATAAAGAGCTTGATGTTCAAAGAAAAACCTATGTTTAGTAAAAGTTAAAAATTCAATACATGATAAAATGAAAAAATATCAAAACTATACTTGTTGGAAAGATCGTTTCAAGGGCTACAATATTGTAAAATTAAATTTCTAAATGGTGTTATTCAATCCCTCAAAATGTAAAGAAAAAGTGTTTTTTTGTCAACATTTTGATAGGTGGGAAGGAGACTCCACTGTGGGTATGATTTAATACTATAAGGGTTCTATCCAAGGGAGTTTGATCTAAGGGGATCTTATCTATCCCTCTTCAATTAAGAACCTTTAGATGGAACTGCTCAAGGCTTAAATAATTAGTTTTTTTCTAAAAAAAGTGGTTTCAGGAAAAAATCAGCATGTCCCAAAAGTGACACATTATTGTGGCAGCACCCCAAGTAGAAAAATGGATGTGGAAATTCTTTTGGAATGAGAGTAACAAAACAATTTGGATACCTTAAGTGATGTGGGATAAGATCTACAAGCCTAAAGAAGCAAGGGGTGTAGGTTTAAGAAAATGGCCAATAAAGAACTTAGCGTTAGGTGTGAAACTGGTATGGGGCATGTATAATAATGCAAATAAAAAATGAGTAACGGTGCTACAAAATAAGTATCTAAATACCAATGATCCTAAAAGGATCCTCACAATCCAAAATATGATGAGGGGGCCTGCAATTTGGAACTTCCTTTTGGAATGTAGAAGTCTAGTGCTAAACCACATTTCATGGGACATAAGGGATGGAAGAAGGGCTTTATTTTGGGATGATTCTTGGGATGGACACTCAATAATCAAGGATGGTGGAGGGTTGGAAGAATCTCAATAGTTTCTAAGCCAAGAATGGAGGTAATATGTGAATTATTATGACAAAACAGTGGTAGAAGATGGCATACAACAGTATAGGTGAAAATCCTTTGAACACCTAAATTTTTCAAGTTGATCAAAAGATTGCCTTGCACGGGGTATTGCAAAATAGGAGTATACAGATTGGGAGAGGGAAAAATAGGTTGAAGTGGAATGCAACAAAGAGTGGTTCTTGCAATGTCAAAATAGGTTATGGGTTGGCAAAGGCAACAGTGAAAAAGGAAGATTGGCCATTAGGTTTGTGTTGGGGGAAGGAATGCCTTCCGATTGTTGTATTTGCATGGATGGAAATTAAAAAAAAAATCCTTACAAGGGATAGATTGAAGAAGATAGGTATAAATGGCTCGCATAGATGTACCATGTGCTAGAAAGATGAAGAATCATCCAACCACATCTTACTCAACTGTGAGGTGGCAGTGAGATGTTAGGATTAGGTGAAGAACAAATTAAATTGGTTGGCTCCTAATCCAAGTAACTTAGAAGAAATGTTCAAAATTTTTCCTACTAGGAGGAAGGGAGTTGTCTTCTCGAGCTTGTGGAAGGTGGCCCCATCAACCATTGTGTGGGAGATTTAGAAGGAAAGGAATTAGATGATTTTTCAAGAGAAAGAGAGAATGATTGATGGCCTCGTTAGGAAAATTGACAGCCATTGTGGAGGCACCGTTAATAGTGCAAGAACATGGCAGAACATCAAAAATTCAAAGTTCACTTCATGAGATGATGAAATGAAGAAAAGATGGTTGGGCCTTGTCATCCCCCTTGTTCATGGGGCTTGAAAGGTTGGTCTTGGCTTCAATCCAAGGGTGGATGTGAAATGGCACCCTCTAGAAAAAGGGTGGATTAAGGTAAACTTTGATGGAGCAACAAAGAATAGTTTGAGCTCGTCCGATGCCAGGTGTATTATCTGGAATCATAAAGGAGAATGACTAGCACTATGGGAAAAGAGATTAGTCGATGGGACAAATAATGAAGCCAAATTTCAAGCACCGTGGTTGGGTCTTTAGCTAGGTAAGAGTATGGGGGAAAATAAAATACATTTGGAGGGTGACTCATTGATCACCATAAACACAATCAGAAGAAGATCCACACCAAATTTTGGAGACACTTGATAACTTAGAAGAATTTGATCTCCCATGTTTACCAGGAATGAAGATGTGGATCATCTTTCGAAAGAGGTCATTCAAGTTAGTGAGGAGCATGATAGTATGCCAATACTCAACAATATCATGCTCGCATGAGTGGTGGGTGAAGGGATGTGAAGGAATGATGGTGCTCTTTGATGTTGTGTCAATGGGGGTATTTATTATTGCTACGATTGACAACAACTATCGATTTAAAACAAGTCTTTGGTGCTAGTTTCGACATCATATTTGTAATGGAGATAACCATCTGCCTGGGAGCCAAGGAGCAACAAATGGCTTTTCGAGGAGCAGTTTCAAATGCAAGGTTGAAGAAAGTTTTCAAAACCCATGAGGAGGAAGCTTTGGGGGTTAAATCCATTTTGGGTGCAAGATTTTTGATGTTTGCATATTGTTTTGAAGTCAACTTGGATATTGCATCGATGTTTATGGTCTAGCTCCTTCAAGTGCATCAATACATAGAAATGGTGAGGTTTCTAATGCGAAGGTCAGTGGCTGGGAGATGGCGGGAGGCCAGGGAATACTATTTAGCGATGCCAGTCTTGCGACTAGGGTTGCATCTAACGCGTGGAGTATGACCCCTTCTAATAGTGCCAATCAATGGTTTGTGGATCCCCTTCGGGTTATGGAGTGTTGGGGAAGATAAGGACTCATGGATGGTGAAAGTGTCAACCAATATTTCCCTTCTTAAGGAGATCAGAGGGGCTTGTAATCTCATGGAGAGAGGATGGTGGTGCTTTCCCTTTCAGTTGGGCAGGGTGGTGTGAATGAAGTGGAGATGCAGGATGTTGAGGACATCAGTGTGGTGATGGGTACAAATGAGTAAGTTTGTAGTAGTCGGTCGAGCTATTTTTGTTTGAAGACTATAATGTTGTATTGAAATTTTGATCAAATGGGCTTTGCTTATCTCTCTATGTATTTGGGGTTGGCCCCACTTGTGCCCAATTTATGTATAAAAAAAACTATGCACAAGATTCCAATCATACCAAGAGTTAACCAAAATATTTTTTTTCTTACAACTTGATAACCATGCTTTCATACCAAATGAAAGGAAACTTGCAACAATAATATATATTTCCACCTAAACCTCATGAGAGAATGAAATACAAAACAATTATTCTAAATCCACAATGTAAAAGAATAGAAAACATATCATCAAGATAACTTTAGATCTACCTGAAAAAATCCTATCAAGGAAAAAACCAACCTCCAAAAGTACCCACACAACTCAATATCTTATTTCAAGAACAATATCACAATACACTCATTGAATCTCAATGTAAGCTTCAAAAGCATCAAGAACCCTAGTTGCACTCATTGATGTGAACAAACAAATGACAACCATGTGGGAATACGTCCTAATCCATGCTTCCCCTAATCACATATGCAATCTACAAGAGATTCTCAATCCAACCTTTGCCAACAATCCAACCACAACAACTACTCAAGTGTTTGTTTTTATAGAAATAGGCTTGCATAAATCTTGTAGTGATATTATATAACCATGTGCCTCAAAACCATGAGCTCACTAAACCATGATCCCTAGATTAAATATTTGGTACTATATTTTTCCAATATATTTTATTTCCCAATGTGACAACCATATTAAATATTTATTGTAAAGTCACATACAACATAAAGCATTCACAAAAATGTCAAACCCATTGTAATATCCATCTCTCTGAGATGCACCATTTATTAAATATTTATTTTACATTATTAGTATTTTTAATTTTATTGTGCAAGGTGTACAACACACCTTTTCCCAATATCATCATGATCTCAAATCATATATAACCTACCCCAAAAAGGCTCAAATTCTCTTTAGAGGCACAATTTAAGTTTAGTTTACATTAGCCTATAGGCACAAAGTCTATTTTATGTTAGTCTTAGGTTTGAATAGAGAATTGGCTCTTGCAAATCCATTAACAAGGGGACCTTTACACCCATTACATGTTTTTAGTAGCTTGGTATCCTAGAAATTGACTAATTTACTTTCATGGATTGAAAATGAACCCTATTGCTAACAACCTTCTCAATTGCATATTCAAGTTTGATCATAAATATGTCCTTAAACAACTCCCTTTTCTAAAAATTAATTTTGTTCAATGTCAAACAACAAAGCATCATTTCGTACAAGGTGGTTTGATAACATAATTATACCCAAATATTATATGTAAACACCATTTTATGACATGCTTGAAAGATATTGTAAAATTATTACCCATACTCTTTCTTAATATAAAGACTCAAGCCTTTATACTTTATTAAGGGTTGCAGTGAATTTGTCGATACATAACATGAATGTGTTCTAATAAAAAATGATTTATTATACGAAAACAAGAATACTCTCTAAACACTCGAGCCTTTATATTCTCCATGAAAGTTTCCAAATCTATGACAAACCAAGGGGGCCATTTAAATCTGCATTAACTTGAGAATCCTTTGATTGGTACTCTATAGAGGACATTCATACCCCTTAGAGGTCATTTTCCTTGAAGCTTTGCTAAAATTGTGGCTTAGTAATGCCTAGATGTACTTGCAAGGCATGAATGAATTTTTTTTCTTTGTCTTGTGAGATTTATTTGCATTAATGGTAACTAGATGGTAAAGTACAGTGACTTGATAAGGAACCCATAAAACCAACAATGATAGCCCCTAGGGAGAATCCACCACTACTCTTGGTAAAAAAAAGTCCTAAAGTAGGAATTTGGCTAGGTGAAATAGTGCAACAAGATTTTGAATATCCCCTTTGGCACCCTTTCCCCACATTATGAAACTTCATTACACTTGTATTTTCTTTGTTTGCTAGGCATTTGGCCACTACATGAACCATGTTGTGGTTTTGGTGAAATAAATAACTTACAAACTACTGTTACATTTTTGGTAGGTTCACAAACTTGAGAACTAACTAACAATGCAAACCTTATCTCCTTTATCTTTTTCTTCATCATTAAATCCACTTTTCTTCTTTATCCATGTGTCATTTCTCCATTTCACACTTCCACACTTTTAAAAAACTTCCAAACCTTAAGAAAATTTCCACATTTTTTAGAAGGTTTTCAAACCTATGAGTTTTGTGACATAATAAATTTTCCCCTCCCTTGATAGAGCTTGCAAATTCACAAACTTGGTAATGTGTAGAAATTCTTCACTTTTCCCTTTTTCCTTTCTTTCTTTTCACCTTCTTTCTTTAGCCCTAATGTGTTGGCAAACCTCATCAATGTTTACAAAGTTTGTGAATTTACAAAAGCTATGAAATCTTAAACCTAGTAAACTTAATCCTTCTTAGAGTTGGTGTTTTGAAAAGTTCATACTGTTGGACTCAAAGGAACACTAAGAGGGGGGGTGAATCAATGTTCAACAAATCTTCTTTGACATTCTTATAAAACTTGAGACCATTTCACATTGCATTAAAAAAAAGATGCATACATTCAAAGTAGACATTCACAACACTATAACACACAATTTTTTGCATGGAAACCCTGTTAGGGGAAAAACCACGGTGGAGGTTAATCCACAATTTTGAGTACTCAAAATATAGTTGTTTACAAAAGGAATGCACTTGCATTCAGGCGCACTACCTAGAGCTCACTGCTCAAAAGAGAGGCCTACTGCCTTACAAAATTCAAACTAATACCATCTGAAAAATGAACTGAGATAGTAGCATCTATATATGTCAATTTACAGTTCCGGTGAAACTCATAGATTCGGTTCTAGATCTCCTTATCGATTCTCCTCTTTACTCTGCACTCTTCTACACTTTCCTGCCCTTCGCATCACTCATAATCATATTCGCACTATTGCACTACTGAATTTCGCACTTCTACACACACCCCTTATGATCCACTCACTCTTCATCTACAAAATGATAAAACTAACCGCATATATATATCCACAATCAAAGATTTGTTCATCCATAAGTCGGCTTAAATAGAATATTAAGTTATTTATATCTTGTCGGCCAAATCCACCATTAGATCTTTATGCGCATCCTCCAAAGTCAATTAAGACAAAGAAAGGACCCAAATAACAGTTGATCGAGCATGAAGACTTATAATTAATTATGTCTTATGCATCTACAATGACTAATCTTGTCGAGTTGGCCTTCTAGCATAAATGAGCAGCAAATTAGTGTGTCAGATCTTCTAGATCACTTATCAGTGAGTGTGCATCAAAACCAAGATACTGTATGTGTCAACAAACCTTCCTCAGAGATCCCCAACTCAAAATGTATGTCCAGTAAGGTGTTTTAGATCATATTTTATGCCTATAATCAGATGTCATGTTCTTCAATGTGTTATGTCGATAGGAATCAAAATTATACCTTTTGATGCAATACATCAGTTGCATGACTTGGGTTGCCATCAATGACAACACCAACAATCTTCCTAACCAATCTTCCTAGCAATATGCCAACAATCTCTCCCTTTGGCATTGATGGCAACACTTAGTGAAAAATGACTAAGTGTCAGAAGCATTAGAGACACACTACCAAAAAATTTACTGCACTTACTCCCTCTGAGATTTATAAGACATTTTCTCCTCCTATACTTCTTTCTTATCTCCTTCTAAGGGACATTTTTCACTTCATTCTCTCCCCCTTTGACATCAATGACAAAGCATAGATGCCATATGCCAAAAAGACAAAAACATGATAATAGAGCAGTGACAAAATGTTTATACCAAGTGACAAAACACGTGTTCAAAATCTTCAAAGCTTCAAAATTTCATCTCATAAATCCGATAGTTCTCCTTCTTTGATCAAAACTTTAAAAACTCGAAAACAGTTAACTCTTGTATTTAGAATATTATCTTATGATTTTTCTTTACTTCTGGAATAAACTTCTTCCAACCATCTACTGCAATTCCAATACTAATGATTAAGCTATTTTTTTGGAAGTCTTGTTGATAATCTCAATAAGAGATTCAGGAATTGTAATTGCTCCTTCCAATTTCTCACCATTCTTCAATTTTTCCACCATATGCTCCAACCTAAATTCAATTTGATCATTTACCTTCCAGAAAGTGTCCACAAGAACATTCTTGGAGAGTAGAATTTTTGAGTGTTATGTTTGTAGTTGTTGGATCCTTTTCTTGATGATGTCGTCTGGATCCTAATATATGTCAAAGCTTTTTCCAATGTTATTCAATTTTATTTCAATCCGATCCAACTTATCATTTTAATTGTTGACTGCATGTGGCCAACGAATGCAATAATTGTAGATACTAGTGGCAGAGCTTATGCATTGCCTTAGCTCATTCATTTTCTTCTTCAGCTTGGAAAAGGATAGTCTGAATTGCTCCTTCAGGTGAGAGACTACTTCACCTTCTTCTTTATTCTTGTCCTCTAAGCCCAATGATTCTCTACCACACTCAATCATCTCTTCAAGTAAAATTTCTTTCAGACTTTCCAATCTTATCTTGCATTGCTCAACATGAGCATTTAGAAATTCCAGAATCAAGTCTTGATCATATTATTGTTTGTCTGACCATATTTTTTCAATCTTCTGCATGCCACCTTCATCTTGAATAAGTTGTTGTAACTTTTCTTTTGTTAGATCTTCTTCTTCACTACCTTTTTCTGGTCCAAATTCACCTTTCGGTGGATTCTAAGTTTCTTCATCTGATTCTTCGTCTGTAATGTTCGCAATTTCTTTTCCTTTGCCTTTTCCCTCAATCTTGGGAACTTTGCTTTCCAAAGGACTGTAATCTGTAATCTCCTTTTCTCTTTTCTGTCCTTTGTCAGTGTTACTGGAAGAGGAACCAACTTCCATTGATCTCACCGGAGGGAAAATTCTGGCTAATCCAAACTTTGCAAGCACATTTTTGAAGAAACTTTCAAATTCCAAATCCCAGTTATCTAGACTCTTTGAATGAGAGTATATCTGATTACATACCGATTTGTCTGATTTTCACACTACATTGTCGATTTTTGGTAGGGAATTCAAGAAATACATCACCAGACATATAGTTAAAGTGCCAAACCTGAATGGATACCCTGATTCTTTTGTCATTTGAGCGTTCTCCATAAGCTGGTCTTTTAACAATCCACATAGGTCAAAGTCTTGACCTTCAATTATCATTTTGTGAGCAATATATATTGCGCCAGCCGATGTAGCCCCTTCTCGATTTTTGTAGAAGATCTTATATGTTATTTTGTGTGCAACATACTTCATGACAGGATTCTTGATTGTAGAAATCATTAGAGCTCTCTGATCTCTGATCTCTGATCACACCAGTTAGGGTTTCAACTCTCTGTTCCGGATAGATTTCTTTCTAGGAATTTCTCTGACTTTGCAAAAACTAGTTAAATTCTCTATTGCCTCTTTTGAAATGATGTATGGTTTTTCCAACATTAAAACATCATCATGTAATCTGTCCAATATGAATTTTACAAATTTCGCATTTTCAAAGTACATAAACTCACTCCACATGTCCAAATTTCTATGCTTAGCTTCACTCAATTGCTTTAATTCATTAGGGAGCAGTAAATTTTTCATTGACCTGATCTTTGCACTGTTATATTCGCCTAGAGTGATTGATCCTTTCATTTGTTCCATTTTTCTTTTCCGTGTTTAGGGTTCGTAACTACACACTTAACTTGAATGAAGATTTTGAGAATGATTCGAAATACCTGACAAATTTCATAGTTTGTCGATGAATTGATTCAACTACTTTGTAATTCGCCTATTGAGTATGCTCCTTCTTTTTTCCTTCTATGCAACGTGACAAATGACGACTCCTACATGACTTTTATAGCTCACGTAAGTACAATAAATGCATTTACCCTAATTTTTCCAGAGACTTTGTTTTCCCATATGGAGACAGAAAAATTTCCTACGGATCTATGAATTGTCTGAGCTCTTTTCCAAAACTACTTCAAGACTTTTGTATGCCTTACATATACCTTCTCGACTCATTTCTGCAATCTGGCACCATCCAAGATAGGGGAGAAAATATTTTCTTGAAAGACTCCCCTTAGGCCAGTGGCCTGAAGTCAATTACTAGAAGAGCTACCAGAGGGAGGTTCCGATGTAGAACCATTTCCAGTATTAGAATCATTTTTCTTCACCCATGTCTTCTTCATTTGTTCTCTAATTTCATTTGTAGTTACCTTTTCTTTCCCTTTATCATTTTTCTCTATATTTTTGCCTTTGTATACCAAACCTCTTCTATCTACATTTTTGTTTCTGCAGAATCTTGCAATATGACCATGCTTGTTGCAGTTATAACACACCATGCTTTCTTGTCCTGACCAATTGTTCCAATGACTTCTTCTAGATCTGCATTGATTAGCAATATGCCCAAATTTTCCACATGTATAGCATTCAACATTGCTTCTAGCAATAGAATGACTTGATACATTTTTTCATTCAATTGATTTGTGATCGAAGTTTTTGCAATTGAAACACCGACTAGAGAATGATGAAACTCTTGAATTCATGTTACTTCTACACTAAGCAATCATATGACCAAACTTATTACAGGAAAAGCAATACCCGTTAAACTTTTGTGCAATAGGTTGTCTTACCGAATGTCTTCCATTCTTGTGTCCTAATCTGAAATTCTCTTCCTTTTTTATATCCAAGACCTCTCTTATCATTTCCACTCTTTTGTCCTTGAGTCATCTCATCAAGTTTTACTACACTGATTTTAAACTTTTCTTTGAATACATTTGCAATGATAAGATCATTCTTAAGAGTAACAACCTGCTTACCAAGTTCTTCTTCATTGTTTCTAGTTCTTTGGAGTTCACTTTCTAGCTGAGTGTATTCACCTTTTTTTTGTTGCATTCATCAGATTTCTCTTTCAAGGTCTAAGCAAGATTTTCTTCATTTCTCTTTCTTTCTTCAATTTCTTTGGTCATCTTCATCATCATAGATTCTATTTCATGTTTAAGGTTTGTGTTGTCTCTAGCAAGATTTTCACACTCTTTGGTTATTTCCTTCAAGGTCCGATTCAAGTGGGCATCATCCATATTTTCATTCTCCTTCTGTTGTATCTAATCATAGAGATCTTTCCTCTTTACCTTGGATTTAACTATTTGATCCTTCAATGACTGGATGAATTTCTCAACATCTCTGAGATTTGCTTTCAATTCTTGAACTTCTGCTTTAGATTGATCAAGGTCAAAAAGAGCCACCAGGAGCTATTGTTGAAGACTACTAGAGTCCATCACAATCCAAGATCCACCTCAAGCTGCAAAAATTCTTTAGAGGAACTAGCTCCGATACCAATTGTTGGACTCAAAGGAACACTAAGAGGGGGGGTGAATCAGTGTTCAACAAATCTTCTTTAACATTTATATAAAACTTGAGACCATTTCACATTGCATTAAAGAAAAGATGCATACATTCAAAGTAGACATTCACGACACTATAACACACAAATTTTTGCGTGGAAACCTTGTTAGGGGAAAAACCACGATGGAGGTTAATCCACAATTTTGAGTACTCAAAATATAGTTGTTTACAAAAGGAATGCACTTGCATTCAGGCGCACTACCTAGAGCTCACTGCTCAAAAGAGAGGCTTACTGCCTTAAAAAATTCAGATTAAGACCATCTGAAAAATGAACTGAGATAGTAGCATCTATATATGCCAATTAACAGTTCCGATGAAGCCCATAGATTCGGTTATGGATCTCCTTATTGATTATGCTCTTTACTCTGCACTGTTCTGCACTTTCCTGCCCTTCGCATCACTCATAATCATATTCGCACTACTGCACTACTGAATTTCGCACTTCTACACACACCCCTTATGATCCACTCACTCTTCATCTACAAAATGATAAAACTAATGACATATATATATATATATATCTGCAATCAGAGATTTGTTCATCCATAAGTCGGCTTAAATAGAATATTAAGTTATTTATATCTTGTCGGCCAAATCCACCATTAGATCTTTATGCGCATCCTCCAAAGTTGGTTAAGACAAAGAGAGGACCCAAATAACACTTGAATGAGCACGAAGACTTATAATTAATTATGTCTTATACATCCACAATGACTAATCTTGTCAGGTCGGCCTTCTAGCAAAAATGAGCAGCAAATTAGTGTGTCGGATCTTCTAGATCTCTTATCAGTGAGTGCGCATCAAAACCAAGATACTATAGGTGTCAACAAACCTTCCTCAGAGATCCCCAACTCAAAATCTATGTCTGGTAAGGTGTTTTAGATAATCTTTTATGCCTATAACCAGATGTCCTGTTCTTCACTGTGTTCTGTCGATAGGAATCAAAATTATACCTTCTGATGCAATACATAGTTGCATGACTTGGGTTTCCATCAATGACAACACCAACAATCTTCCTAACCAATCTTCCTAGCCATATGCAAACACATACTTGAAAACTTCCCAAAAAATTGAACTTAAACACTTGAACACTTGGGCTTGTTAGAGCTTTAGGGAGTTTGTAAACTCACAAACTTCCTAAGATATTGAACTTGAACACTTTTATGCCTTAATTTACTTGTAGAATGAATGAACATAAAATGCAAGGACATAGACAAACTTCACACTTGCGTGCCTACAAAAATCATCTCAACCTGTCATTAACAATGGGTAAATAAGGCCAAAATGCACAAGAGGCTAGGAATTAGACAAATCTTAAGAATTTGTAGGTTAGAAAATCTAGGTTAGAAATGTGTTCTATTTTTTCTTATAAAATAAAAGAATTCCAACAACTCAATAATATTTTCTAACTCAGAACAACTTTTTCAAACATTTTTTAAGCTTGAAAGTGTACATGGGAAAGCCCATGGTGAATTTTCTTTTGTTGACTATATGGTGGGCTTCAATAATATGACATTTCAAATCATCCAATTAGGGAAAAAAACTTGTCCATAATTTTTCATTAAAAAAATAGAGTTTGCTATTTATGTCATATTAATTGTCTTGCCATCAGTCCTGTGGAATCAGATATGCCATTAAAGTCCTCTCGTTCAATTAATTTTGGAAATTCATGGATTTTGGCAACAGGGATTGCCTTCAAATAAAAGTAATAATAGATATTATCAGTTTTAATTTTGGGATGATGAATACTCTTATAACCGAAATCCATGAATTATCATAAATAAATTGGTTTGTTGTGAATTATAAGGTTGTCAGGATGACCAAATTGAAGTTAGAATTAATGGAATTACAGAGTTGGAGACCGTTGATCCATTTTGTCCTTAAAAAGATTTCAGTTATCTCAAATTTATATTTAATATTATTATTATTAGGGAAATTTTTGATTTATTTTCTTTTGCATACATTTGTGCAATATATGATTAATGGGACATTTTGGAAATGATTTTATTATTATTATTAATGTATTTAGTATTGTGAACCCTGGTTTCGTATCTGCACAAATACAACAAACAAACACATTATTAAATCAATGTGCAAAGCAAAACAAAGATTCCCCATGAAATCCATTCACAACCTTAAATAGAAAAAAAATGAATAACAATGCAATAAACCAAATCAAATATATCTAAACAAAGCAAACTCTTGACCCCATGGGGGAATTGGTGTCAATTGATGTGTTGAAATTGGCCCTTTTCCAACTCATTTGTTGCAATGTTGATGATGTGTGGATGATCAAATCTCCTTGATGCGATTTTAGCATAACCTAACTATGAAATCATGAAAATTATGAATACTTTGGAGAGAAATGGGCAAAATTAGTTTTCAATGTGAAGAGAGTAACTTTGCATGAGATTGTAGATGTTGAATGAGAGGAAGAACCTTTCATTTATAGATTTCCAAAATGGAAAAGAGAGTGAAATTGAGCAATGTGGGATCATTCAACATCCAATGGCCAAATGCCACTTGTCAAGATGTGAATGGTTGAAGGTTGTGCACATTTTGACCAAAGTGTCAATAAATATCATTAGGTGGAATTTGAATTTAAGGAAATGACATGTGAGAGGGAAAGAAACATGAAATAAATGTCACTTGGCTCAATGCACAAGCACATGTAAGAGGAGTGAATGCCTTGTTGGAAGTACCCATCCACTTGGATTTTGAATTCAAATTTGAAAGAATATTCCTCCTTTTATTCCATGTTGAGAGAAAATAAGCAATTTAATAAATCAAAGTAATTGATTTATTGTGCAAGTTGCATTCTCTAGAAGATTTTAATTATTGAAATTAAATTAATCAAGATTTGATCAATTTAATGAGGGATTAGATGATTTGACAATTTTGACTCAAATTTATGAGTTGATTTAAATCAAAATTGAGAGGAAATGATTAATTAAATAAATATTTTTGATTTATTTAACCAAATGGGATAATGCTAGATTAAATTAAATAAGGTTTAATTTATTCAATTTAATGAGAAGACTTTAGGGGTTTAATCAAATAAAATGAATTATTTAATTAAAAGGGATTTTAGGGTTAATTAAATTAAATTGATTAATTTAATCAAGAGAGGAGAAAAACCCAATTAGATAAATAATGATTTATTTAAGAGACAAAAGGTGGTGATAAGCTGAGAGTGTGATTCAAGAAGAAATGACGTTAGTAATCAGGATCAAGTGCGTTAAATTGAATTGTACATTTTCCATGTCTACAAGTATTATATTATTTAGTATTAATTAATATATCAAATTTTATTATGTTACATTATGATTATTATATTATTAATAATTGGGTATGATTATTATATTATTAAGTTTTAATAAATATATTTTTAAATAATAATATTAGTAACAATTTAAATTGAATGTTATAGAGAGAGAGAGAGAGAAATAAAGAGAAGAAAAAATAGATAAGACATTGAGAGATAATGAGAAACATAAGATAGGAAGGGAGATGATTTATAAAGAGCTCTATTTTTTTCTCTTCACATCTCTCTAACTCTCTATAGGTATATGTATCCCTTTCTCTACATCTATATATATGACTCTCTCTCTCTCTCCATCCATCCCTCTATATTTATTTAGAGATCTCTATTTCCATATCTCTCACTCACACACACACCTTGTTTCTCCCTCACTATCTCGATCTCTATATCTCTTTCTTCCTCTCTCTATCTATCACACACACTCATTATTTCTCCCTCCTCATCTCTATATCTCTCTACTTTGTAACTCTCTCTCCTCTCTATATCTCCCCCCTCTCTCTCTCCCTCTCTCTATATATTTATTTCTATTACTTTCCCTCTATCTCTATCTCCCTATCTCTCCCTCCCCCTCTCTAGATCTATATCTCATTAGCTCTACATCTCTCTCTTATACACTCCATCTCTCCTGACCTATATCTCTATCTCTCTCCTAATCCTTCTATATTTATCTCTTTCTATCCCTGTCTCTCTACCTCTATCTCTATCCTTATCCCTCTCCATCTCTCTATATCTCCCTCTATCTATATCACTCCCTCTCTCCATCTCTCTCATTTACTCCATCTCTCCTATTCTATATCTCTATCTCTATTTTTCTCCCCATCTATCTATCTCTCTCCCTAACTCTCTATCTCTATCCTATCCATATATATCTCTCTATATGCCCTCTAGATCTATATCTCTCCCTCTTTGTCTCTCTCTCCCTCCCCCCTCTTCTCTCTCCCCCTATTGATCCTCCTCTATCTATCTCACCCCTTCTCTCTTCCAATAAATATCTATCTCTCCCTCTATCTCTCCCTCTCTCCATCTTTATTTGTCTCTCTACTTCTCCATATGTTTCTCTCTATATCTCTTTCCCTCTCCCCTCACTATATCTCCCTCTCCCTCTCCCCCTCCCTCCCCTCTCTCTCTCTCCCCCCATCTTTATCTATCCCTCTACCTCTCTCCATATCTTTATCTATTTGTCTCTTTGTTCCTTTCCTTTCTATCTACATCTCTACTAAGCTATCTTTCTATCACCCTTTCTATCTCTAAATATGTCCTCTTTATGCATTCATCTCTCTCCCTCTCCCTCAACCTCTTCCTATACCTATATCTATATAGCTCTTTGTCTCTCCATATTTATTTTTCTATCTATCCCTCTATCTCTATCTCATTGTCTTTCCGTCTCTTTCTACCCATCTATCTCCTTGTCTCTACCTCTCTCTCTATATGTCACTTCCTATCTCTATTTTTATATTTCTATCTCTCCCTCTCACCCCCCTCTATATATTTGTGTCGTCCATCTCTATCTATCCATATCTCCATCTCCATCTCTATCTCTCTCATTACCCCCTCTATCTCTTTGTCTCTCTCTCTCTCACTCTTCCTCCCCTCTCTCTCTTTCTATCCCTATAAATGAATGCAAAAGTTTATTTAAGCTACCACTTTTCCATTGAGACCTTAATATCATTTTCTAAATTTCCTACCTATTAGCCTCATGTAATGCACAAATGCTCGTAACAAAATAGACCAAAGATCTCCCTATTTTACTTTCCACACCTCTTTGGTGTACCCATTGCACACCAATGTGCGATTTACAAATGTGTAAGGTGGAGATTTGTAAAGAAATTTCTATTCAATAACATTATTTCCATAATGTATTTATGTACTGGGCTGATCTTCACGAATGTCCTTCACAAAAATCATTGCCAATAAAGTTTCAAAGCCCTAGTCGACTGCTAACCCTTCACTCCTAATAAAGCATTAAATCTAGTTTTGGGCATAATTTAAATTCCTAGAACTTATCACTCACACTCTGCGTAAGTTAATTATTGCCATATTTCCCATCAGCCTGGGAAACACTCTTCGGCCCAACTCGTGGATGGCCACAAATTTCATCAGAATTTTTACAGTCAGGGTACAAGTATTTCTCCTTGCACAAGTAATTCTTACAGCTTATAAGGTATGATACCTAGACTCGGAGTTTAGGATCTATCTTGTTCAAATATAACATAAAGATATGAAACAATTGGGGTTCATATAATAAAAAAACTGTTTATATAGAGAACTCTAGAGAGAACCACTAATTAGAAACATTCCAAAATGTTAAAGGTCATTTAATAACATGTAGAATGCAATTATTCAAAGCAGAAATACCCCACCACAGATGGTTGGCACTTGAAAAGCCACAGCATTGTAGGAGAAGCCTCATCAACAGGAACAACAACAGTAACATCATATATGGCAGGAGCAAATGATCGCAAGTTACTAATAGCTGAAACAAAACCCAAAACGCTTGATAAACCTGTATGATAGGAGCCGTGTATATACAAACTGAAACAATAATGAATCAAAAGTAAAGTGAATACAATTTATTTTCACCTGCAAAAGTTTTTATGTATAAAATCTTCATATGTAGAAAAAGAAGCCTGATGAACATGAGTGCTTTAAAACATGACCAAAAATGAAAAATGAAAAATGCAAAATAACATCCAATTTTTTTCCCAAAAACGCTAACACTTATCAACATGGAAATTATACAACAATTATGCTAACTGACTTGGATTGGATGTCACAATAGGTGGAGCAATACACAAGAATGTACCATCCAATCTCAATCTTCCCTAAAATGGGAAATAAACAAAGTTTCCTCTTCCATTCTCCATTAGGTGTCGTCCCCTCTGAGTTTCACATGTAAGATAATGTGAATTAGTGTCAAAAACGCCTGTCAATGAGTTTCACATTTGAGTTGATGAAAAGAGTGTTAAAAGCACTTTTAGAGCTGAATAGTTTTAGGATTATTAACCTTCAATGTAAGTCTTGGGCCTCGTAATATTGTTCCTGCAAACTCTGCACATTTTTCTCCTCAGCTTGATTGTTGACATACAGACACAACTTTTTCAGATTTTTGAGTTAAGTCACTTACCCTGGTGTCATTGAGATTTTTAGGAAACTTGTACCACCTGTATTTGTGTATTTTTTAATTCTAAAACAATTGTGTCGTTTTCTGTAAAATGAAGTCATTGATAGAAATTGGTTTTCCAGCTGCATCTTGTAATTTTAAAATATTCGAATGCAATTTTTTGAGTCTTCAAAATTAAGGTCACTAACATGATAATTACCAGCTTGCCTGTCTTAATGGAGTATTGTATCTTTTATCTTTTTGATGCAGATTTTCTGATTTGGAATTTCAATGTTGACACTGTAACATTATTATATTGACTTTGCAACAAGACAACAGTGAGAAGTCAATCATTTGCACATTATTCCTTCTCCTTTAATGCTATATGTTGAAGGCATACTTGACAAAAATGCCTAAATGACTACTGCCATGTATTTCAACGACTTTGTTGCACTGTGAAGCTGTTGTATAGCCAATAGTTATCCCCAATATTAATCTTACCACTTTGCTTGGTGGTTTTGCTCAAAAAAAAAATTATTATTGTTGGGTCTACCGTCTTTCTTTAAGTATTCATATTTTATAATTTCCATCTTTCATTATGTCCTAAATTTCTTATCATGGTGTCTGAATGGATCAAATCTACATTTCATAGTAACAATTTTTCTGCTATATATACAAAGTTCACGCTACACTGTTTGATGAATAATATTAAAATTATTTTCTAAATAATTTATCAAATGATTTATTAAATTTTGGGATGATGAAGACTCTTATAACCGGAATCCATGAATTCTCAGAAATAAATTGGTTTTCTGTGAATTATAAGGCTGTCAGGATGACCTAAATTAAGTTAGAATTTTAATGGAATTACAGAGTTGGAGGCCGCTGATCCATTTTGTCCTTAAAAAGATTTCAGTTATCTCAAATTTATATTTAATGTCTTTCTTGCAAGAAAGATTTCTTTTTCAAATGAATAAGTTAACTTTTTATTAAATTAGAAAGATAAAACAGGTGGTATATCTATGTGGGAAAACAAAGGCAAAAATTCAATAACACAAAGCAGTTAAAAAACGATTTCAGCAGGAGAAATTTTATCATTTGGGTTTTCTCAGATATCTCCAGGGTCCAGAGACGGACGGAGTCATCAATAGTGGTACTTAAATAGACCTGGACGAAGCAAATGTATTCTCTTCTAAAATTAAAACATCGTCTCTTTATTTCAGCTTGCAGAGAAACCTCAGCATTGAAAAAAATGGATACTTGGACTGCCAGTCTGTCACTACCCATGTTGGCAGCGGAAAAGAATAAGCACAATTGAGAGTTGTTGATATCTGGTCTATCAGCCTGTCAAATTTCATGTTTTGAAAAAGAATGATTATGAATTGTTGTAAAAATACTGAACTAGTTGTAACAGACGCGTATAGAATTATCTATAGAAGAGTTGTACTCATTTAACTTGCCTTAATATACCTCATAGTATATAAAGGTATTAAAAGATTTAATCTTATTTAGAAGTACAGTGCTAAAGTTGCAGGTTAGTGCAACCACTGAATAAAATGAAATCTTTTAGCACAGAAAAGAACTGTCCACTAGAAAATATAAATAACATTGTCCACCTTTCCAGCCTTTGAACGAAAGTAAGTTTCTACGAAAAGTAACGTACCAATTATGGAAAGACCCTCAAATTGACAATGTGAATAGAAATATAAGAGTGACTCAACAATCTGTCTCTCTAAGGTATGAGAACTATGATCGCTTAGAAATAATAAATGCATTGTTATTTGCAAAGTCTTTTAATTTTTCTGTTTCTCCAACATCAATCAGCCAGCAGAGTACCTTAACAGTCCCATCACTTGGAGCACAGCCTTGCTTCTGCATTTGATCCATCAAAAGTAAGGTTTTTTCCAAGTCACGTCTTTTGTGGAAACCACGAAATAATGTGTTGTATGTGACATCGTCTGGAACCAAATCTTTTGCTCTCATTTCATTCAACATTGACAAAGCAATATCAAGTTTGTCTTCTTTGCATAATGTGTCAATTAGCATGGTATAGGTTACAACATTTGAAGTAATGCCGACCATTTTCATGCTTTTAAAAAGCTTTAAAGTCTCATGCATTTTACCAGTTTTGCAATAACCATTAATTAGCATGGTATAGGTTACAACATCTGGAGTAATGCCGACCATTTTCATGCTTTTAAAAAGCTTTAAAGCCTTATCCATTTTACCAGTTTTGCAATAACAATTAATTAGCATGGAATAGGTTACAACATTTGTTGTAATGCCAATCATTTCCATGCTTTTAAAAAGCTTCAAAGCCTTATCCATTTCTTCAATTCTGAAATAAACATCAATTAAAATATTATAGATTACAACATTTGAACTATTGCCAACCATTTTCATGCCTTTAAAAAGCTTTAAAGCCTCATCCATTTCACCAATTTTGCAATGACCATTAATCAAAGAGCTATAAGCCATTACATTGGGAACCATGCCTTCATCAAATATCTTATTCATCAGTAAATGTGCGCTAGCGAGATCGCCTGCTTTACACAAACCGTCAATGATTGTGTTGCATGTCACTTTATCCGGTTTCAAACCCTTTATTCTCATCTTGTCTAGCATTTGAAATGCCATGCTCATGTGTCCTGTCCTACAGAATGCACATATCAGAATAGTATACGTTACCACATCAGGAAGACATCCCCTGTCTTCCATTTGAGAAAGAAGTGTGAATGCCTCCCTTGCCCTGTTACTCTGACAGAAGCCAACAATCAAAATATTATAAGCACGCACATCTGGCTGCAAGCAATTTCTCGACATGTTCTGAAAAATATCCCAAGCCTCGTCAATCTTGCCATCTTTGCATAGGCCATTAATAACTACACGAAATGTCACTTGATTGGGAAAAGGACCAAACTCCATCATTTGTACAAACACATTGTAGGCTTCATCCATTTTCCCAGCCTTGAAATAGCCATCTATCAAACTAGTATAAGTGTAGGTGTTAGGAAAATAGCCATCTTGTATCATTTTGCATACTAATGCTAGAGCTTCATTCACTCTTTCGACTTTGAAGAAACTATCAATCAGGATGCTATATGTAATAATATCTGGAGAACAATGAGAACATCTCATTCCAACCAATAACCTGAGAGCTTCATCTTCCCTATCCACCTTGCACAGACCATTAATTAGGAAATTGTATAAAATAGTATCTGGAAAGAGGCCATCTTGTATCACTTGAGCTACCAATACTAAAGCTTCATCCATCCGACCTTTCTTGCAGAGAGCATTAATTAAGGTGTTGTAGGTAAAATTGTTAGGAAAGCAATGGGTATTCCTCATTTTGTGCAAGAGCTCGTGTGCTTCCTCAAATAGATCCTGTGTACACAAAGTCTTTATGAGGGTATTGTAAGTGATGATAGTTAGATGGACTCCCATCTCTTCCATTTCAGCAAGGAGAAAGTAAATTCTACCGAGATCGCCGTCATTCCCAAGACCGTTCAAAAGCACATTGAAGGTTACAACAGTGAGAGGAAGGCGTTTAGTAATGACTTAATGGAAGAGGTCCCACGCCTTGTTTGTGTTGCCCGATTTACAGAGGGCCTTAATGGATTTATTCAATTGTAAAAACGTGTCAGTGTGTGGGGGGTTGTGGATGTTTGCAGAGGAAGATAGAGGGCGTAGGAAGAATGAAGAGAAATAAAAAGAGTGGGTAGGGGAAAAGACTCAATTGCCGTCCATGATCCAATATCCATTCACTTCTTGTTCACTTGACCTTCCAATAACCCTTTACATTTTAGTCATTACATTGTTTTAATTATGCCAATAAAAATTTACAAATTACACCAATATATGTTCACTACCGAATGTGTAGTTGACAAAACAAATTAAAACACATTGAAAACTATTGAAAACACCTTTTTAACTATTGAAAACACTTTAAATTTTTGTGGGTTTTTATTGTTTGTCTAACGAATGGGTATTGGCGAAGTGGTAAAGATGTATGGGACGAAGGTTTTAAAACACCCTTTTTGAACACCTTTCGCTTTACGGGTTCTACAAGGCGTGTTTTAAATACCCAGAAGCCATTTTTTTTCTTTTGAAGGTCCTAACTTGCTTATGAAGAAGCCCAAAAAAAAATTGAAATCGGACCTATTTTGCACTCTGCACGAATGCACAAAGTTAGCCCTGACGGCTATTGGTACGTTTCCCCTAGTAGAGGTTACCTATGTCAAGATTGGGAGTCGGCATGTCATGGTGATGTTGGTAGCAGAGAGGGTGATCTACGTCAAACTAAACCCTAATTTTTCTTTCCTTCACTCGTTCAACATGGAAATAGCCCACAACTTCTGAGTATTGTATTATTTTTTATGTCCGTAAGTGGTCGGAAATAAAACATAGCCTCGAGTATTAATGGTTTCCATTGATATTAATGTTGTCAATAGCGACTTTATTGATTATAGAATTTAAAATTCGATTTCTAGGGGAGATGTACCATAGCCGCCAGGGTTAACTTCGCGCATTCATGCAAAGTGCAAAATAGGCCCGATTTCAAATATATTTTTTCGAGCTTCTTCATAAGTGAGTTAGGACCTTTAAAAGAAAATTTTGGCTTCTGGGTATTTAAAACACGCCTTGTGGAACCCGTAAAATGAAAGATGTTCAAAAAGGGTATTTTCAAACTTTCATCCCATACATCTTTACCACTTTGCCATTACCCGTTCATTAGACAAACAATAAAAACTCACAAAAAATTAAAGTGTTTTCAATAGTTAAAAAGGTGTTTTCAATGTGTTTTATTTTTTTTGGTCAACGACACATTCAATAGTGAACATATATTGGTGTAATTTGTAATTTTTTATTGGCATAATTAAAACAATGTATTGACTAAAATGTAATCGGTTATTGAGGGATCAGGTGAACAAGGAGTGAATGGTTATATTGGAAAGTGAACATGAATGATTTAGTCTTTTTTATATAATTATATTAACAATTGGTTTAATGGTAAAATCATTGTTATAAACACATATATGGTAATGAGTTCTAGTCACAATATAAAAATAAGATTTATATTTTTCTTATTAGAATTTTTCATAAAATCTTAAAATCTTCACACTTACAAATGATATCTATTTTGGGACCAAATCAAACTCTTATATTAATTTACAAGATTAAAAGATAAAAAATCCTTCATGCATGAACAAATAATACAATAATCAAAACCTAGATATATATGAAGTTAATAACAAATAATAAAAAATAGATGTTCACTTATCTTTCTTTGTCTAATATATTTACAATTAGAATTTAGAATTGAAAATTGGATTTCTATTATAGATGATGTTATTAACTTTTTTTTCTCATTTTTATCATGTTTGAAGATGTCAATATGACTTTTTTAGTCTAATGTGACAATTGTATTTGTGTTATTGCAAAATCCTAAGACCTTCACACATGCAAATGATATCTATTTTGAGACCAATGCAGCTCTTAGAAGTGACTCTTGAGATTTTTTATAAAAGGAGTGAACCATGAATTTTCTTGGCTTTGCATCAAACTTCTAATGCTAATTGAAAATATTGAAAAACAAAAGACATGCTAATGCATAATGTCTAGTGTAGTTTCAATTATAGTAGAGTTCAAACTTGCAAATGCTAAATTATTTTTGTTGTTGTAGAGTCTAATTTTTTTTGCTTTGCAAATTATACTCTTTGTTACACACTTATTTTAGTGTCCACACACTTAAAATATTTTAATTTAGATTTAACTAAATCTTTAGCTTTCCTACCCATTGTCAAGATGCCAAGTAACCACAGTTTGCCTAGTTTCTGTTTGTGCAGATTTCATAGACTTCTTGAAATGTTATGTAAACATAAATGCTTTAATATAATTATGAATGGACATATTTTCATATCAATTTTATAAATATGTCATTTCAAGCAATCTTCTATAATTTCTTGGCTACATTTGAATTATGATTTTTGGCTATTCTCCCTCCCATGAGTTTGCTAAAGCCGCCTCCTATTTTCTAATTCTTACAACTTCTTTCCATAGCATATGTTACTTCTTTAGTGCCACCACAATTACTTCTCGTGAATTTGTAGCCTCTCACCCAATTACCAAAAAACACTTGGCATAATTGGAAAGCTTCATAACCCTTACTTCCTCTATACACCATAGCACCCAACAATGGTAAAAGGCTTATAAGAAATTACTACAATCTTTTAATTATCTGCACTTTTTACACATAAGCTAGCACACACCCATTTTTGGTAGATTGCATGTATAGTTGAAATACACCAAATAAGGAATTGATTGAGATAAATTCCCAAGTAGTTCTAACATTTTTCTTGCCCAAAGCTACAAGTTTGGTTTCATTTTCTCTCTACAAGTTCATCAGATTCTAGATTTGTAAACACAATGACAACCTACAAGTCAACATGCACGACCTTCAAAAATTTGAAGCCTCTTTGAAAGGATTACCACTGCATTGGCATGGTTGGTAATGCAATTGTATAGTGTCTACCATGACATAGGTTACCACCAAAATGTTGGGATGTGAAGTCCGGTAAATGAAATAAATGCAACAGAAATTTGTTCCAACGTAATCCAAATTCTAGTGATGCATTAGTTAAACAAACTCCTAATTCAGTCCACTTGTTATTAAACAGTTTCAATGTTCTTAAAATAGGATGATTCTCCTTCCTGTGCTCCAACAAGAAATACTCAATTAGTCTATTGAAGAATCCATTATATATTGGATTGTTTGTAATGAAAAGTATTGTATGTGCTGTGATTAATAAAAAGATTTTCTCCTGCTTTCGTGTGGATGTAGGCACATTGTCGAATCACGTTAAATACTTTGTTTTATTTTCATTTTATATTTGCTGCTGTGTTTCTAGTTTCTTGCATAATAATTATATGCAGAATTGTTTATGTTAGCTGCAAATTTTAACAATTGGTATTAGAGCATAGGGAGCACAGGAAGCACAAAGAAGAAAGTTGAAGACTCAGTGGCAGCAGGTGTTGGCAATAATCATTTAGCAGAAGCAATTGAAGAGCCTGTAAATATTGGAGCCTGAGTTTAAAAGTCAAGCTACCAAAGAGAAATTTGGATTACAGTGAGAAGAGAAACAATTGCAGAAAGCATGGATTGTAAATTTTTTTTGTGTATTGCAAATCTGAATTTAAGTATTTTATTGCAAATATTGGAATTTTTAATTTAATTTGTTTTATTGAAATTTCAAAAAGCTGTAAGAAATGGAGGAGACAGACAAATGGAGAATTGAAAAATTCTCAGGTCAAAATTTCGGAATGTGGAAATTGCAACTCAAATCTCTTCTCATTCAAAAGGACCTTTCGATTACATTGGAAGGAAAAACAAAAAAACCAACTAGCATGATGGATGAAGATTGGGATAAACTAGATCAGAAGGCTGTGGCTACAATTTTTCTGTCATTATCCAGTAATGTTTTGTTCAATGTATCAACACAAACGATAGCAAAAGGACTTTGGGATCGTCTATCAGAGTTGTATGAGAGACCTTCTACATCAAACAAGGTATTTTTAATGAAGAAATTGTATAATTTAAAAATGCAAGAAGGTGGTTCTGTCACAAATCATCTAAATGAGTTTAATACCTTGGTTAGTCAGTTGTCTTCAGTAAAAATTATAGTAGAGGATGAGATAAAGGCCATCTTGTTGTTATGTTCATTGCCTGATAGTTGGGAAGGAGTTGTTATCGCTGTTAGTAACTCCACAGCTAGCCCAAAAGGTGTGCTAAAATTTGATGATGTTGTAGGAGTTCTTCTCAGTGAGGATATGAGAAGAAAAAATCAAAGTAATTCATCAGGTGCTGCTTTATAACTGGCAACAGAGGAAGAACACAACAACGAGGCAAGGATAACCAAAGGAAAAGATCAAAATCTACTAAGAGATCTAGAGGCAGAAAAGGTGTTTGTTGGCATTGTGGCAAAGAGGGCCACATGAAGAAAAATTGTTGGACCCTCCAAAACAAAAAGAAGGCTGAAAATCAATCTAAAGATAATGAGGTAAATACAACTTCTGAAGAAGATGTTGATGCTCTTATTTTATCTTCAAGTGATGTTGTTGCAGATGTTTGGATACTTGACTCAGGAGCATCATTTCATGCAACATTTTCAAGAGATTGTTTTAGAAATTACCAAGCTGGTAATTTTGGTAAGGTTTATCTCGGTGATGATGAACCTTGCAGTATCATTGGAAAAGGAGATGTTCTATTGAAGATGAAGAATGGTAACAGTTGGTTGCTGAAAGATGTTAGACATGTTCCTCAACTCAGAAGGAACCTGATTTCAGCGGACAATTAGATGCTCTTGGATATAATGTTACATTTGGAGCAGGAGCATGGAAGGTAACAAAAGGAGCGTTGGTCATAGCGAGAGGAAGCAAATCTGGTACATTGTATGTACTAGAGGGTCAGATTGAAGTGGGAGCTACACTGGCAGTAGCAAATAGCGCAACAGAGCTTTGGCATAAAAGGCTCGGACACATGAGCCAAAAGGGACTTGAGATTTTGAAGAACCAACTTCCTGGTTTGAAAGAAGTGGATATGGAGTTATGTGAACATTGTATCTATGGCAAGCAGAAGAGGACAAGATTCTCTAAAAAGGAACACAAGATGAAGGCACGACCATTGGAGCTAGTGCATTCGGATGTCTTCGGCCCCACAGAGGTAGCATCTATTGGAGGTTCTATTTATTTTGTTACTTTTTTGGATGATTGCACTAGGAAGGTTTGGGTTTATATGATGAAAAAGAAGTCTGAAGTTTTTGGTATATTTAAAACTTTCAAAACACTTGTTGAAAACCAAACTGGTTATAAGATTAAAAGTTTTAAAACTGACAATGGAGGTGAGTATTGTTCGAAAGAATTTGATCAATACTGTGTAGAGACTGGTATTCAGAGAATCAAGATTGTTCCTCTTACACCACAAGAGAACGGTGCTGCAGAGAGGTTAAATAGAACCATTATGGAACGAGCACGAAGCATGCTCTCTAATGCAGGACTGGGAAAAGAGTTCTGGGCAGAAGCAGTAAATACATCAGTGTACCTGATTAATAGAGCACCATCCACTCGGCTTGAATTTGGAATTCCAGAAGAAAAATGGTTAGGTAAGAAAATTTCTTATGATCATTTGCGTGTGTTTGGATGTGAAGCTTTTGTTCATATTTCAAAAGAGAAACGAACTAAGCTTGACATGAAATCTAAAAGGTGTATCTTTATTAGATATGGAGAAAAAACATATGGTTATAGGTTGTGGGATCCAGTTACTAAGTGTGTTACATGAAGTAGAGATGTGATATTTAATGAAAAAGTAATGCCAGGTTTACAAGAAGTTAAATCACCTAAAGAGTATATTCCATTAGAAGATATCACAAATGGTAATGATATGTTTAAACAAAAGGCAATTGTAAACCAACCACAACCACCAGTGCAAGTTCAAACACATGATCAACCACAAGATTTCCAAGATGATGAAGAATGTGTTAATCCAGATGATAATACACAACAATTGATTCCTCCAGTTCGGAGGTCCACTAGAGAGCATAGGCCTTCAACCAGGTATAAAGATTTTATTCAATATTTATTGCTTTCTGATGAATCTGAACCTACCTCGTTTAAAGAAGCATGTGTAGATAAAGATAGCAATAAATGGATGGAAGCCATGAGAGATGAGATGGAATCTCTTAAAGGAAATCATACATGGGATCTAGTTACACTTCCACCCAATCGGAAAGCATTACAAAATAAGTGGGTGTATAGGGTGAAGGAAGAAGCAGATGGAAAGAAGAGATTTAAAGCCAGATTGGTGGTCAAGGGATATGCTCAACAAAAGGGCATTGATTTTACAGAGATATTTTCACCAGTTGTGAAAATGACCTCTATTAGAGTGGTGTTGGGTTTAGTAGTTGTTCAGGATCTAGAGTTGGAATAGCTTGATGTCAAGACAACATTTCTTCATGGTGACTTGGAAGAAGAGTTGTACATGAAGCAACCATAAGGTTTTGAGGAAAAAGGTAAAGAAGCACTAGTTTGCAAACTAAATCGTAGTTTGTATGGGTTGAAACAAGCTCCTAGACAATGGTATCTGAAATTCAATTCTTTCATGTCTCAGCAAAAATTTTCTAGGTGTGAATCTGACCATTGTGTCTATTTTAAGTTCTTTGATAATGGAGAATTTGTATTGCTATTGGTGTATGTTGATGATATGCTAGTTGCAGGATCTAGCATGGTTGTTGTTAACAGGTTGAAACAACAATTAGCTAAGAAATTTTCAATGAAGGATTTGGGAGCTGCAAAACAAATCCTTGGAATGAGAATTATCAGAGACAGGAAGAAAAGGGAACTTATCTTGTCACAGGAGAAATACATTGAAAAAGTACTAGAAAGGTTTAGCATGAAGGATGCCAAGGTAGTAAGCACACCCCTAGCAGAGCATTTCAAATTATCTTCTGAGATGTGTCCCAAGACACTTGAAGAAAAAGAATGCATGGCAACAATGCCATATTCCTCTGTAGTTGGGAGTTTAATGTATGCTATGGTCTGTACAAGGCCAGATATTTCCCAAGCAGTGGGAGTGGTTAGTAGATACATGAGTAATCCAGGAAAAGTTCATTGGCAAGCAGTGAAATGGATTTTGAGATATCTTAAAGGCACTTCAAACCATGTTTTGAGGTTTGGAGGTGAAGATGCACAATTGTATGGATATGTTGATTTAGACATGGCTGGAGATTTAGATAGAAGACGATCTACAACAGGATATGTGTTCACATTGGCAGGAGCAACAGTTAGCTGGATTTCCAGGTTTGCAGAAAGTAGTGGCTCTTTCAACTACTGAAGTAGAGTATATTGCAATAACAGAAGGAGCAAAGGAGATGTTGTGGTTGCAGAGGTTATTATTTGAATTGGGTAATAGACAAAAGGAATTTGTATTGTATAGTGATAGTAAAAGTGCCATTCACTTGGCCAAAAATGCAGCATTTCATTCACAAACGAAGCACATAGAGCTTCGATATCACTATATTCGAAGTGTTCTTGAGGAGGGTAAGCTCAAGTTGGAAAAGATACATACAAATTTGAATCCTGCAGATGCATTTACAAAGGTTGTTTCAAAAGAGAAGCTAGAATTTTGTAGAGCTTCTCTTGGATTGGTATGCCTATGACGATAGGCCTTGGAAAGCAGGAGATTTCTTGAAGCATGGTTGTTCACAATATTGTTTGGACTTCAAGTGGGAGATTGTTGGGATGTGAAGTCCGGTAAATGAAATAAATGCAATAGAAATTTGTTCCAACGTAATCCAAATTCTAGTGATGCATTAGTTAAACAAACTCCTAATTCAGTCCACTTGTTATTAAACAGTTTCAATGTTCTTAAAATAGGATGATTCTCCTTCCCGTGCTCCAACAAGAAATACTCAATTAGTCTATTGAAGAATCCATTATATATTGGATTGTTTGTAATGAAAAGTATTGTATGTGCTGTGATTAATAAAAAGATTTTCTCCTGCTTTCATGTGGATGTAGCCACATTGTCGAACCACGTTAAATACTTTGTTTTATTTTCATTTTATATTTGTTGTTGTGTTTCTAGTTTCTTGCATAATAATTATATGCAGAATTGTTTATGTTAGCTGCAAATTTTAACACAAAAAACCTAAATTTTGGTTCACAAATTAGAACAAATCCTTGTCACCATATTATAAGAAATACCTTACCCACACAATCTTTATAATGAGATTTTTAGTATTAAGGAATTTCAAATGAATTAGTTAGGATTTTCAAACCTCATTTGTCACAATTCCATACTAATTTAAGTATCTTTGTTAAACCTTGGCTGATCCCACAATAGTGGTTTACAATTTTTGGGCAAACTGGAAACTGTAATTATTATTTTTAACCAAATCTTCACTTTCGGGCTCTTGTAGCGGCTAAACTGTGAGGAATTTGAAAATGATGCAAACTAGAGTCTCATCACATTTTGTCTATAGATTCTAAAAATATTTTTTTCAAATTTGTTGGAATCAGATTGCACTTTTTTTTCCATCTCCCACTAAAACTGGTTTTTTTCAGAAATCAACATTTTTAAAAAGTGACACTCACCGTATACAACATAACTTTTTTTGTATGAAGGATAGAATTCTAATTTTTTTGAATTTAGATTTGTAACTACGATATCTAGCACTTGCATTTGGTCCCATAGTTTTTTATTGAATATTTTTTCCTTAATCAAGTTTCAAAGTCAAACCAATTACAATTCAGACATATGTGGACTGTATACAACATAACTTTTTTTGTATGAATCGAAATTCAATTTTTTTTTTTTTTAATGGATCAAGGACATCAATACCCAGCCTCAACATATTTTTAAAAATTTTATTTTGATAATCTGTTATTTTTCCACATGTGCAGACGAGAGATTTTGATTTTCAGTGAAAAACCTATGTTTAATAAAACTAAAAAATAAAATACATAATAAAAGCAAATCATATTAAAATTATATTCGACGGATAGCTCATTCCAAGGACTATCATTATCTAGCTGGGTTTCTGAATTTTTGTGCATTTTCAATTTCAAATTGAGCTTCGAAACGATAATTTTTTACAAAAAAAATCTATTTTTTGAGAAGCTAGGGGAAAAAGGGTGTTTGGCCGAACCATATGTTCGACCGAACCTTTTAATGTGGTTCGGCCGAACCTAGGTTCGGGGTTCGATCGAACCCCTCCAGTATACATACGAGAGTCAAACAACTTTTCCAGGGTTTTTGTGCATTTTTCTGAGCTCCTCTGTAAACGACATTTTCCAGGCGAGCTTTCAAACGTGTCGACTGAAAAAGACAAATAACAGGTGAAAAAATGTTTTATATTTTTTGAAAATGTTTTGTGACAGATTTTTTGCATTTTGTAGGAGAATTTGTTGTTAGCTTAAATCAAACATTTGTGTTTTGAAGAAGAAAATGGGACAAAAAGCAAAAAGAAAAAACAAAGCTCAACGAAATTTTTCAAAAGATAAAGAAGAAAATAGATGCAAACAAAACTTGACAAATTATCATAGAAAGAAACAAGGTACGTGTTTATTTCTTCTCTTTCTCGTCAAATATGGGTAAATTTATTTACTTACAATAGTGAGTTTATCATATGTTTTATCTAGCAACAAGGAAAAATGCATCCAATAATTGATATATAAGAAAATCGAATGTTCTTCATTTCAATTTTTTGAAAATGAAAACTCAAATGCATATCATCAATGGGTTCTATAAAACTAAAATCTGCAAGTTATCACTAGATTTTATGAATCCTTATACTAAATGTTTTAATAGTTTTGATCTACAATATATTTTCTTTATTTGTATTTTTTTGTAGCACCCAATTTTGCATAGATATCTATGTGTATGTCTTTTAAATCCTTATATTTATTTCATCCAATTGTGCATCATCAATTATATAGATATGGTAGAAACACCATCTTTCACCAATATTTCTCCCTCTATCAAGTAGTATCTCCCTTTGTATCAATACATGAAAATGAATAGTAGGGAAATCATTATGTATAACCAAATTGGATTAAAGAAGATGACACAAGATAATTCAACAAAAGAGAATTTTTAAACTCATCTAAAAAACCTAAATAGTGATAATTAGTTGAGAAGGTGGGGATAACTCAAACACCCCACAAACACACAAAAAATAGTAAAAAATATAAGTAAATTATAATAAATAGAATCATATTAGTTAACAATAACTATTTTTGGATTAGGATAGATTTAACAAGAAGTACGATGAATATACACATAAAGCATACATTAACTAAATAAGTTTATATGCGAGAAACATATAATGTAGAAGTATGTATCTAAAATAATATTTTCTAAACTTTCTAACACATAATCTAACATAGAATTAGAATATTCTTTATAAGAGTGAAATAATTCATAAAGAAATAAACATATATTGATAGTAAAAAGAAAAATGTATTGAATTTGATAACCTAAATAAAAAGTTGAAAGTTTTAACTAACTTTATTCCTAGATTTAAGATTAATAACACAAAAATACTATCCAAAATAGATAAATCAACAAGTGTAAATGGTCTTAAATCTAAATTGGTTTCACCTATATAAACTATGCAAGCTTATTTTTCCTATTAAAAAAAAGTACTATGTTTTTATTAAACAAAATATTAAAAATGGGATTTAATTATAAACAAAGAAAAACCTAGAATGAGAGTTGAGAAATAGATATCTCATCATGATAGGAATCTAGAATTATGAATCAATAGAAGATAATAAAAATTACATCATGTTTCCTAGATGGTAGCATGACTACATTAAAGTCTATATGTCTACATAGATTTTTGTTGTACATAAAAAATACCAGTTTATACAAAATTTGAAAATCTATAAAATAAAAATAAAATACACAACCAATAACAAGAAACTTTAGTAGAATAACATGATAAATTTGTTAAAATAAATTAAATGATATATAAAATGGTCATAATGTTATTTAAACTGAGCTCTAAGATAATATAATTATGATAGATAGGAAAAGACACAAAACCTCCATATGAAGAGATTTCCAAGAATACATGTAGCTAGTGCCACAAAGGGAAAGGGGTGAATTTTGGTTATCTTACCAATTATATTGTCAAATCCCTAATTTGGTAATTTTACCTCCACAAATAATCAAATAAAAAGACATTAGATTAATATGGTTACGCTCTTATCTTATGTGCATCTAGAACTAAGACGAGTACAACATAAAAAATATATATAATCTATAGCAATAAGTGTATCCCTTAGATATATAAAATAAATAAAATTGAGAAGATGGATCAACATGAAAATATAATAGTTCAAACTATCACATGTTGTAATGTACACTCATATTTTTGATGAAAAATAGTCATGAGTAATGCACGTGTTATTTTCTTCATGTAATACCTGATAAAATTATTGTGTACTATAAAGTGTATTTTTATTGATTTGGGGTAATTTTAATTAAATGACTCATTTATCTATAAGATGGGAGGGGCAAGTTTCTTTAATTTTTTAGCATTCTAGTCCTTACATATTCCTACTCTTGCATACATAGATCACATCACATAGTCCTTGTATGTACATATATATCATTTCACCTAGTTCTTGCATGTACAACCCCTTGCATATATCAAGATCATATCACCTAAGTTCCAAGTTGCATACATTCCATGAATTTAGTCCTTTGCATATTCATCATTGATCAAATAGAACCCTTAGCTCTTGCACAAGCTGGACACTACTCTTCATAGGTCTCAAAATCAACCCATTAAATGCTATCTATCACCCACATCACTTAAGGTTTATCATAGACTTTCAAGTTAGGAAACATGTCGGGTTATCCTTGCTCGTCTAGGAAAATCCTTTTGGAGTCCATCATCTCCTACATACCCTCTCTTGGTAATTGGTCCCTTGTGTTTATCCATCATATCACAAGTCAATCCTTGCATCGTAACCAAATTTGGACCTAGAGTTGCATTTGACCTCTTGAATTCTTAACTTATCATATCATATTGGATACCATTTTCATTGCATTCTAGTACTCTTGCATACATAGATCACATCGCATAGTCCTTGTATGTATATATATATATTTGTTGTTTTATAACTTGAAAATTAGATTTTGTTCAGTATTAATAGATAGGGATAGAAGGTTGAGATGCAAATCCTAACAATCACTCGTAATGGGTACCTTATCTAAGAAAAATAAAACATTTAAATTTACTAGATCTTGACTATCTACTTAGGTACAAAGAGGCTCATAGACTTACCACACTATCTAATAACATGCTTTTTTTTATGGAAACCATAACATTCTTATATGTTATATAACATGATTGAATTATAGAACTTATAGTAACAAGTCTAAAACTTAGTTACTAGCATGCATAAATTTAATTGCATTAAAACAAGAAAATATAATAGTTCAAGCTATCATGTTGTAACACACATATTTTTGATGAAAAATAGTCATGAGTAATGTGTGTTATTTTCTTCATGTAATACTTGATAAAATTATTGTGTACTATAAAGTGTATTTTTATTGATTTGGGGTAATTTTAATTTAATGAATCATTTATCTATAAGATGAGAGGGGCAAGTTTCTTTAATTTGTTAGCAATTTGAATTCAAAATTAAATCACTTTTATTTTCATTTAAATGTTGAATCATTTTTTTAATTATAATCTAAAATTTGAATCTGTTGACACCTCCAAACACTCATCTCTAAGTTGAAATAAATTATGCACGGTAAATTTAATGTTGAATGAAATGCACAAAATAAACCCCTCAAAGTCTTGTTTTAGCATGTGTCTAGCTGGAATTAGATAAATGTTATTTTAATTATTTTTTTTCTTTTCAACTCGCATTTTACACGCATTGGTTAAAAAAGAACAGACATGCAAATGCATATGGGTTAAAAAGAACAACACACTTTGTTTTTCATTGGGTTTAAAATTAACTCTTAGATAGAAAACACTACAAACGGTTAAAAATAACCCCTTTGCTTGACAAACACTACAAATGGATAAAATGAACCTTGTGCATTCTTTGTTTGTTCACATTTTGATTTTGGTTTAAAAAGAACACCATGTGAGTGTGATCTGAAATATTCATGTGCTCTCTCTTTGTTTTTAAACAAAGATCGATTGAACTATGAATATTTTGGTTCGCTTTTGTTAAGCCTTAGATCTTGAGTCTGCTTTGGTGGGAAAAAGTACTCACCCCAAAGCGACTCAAACTGAAAACGCGCTAAAGCCAAGCGATGCCCAACCGGTATATAAATTTGAATGTTAAGGAAAGCTTAGCATTACAGAACTTCCTGCGGACCAGCAATTGACTCCCTAGTACCCTTGTGGTGCGTCGAAACCTGCAAAGCCTAACCTCTACAGACTGGGATGATAATGCCTCTCATGTGGCCTTTTGAACAGGTGCCCAAAATAAATCCTTTGTTTTAGATAACCACAAACCTTCTAGTCTTTGGTGCAGCAACGGTCGTTGCCAAGACACCCGCACTTGCGCATTTCTTAGTAGAAATGATCAATCTTCCATGGGAGTTTCATGGAGATTGGAAGCTTGGTTTCCCTGAGAAGTGAGTGCACTGTAAGGGGGAGCCTGTGGGGCTAAGCTTCTGAAATTCATTCGCTAAGGATATGCGGGTCGTGGGATCCATAAGAATATTGTCCTTGCAGCCTTAGGATTTTTTTTTGTAAATATTTTCTATGTGGTTGATTTTCATTCTTTACAACACCACGTGTTTTCCAACTGTTTTCAGACAACATGAACAAATGAACATCATCCTCCAAATCTGAATCAACACAGTCAAACTAAAATAAATTCCTTGCAATCTGCTTGAAATTTTGTCAAATCACTTCCTACAACGCATTTTCCATCATGAACCACATTTTTCAAATCAAGTCCTCAATTTTGCACACTTTGGGATAGGAAAACTTTCCTTGCTTTGTCAAACCATTGTCTCAAAAATTAAATTTTCATTGGACCAAATCAAACAAGTCCTTAGTCATTATCCTCTTGTGAGCTATTTCCAACTCATAAGTCTAGTGTGAAAATCTCACCTTGTCATTCTGTCATCTTCAATCTCATCCGTCCATCCAAAATTGCATTTTCTATAAAATATCAATTTTTTTCTCATTTCGACACCTCTTAATTTGATCACATCACATAGTCCTTGTATACATATATATCATTTCACCTATTTCTTGCATACATACATGTACAACCCAGAGTGCATATATCAAGATCATATCGTGCCTAAGTTCCAAGTTGCATACATTCCATGAATTTAGTCCTTTGCATATTCATAATTGATCAAATAGAACCCTTAGTTGTTGCGTACAAGTACCACTACTCTTCGTAGGTCTCAAAACCAATCCATTTTTTTATCTATCGCCCACATCACTTAAGGTTTATCATGGACTTTCAAGTTAGGGAAAATACCATTATCCTTTCTTGTCTAGGGAAATCCTTTTTGAGTCCATCATCTCCTGCATACCCTCTCTTGATCATTGGTCCCTTGTGTTTATCCATCATAACACAAGTCAAGCCTTGCATCATAACCAAATTTGGACCTAGAGTTGCATTTGACCTCTTGCATTCTTAACTTATCACATCATATCATACCATTTTCATATATCCCATCTTAGAATCATATCCATTTCATTGCATCCTAGTCCTTACATATTCCTACTCTTGCATGTGTATAGATCATATCACATAGTCCTTGTATACATATATATCATTTCACCTAGTTCTTGCATGTACAACCCCAAGTGCATATATCAAGATCATATCGTGCCTAAGTTCCAAGTTGCATACATTCCATGAATTTAGTCCTTTGCATATTCATCATTGATCAAATAGAACCCTTACCTGTTGCACAAGTTCCACTACTCTTCATAGGTCTCAAAACCAATCCATTTTTTATCTATCGCCCACATCACTTAAGGTTTATCATGGAATTTCAAGTTAGGGAAAATACCATTATCCTTGCTTGTCTAGGGAAATCCTTTTGGAGTCCATCATCTCCTCCATACACTCTCTTGATCATTGGTCCCTTGTGTTTATCCATCATAACACAAGTCAAGCCTTGAGTCGTAACCAAATTTGGACCTAGAGTTGTATTTGACCTCTTGCATTCTTAACTTATCACATCATATCATACCATTTTCATATATCCCATCTTAGAATCATATCCTTTTCATTGCATCCTAGTCCTTACATATTCCTACTCTTGCATATGTATAGATCATATCACATAGTCCTTGTATACATATATATCATTTCACCTAGTTCTTGCATGTACAACCCCAAGTGCATATATCAAGATCATATCGTGCCTAAGTTCCAAGTTGCATACATTCCATGAATTTAGTCCTTTGCATATTCATCATTGATCAAATAGAACCCTTAGCTCTTGCACAAGTTCCACTACTCTTCATAGGTCTCAAAACCAATCCATTTTTTATCTATCGCCCACATCACTTAAGGTTTATCATGGACTTTCAAGTTAGGGAAAATACCATTATCCTTGCTTGTCTAGGGAAATCCTTTTGGAGTCCATCATCTCCTGCATACCCTCTCTTGATCATTGGTCCCTTGTGTTTATCCATCATAACACAAGTCAAGCCTTGCATCGTAACCAAATTTGGACCTAGAGTTGCATTTGACCTCTTGCATTCTTAACTTATCACATCATATCATACCATTTTCATATATCCCATCTTAGAATCATATCCTTTTCATTGCATCCTAGTCCTTACATATTCCTACTCTTGCATATGTATAGATCATATCACATAGTCCTTGTATACATATATATCATTTCACCTAGTTCTTGCATGTACAACCCCTTGCATATATCAAGATCATATCGTGCCTAAGTTCCAAGTTGCATACATTCCATGAATTCAGTCCTTTGCATATTCATCATTGATCAAATAGAACCCTTATCTCTTGCACAAGTTCCACTACTCTTCATAGGTCTCAAAACCAATCCATTTTTTTATCTATCGCCCACATCACTTAAGGTTTATCATGGACTTTCAAGTTAGAGAAAATACCATTATCCTTGCTTGTCTAGGGAAATCCTTTTGGAGTCCATCATCTCCTGCATACCCTCTCTTGATCATTGGTCCCTTGTGTTTATCCATCATAACACAAGTCAATCCTTGCATCGTAACCAAATTTGGACCTAGAGTTGCATTTGACCTCTTGCATTCTTAGCTTATCACATCATATATATCATACCATTTTCATGTATATCCCATCTTTGAATCATATCCTTTTCAAATGCATTTTTTTCATGGAATTCTTAAGTTCAAAAATCTTTGATTTCATATGTTCAACTCCACTTATATATCATCATCTCTCACTTTCTTTGCACAATATTTTGTGACATGTACAAATGGCTCAACAAGCAGGAAGTTCTCAAGCAGAAGTCGAGCCCAATCTAGATATTGGACCAAATGAATCAATTGAAGAACACATGGACCTTGAAGATAGGGAGGAGGCCCGAGTTCAAACAATGCATGTTGGAGAGGGGTCGGGATCACTTCCTTCTACACCAATGGATGAGCATATAAAATTAGCTGAAACAATGGGGAAACAAATTTCTTATAGAAATTTAGATCATTTACTTGAAATTGATATGGAGAAACTGAAATGTTATGCCGACGAACCTAAAAATAAAAGTAAGAGGTCAATAACTAAATCTATAAATAGAATAATCCATGATCATTTCAATCATCTTGAAACACTTGAAAAAACCCAATTGTTATCGCGTTTACTTCTTCGTGATGAGCTGAAAGAGTCATTACAATTGATGGGTGTATATTCTACATTGAATAAGAGGAAACACATGAGACTGAAAAAAGATATTGTTGAAAATGTTAAAAAAGGTTTAGATTCCATTGGGAAAATATCTCGATCAGTGGATAAGGCCATTGCAAGAAAGGTGATTTTGACATCTGTTTTAAATAAAGAAATATCCAGAAAAAGAAAAATGTCAGCACTTTCCACTGAATTTGGTTATAGTAGAACCACACTAATAAAATATGAGAAAAAAAGAAAGGTTTTAGATGATAGTTTTGAAGGCAATTGGGCAATTATGTGTAGAGCTCCCCGTTCTAATAGGATTGAAGATGTTGTTAGGAACTTGATCTCAAGTTTTTGGAATGATCAGACTCGTCCGTCATCAAATACTAGAAATGTTATGAGGTACAGGATTGGACCTAGTATTTATGAAGAACATATTAAACATTGGCTAGACATAACACAACTTGAGATGTATATGAACTTTTGTAATATGTATCCTCATATAAAAATTGGGCAAACAATGTTTGAAAGGTTAAAGCCATATTATGTGAAGATAAACAAATTTTTTGAAACTTGTTGTTGCCATTATCACATTGAATTTGATCTCTACTATCAAGTGTTTTGAAAGATGAGAGAAGAAATATATGGTTTTCAAAAGGCACCTCCTAAATAGGTAAGTTTTTTCATAAAGGATCTATTATGTGATCATGAAAATGGACCTCAAATAAAATGCATAAAAGGACTCTGTGAAACATGTGGAAATTTGTCTAACTTTCCTTCAACAAATGAAAATGTTGACCTGATTTAGACAGTAAATTGCAAGAGTTACAAGTATGTAAAGTTTCAAACAAATTTTGGGAAATAATCCACAAGGTTAAACTATGTAGAAGAGGAGATACTATTGGGAAATTTATGGAAGATTTTCAAAAATTGATACAACCATACATACAACATTCATTTTATGCTAAGTGGCAAGCACATCAATTTCAAACATTAAGAGATACTTCCCACTTAGAACAATTCTATCAGTAGTTGAATTTGTAGAAAATTACTCTTTTGTACATCAAAAAGAGATTCAATCAGAATATTAATTTTCAAAGCAAGTCACTATTATGGTTCATGTGTGTTATCGACATACACAATTGGAATTGGATGTTGTTGAGAGTACAGATGAACAATGAGCCATCAAGAAAGGATATCACTTTTATATTAGTGATGATAAAGAGCATGACACACTTTTTGTACAACATTGTTTTACAGAATGTTTTTTTGAGAATTTGAGAAGCAGGGGTGTAAAATTTGAAAAACATTTTGTATGGTCAGATGGATGTGCGGCACAATTCAAATCATCACGGCCATTTTATGCACTTTCTAGATATCATAAAATTTACAACATACCACATGTTTGGAGTTTCTTTGAGAGTGGGCATGGAAAGGGTGAGCATGATGGCACAGGAGCTTGCATCAAACATGCTTTAAGAAAACATCAAATGAGTTATTCAGAAGATCATATAGACAATGCACATGATGTTGTTGAATGGTGCAAGAAACACTTTGCATCAAATGGGGTCGGTACATCTTCAAGAACAAACCAAAACATTCCACATAGAGTGTTTTGGGAGATATCGGGTATGTATAAATTACATTTTTTTTTTAAAAAATTATTTAAATTTAAAATTTACACACACACACACACACATATATATATACACACATGTTCAATTTCACATAAGTTTGTTGCAATTACATTTATCTAGGTGTGGATAGAATATCGATGCATGGATGCAAGAGGGTAGAAAAAACAAGATCTTTGCATTGTGTTATGAGTTCAGATAGTCACCCTGGATGGACATTATACATGAGGGATTACTCTTGTTTCTACATTGAGTGCATTGCAGGAAACTCTCATGCATGCAACAATGAAGAACTTGAATACGTTAGTAAATGGGATATGGTACCACTATTCGTTTCAGACACATACGATGAAAACGAGGATGAAAGATTTCAAGACATTCCTTTGATTTCAATTGATTATGACCATATTTCAGGATTGGTTAGAAAAGGTACATATGTAAGTTTTCAATAATTTAAATATTATATAAATTTAATGATCTTTAACTTGTCTAGAGACAATTCTATTTTTTTTAGAATTTTATTGTGTAAATTTGGTGTACAGGAGATGTTTTTGCAATTATAGTAGAGCCTGAAAATATAGAAGGTGTTAGCTATTATTTATTGTGTTGCACAGAAGAGAGGAATAAACTAACATGACCTGAAACAAATGATGGAATGTTATTTCCCACAGGTGAGTTTGAATTTAAAATTATATATACACATTGTGTACATGTGTACATTATCTTAAAAACATTAAATATATATTGTACAAACCTTGAGCACACAAATGTTGTACACATGCACATGTATTACCTCAGGTTCATGTTTACCGTGCAGGTTATGTTGTTGTGCAAGGGATATATCTAAGACAAGTCAAAGTTGTTCAACATGGGATTCATTTTTTGGACTATCAAGTTGATAACAAGGTATATCAATATAGTCACCTTATAATTGCTACCGCCCTACATCTTCATGCAGTTCCACATGCACATGGATGAAAAAAATGGAGACTAGATAGTGATGACCATAAAAAAAAATTGCATGTTATTCAAGAGCGGGTTGAACCAGAATGTTTGAGTTCGATTATATCCATGATTTTCAAGTTCACTTGTACATGTACATACATGTTCAAGACGAGAACTTATAGTAACTTGTTTGAACTCTGGATTGTTTTAGTTACTTATAATATATGTTGATGACAAGTGTTTTAAATTTGGTTGGACACAAATTAGGGGTTGAAATACATTGAGAACCTTAAATTGAGTAGATATTTCCAATTATATATTTGTTCCATGGAATTCAAGTACTTTTTCTATACATAATGTGCAAACCTTGCCATAAAAAAATTCATTGGAAGAGTGATGGTGGGAGTAGAAGAAAATTTAGTGTTAGTTTCAATGATCCCCCAAATCTAGCATGTTTATTTATTTATATCTTCAATATAATGTTGTATTTATGTATATAATTGTATATATTTAATCAAGATGGTTAATAAATTATAGTTAATTAATTTCTCTATTGAAATGTAACATGTTAAATATTATTGCAAGTATCTATATTTAAATAGTTTTTTAATTTAAATTATGAAATTTATTGAATCATTGCATCATATTGGATATTATTGTCAAGTCATAACATGGACACATGATTTCATCTTCCTATTTCCTATTAGGTATATTCCTAGGACAAAACCCTATATTTATATAGATCAATTTGAGGCTTCTCTTGTGAAAAATACATATTTATCTAGATATATATTAATAGGGAAGAGGGCTTTGATCATTTATAACAGCTTGCATGTTAGTGACGATAAGAATAGGAATTTGAAACTCTTTAAGAAAGATACCAATTGTTTACCATAGTTCTTATTCATGTTCACTAAATACTAGTTTTTTACCATAGTTCTTATTCATGTTCCCTAAATACTAGTTTAAATGAATCAAGTGGTAATCAAACAAGTTATTTCATTGTGGAGTTTGTTGTTATTTAATGTATAGATATGCAACATATCTAGTAATTTTAGAATTTTGTTACAAGTCAAAAAGATAATAGAGGTATAATTTGAATTGAATTTTCTTAATGTTTCAAAGAATAAAATTTATTTGTTTATTTGTTCTTACTTTCTATCAAGATTTTAATTTCATCATTTTTATCAAATTTTAAAACTAGAAGAACATGTCCTTGAAATTAATAAATTATAGGCTCAAGTAAATACACTCATTTATAAAATATCATTAGTTTACTTGAGCTTGGAAGTCATTTATTTTATAATTTTTGACTGCTTACTATAATTTATTCAACATGGGCATGCATGTGCAAAATATCTATTGTGATCAACATGAATGAACTTAATTATAAAGTGGCATTCATTTCCTAAAATTCTACTCTAGAGAGATCAAATGAATATATCATATAAGGAAATGTAAGTTGTAAGAGATCATCAAATAAGCAAATGTATGTATATTGAATATAAGCGAATGTATACATATATCATATAAACATGTAAACATATCAATATTGATCAATGTATAAACATGTAACATGTTATAAGAAAAGTTCCAAATGTATGTATATCATAAAAGAAAATGTAAGTTAGAGATCATCGAATGTGGAATACTAAAGATCATCATATAAGGAAATGTCGAATACTAAAAAGTAATCATATATAGCAAATGTAAGTTAGAGATAATCAAATGTCAAATACTAGAAAGATCATCATATAAGAAAATACATCTAATATGCAGGGCCTAATATGAATGTCGACTCCTAGTCGAACGACCATTTGAATGAGAACGGTCCTGCTCTGATGGATGTGTTGAGCCCTGCAAATAAAATGGTGTACAAAATGTGTTAAATACATATAATCTATATTAAATATGTATCTAGATCTATGCATGTACATATTCATGTACATATACACATGTATATATAAAAATTTAAAACTCACATGTCCACTAGCATCAGATTCATCCATAGAGTCACGTCGATGTGCACGATCTGGAACAAGGCTAGGTGTGACATTAGGTATGTCCACCTACAAATATATAAATTCATATATATCAGTACATGAATATCTAGTTAAATTAAAAGTAAAATTTAAAAATAATTAAAAAGGAATTGAAATATGCACATGCACACATACATGCACATCATCTTATATCGGATGAGCTGAGTCCTCTAAAATAGCCGCCTCCACCATATCAACTCTATGGTCAAGCGAGGAACCAATATCTGCATCCATATGATCTATCCCATGTCGTGCCAGAAATGATGAGTGGAAAGGACTATGTAGGTGAGATGGCATCGGCGATAATGAACTGGAACCAACCAACATCTCAGTAAAACCCATAGTCTGTGCAACTGCCGAATGATCAGATGGTGGATCCTAACGTGCACTAGTGCTGGGTTGAGAGTGATGGGATCCTAGAAGTGAATGACCTCCACGTGCCAAATGATCTCTAACATGCTCTATATCGATCCCATAGTCTGATGCAATGAAAGCATATGCCTCCAAGAGTTCCTCAGCCAAACAATGAAAAGTCTTGTGTGCCATATCTCCTGTAAGTGCCTCAAGCTCTTTGGGAGTAGGGATGCCTACTAATGTGAAAGGATCCATGGTGGTCCACTGTACTAAAGATGGCGTGGGTCGGGGATGTCTAGAGGTCAAATACTGACCTACATGATCAGTAGATATCCTAGTGGTGGCAGCTGCAATATCACGTATAGTATCAATTGCTTCCTTTTGGGAAGCAACAACAACCTCATCTGCTATGGGGGCTAGATTTGGGGTGAGAGCAGGAGACCTCTCACCAACCAATACCCTAAACACTGGGGTCGTTCTATCTGCTCAATGATAAGTGGGTCTGTCAGCAATCCTGCCACGCCCCTGACCAACATATGGTGGAATGTCTAGGTAGTTGACTTTGAGGCCCAAATGGACCTCAACATACAACTGCTAAACAAAATATAATGGAATATGGTCATTATTTGGGTATTGACCATGTGTTGTGAGAAATCGTGGGTAGATCAATGAGGCCATATTACGATCAACACATCTAGTGACCTCGTATCCCCTAACCTTACGTGTACTTTGATAAAATGGAAAACAATTGGTTTTTATCATTTTTTTGGTCACACTATCCTGTATTTGTTTAAGGGGAAACTCACCATGTACTTCTTCCCACATGCAGGAAAGAATAGCAGCTACTCTATCTGGAGAAAATTCACTTGTCCTCTCAAGTTCATCTCTTAGCTTTTCAAGACTATGCAATATTGGCATGCATGGTTCAGAATATATCCCTGGGTTTGCATTTTGCGCTAATGAGTCTTTCAATTTATTAATCTCATTAGTGGTATTTGCAAACAAAGATTCTGGAGGTGGAACATCTGCATTATCCATGTTATGTATGTACGTGTACCTAAAGGAGCAATGAGACCTTAGTTTAAATAATATATCTAGATATAAGGAATAGAAATCTAAAACAGTTCTAATAATTCATCTACTCATCAATAATATTTCCATACCATTAACACAAAACATGTTCAACATCTATCATAGTTTTTAATAATCAAAACATTCACATTATTAGATTGCACAAAAAACATAATCTAAAACAATTATAAAATTTAAATTTACAAGTGTGCGTGTGCACTCTAGAACAAAATGTGTCATTAAAGACAATTTTAAAAACATTGATAAAGGTTGCATCTAAGATTTATTTCCTACAACTAATAATAAAGGGAAAACATTATTACTTAACATTGAAAATAAAAATGTTGAACATGAAAGCGAAAATGTTGCAAAATGTTATGAAACACCTATTGAAAAGAGTAACATCATAGAAAAATAAGAATTCAAATTTAGAAATATTTTTGAATAATGTAGAAATTAACCCCATGATATTAAAATTATACTCCATGATCCAATTGTTGATAATATTAATAAAATTGATAACACACATAAAAAAAATTAAAGTCATTGTATCTCCAAGTTACTTAAGAAGAGAGAGGACCTTTCCGAATTAGAATACTAACCAAATTTTACAAGAGTGTGGTACAATTAAAATACCAAATTTATCTAAGGACTTTTTAGATTTATTTTAATGTGTTAGATACAATGATTGTATTTTTTGTAAAAATGTGTTTAAATGAGAAGCGTTTACAATGTGGTGGGTTATCAAAGTTTATATCATGTACCCATGATGGAAGAAAAATGATCTGGGAAATAAAATGTTTGAGAAAAAGAGATATGAGATAGTAAAATACAATTTGAAGAGTGGAGGTGAAGATTCTAGATGTGAGTTGGTCACAAGAGAAGCACTGCTAATTTTATTTCTGATTTTAAGAATATTTTTTATATGTATGCAATACATAGCCACTATTCTTGATGGTTAGATCAACAAGTCAAGGTGTGCAAGGATTTTTCCTAATTGGAACTATTATAGATCTATAGTCAATTTTATATAAAATTACACGTTGCAGCCACAAAAATAAGTTGAATCATATTAATATTACAATTCTATTCAGATAAACTATTATTGTTCACATCACATATAGGGTTGCCCATAATTCTATTTAGTTAGGGAGCACAATTTTTACATGTTAGTGATGATCAATATCATTCGTCATAGTATGTACAATATTGTTTTCAATAATTTTTTGAGTTATTACAAGAAAACATTGGTATTATAAAGGTTCAAAAAATCAATATTTGGTCAAATAATTATATTGATTAACTCAATAATGCTTGTGTATTCATATTGGTTTAGTAGAATACATGCAGAGAAGGTTATACCTTGTATTTGGATTTTTTTAAAAGGTGGGCTACCTTCTTCATGTGGAGGAATTGTGTGAATAATGTCATTATGTGGTTCATTGTACTAAGTTTTCTCTTGATGAGGAATAAATAAATACTTAGTAGAATAGTAACTAATATAATCTACAAAGTGCATAGTGTGATGTTTTGAAGTTCAATATATTGTAATAAGATTTAGTGGCATGATAGGAGGTGAAGGGATAGAGAGATTTGGAAATGCTGGAGGAATTTTATTGTTAAGTTGTACTATAGCAAGATCCACAAGAGTAGGACCCTAGTTGGCAATCTTGTGATCCTCATAACTTAAGTATTAATTCATTTATTGCTATTGAAGATATCTAGTTCTCTTTTTTTTTTTTTTGATAGTTGTAGAAAAATTTATTGATTATCTTTATGTTATGGTTCTATTTTTCTCTCTTTCAATGATTTTGATTATGTAAGAACAAAAAATGATTAGAATAAATTCATTAAGACTACTAATCTGGATAATTTCACATATGCTCCTGTAGAAATGGCGACTTTATATATTTTGAAATGTGTTTACTCTATATAATGATGTATGAGTCATTTTCTTAATCTTGGGGGTGTAGTGTATGAGAGTCTAGAATTGGATCCAAGATGGAGATTTTGTGTGATGAGAAGTGCCTTAGATCCTATCATCACGTGAGGTCCACTAAAAGAATGTTCTTAGTTTGAACACTATTTTTCTCTCTTTACAAAACCAAAATATATTGGGAATCATGAAAATAGAGGTGAGTACACTAGAATATCAATCAAGAGAGGCAAGTACATCAATCCCACAATAGTAATTATGCTCAAAATTTGACTCATAGAATATGATGTCATTATAGATTTCATTATCTAAATTTTTCTCTTTATGAGGAATAAATAGAGAATAATTGGAATAGTGCCTAATGTAATGTACAAAGTACAGATAACTTGATGTTTTGAAGATGGATATCTTAAAATTTTAATTGAATTATTTTTTGTAGAGGATGTGGTGCTGGGTATTTTTCTTGCAATCATCTAGATATTAAGGAAATCTACCATAATGTCCCAGTCTAGGAATAATGTAGGCAATGGGGAAGTAGCCTATATATTTAGACTAAGGGGGATAAAAATTAGAGTAGATAGAATGACTTGGATAAAGCCTCCTCCTCTTCTTTGAGCCTTACTAAGTTTGGAAGTTTATTTCCTAGAGATCTTAAATATAGGAACACAACTAATTTAGTATAAGAGATCTCTAATTTGGTAGTTAGTTCAAATTATGTGACTCTAGATATAAGCAAGCTACTCATCCCTATATATATATATATTATGTTTATCACAATAATAATTTACCTAATATTTATATAGTACCATATAAAATCCTATGCAAATACTATGTATTGAATAACACTCTCTAGGGATTTAATAGCTTTAAATATTACTAAATTTATGGATGATGGAATAAAACCTGATTCACTATAATATGAAACTAACATATATATTTTTATAAATTCTTTCTAAATGAATAGAATGTCCAACCCTCAACTATCAAATTTATCTTGAATACATGAAACCTTAATGAATTGAATAAAATACTAACATTCAAA
>CM021103.1:300198751-300292110 GCA_007115665.2 Sequoiadendron giganteum
CATTGTGTTATGAGTTCAGATAGTCACCCTGGATAGACATTATACACGAGAGATTACTCTTGTTTTTGCACTGAGTGCATTGTGGGAAACTCTCATGCATGCAACAATGAAGAACTTGAATATGTTAGTAAATGGGATATGGTGCCACTATTTGTTTCAAACACATACGATGAAAATGAGGATGAAAGATTTCAAGACATTCCTTTGATTTCAATTGATTATGACCATATTTCATGATTGGTTAGAAAAGGTACATGTGTAAGTTTTCAATAATTTAAATATTATATAAATTTAATGATCTTTAACTTGTCTAGAGACAATTCTAATTTTTTTAGAATTTTATTGTGTAAATTTGGTGTACAGGAGATGTTTTTGTAGTTATAGTAGAGCCTGAAAACATAGAAGGTGTTAGCTATTATTTATTGTGTTGCACAGAAGAGAGGAATAAGCTAACACAACCTGAAACAAATGATGGAATGTTATTTCCCATAGGTGAGTTTGAATTTAAAATTATATATATACATTGTGTACATGTGTACATTATCTTAAAAACATTAAATATATATTGTACAAACCTTGAGCGCGCAAATGTTGTACACATGCACATGTATTACCTCAGGTTCATGTTTACCATGCAGGTTTTGTTGTTGTGCAAGGGATATATCTAAGACAAGTCAAAGTTGTTCAACATGGGATTCATTTTGTGGACTATCAAGTTGATAACAAGGTATATCAATATAGTCACCTTATAATTGCTACCGCCCTACATCTTCATGCAGTTCCACATGCACGTGGATGAAAAAATGGAGACTAGATAGTGATGACCATCAAAAAAATTTACATGTTATTCAAGAGCGGTTTGAACCAGAATGTTTGAGTTAGATTATATCCATGATTTTGAAGCTCACTTGTACATGTACATACATGTTCAAGACGAGAACTTATAGTAACTTGTTTGAACTCTGGATTGTTATAGTTACTTATAATATATGTTGATGACAAGTGTTTTAAATTTGGTTGGACACAAATTAGGGGTTGAAATACATTGAGAACCTTAAATTGAGTAGATATTTCCAATTATATATTTGTTCCAAGGAATTCAAGTACTTGTTATGTTCATAATGTGCAAACCTTGTCATAAAAAAATTCATTGGAAGAGTGATGGTGGGAGTAGAAGAAAATTTAGTGTTAGTTTCAATGATCCCCCAAATCTAGCATGTTTATTTATTTATATCTTCAATATAATGTTGTATTTATGTATATAGTTGTATATATTTAATCAAGATGGTTAATAAATTATAGTTAATTAATTTCTCTATTGAAATGTAACATGTTAAATATTATTGCAAGTATCTATATTTAAATATTTTTTTAATTTAAATTATGAACTTTATTGAATCATTGCATCATATTGGAGATTATTGTCAAGTCATAACATGGACACATGATTTCATCTTTCTATTTCCTATTAGGTATATTCCTAGGACAAAACCCTATATTTATATAGATCAATTTGAGGCTTCTCTTGTGAAAAATATATATTTATCTAGATATATATTAATAGGGAAGAGGGCTTTGATCATTTATAATAGCTTGCATGTTAGTGACAATAAGAATAGGAATTTGAAACTCTTTAAGAAAGATACCAATTTTTTACCATAGTTCTTATTCATGTTCACTAAATACTAGTTTTTTACCATAGTTCTTATTCATGTTCCCTAAATACTAGTTTAAATGAATCAAGTGGTAATCAAACAAGTTATTTCATTGTGGAGTTTGTTGTTATTTAATGTATAGATATGCAACATATCTAGTAATTTTAGAATTTTGTTACAAGTCAAAAAGATAATAGAGGTGTAATTTGAATTGAATTTTCTTAATGTTTCAAAGAATAAAATTTATTTGTTTATTTGTTTTTACTTTCTATCAAGATTTTAATTTCATCATTTTGATCAAATTTTAAAACTAGAAGAACATGTCCTTGAAATCAATAAATTATAGGCTCAAGCAAATACACTCATTTATAAAATATCATTAGTTTACTTGAGCTTGGGAGTCATTTATTTTATAATTTTTGACTACTTAGTATAATTTATTCAACATGGGCATGCGTGTGCAAAATATTTATTGTGATCAACATGAATGAACTTAATTATAAAGTGGCATTCATTTCCTAAAATTCTACTCTAGAGAGATCAAATGAATATATCATATAAGGAAATGTAAGTTGTAAGAGATCATCAAATAAGCAAATGTATGTATATTGAATATAAGCGAATGTATACATATATCATATAAACATGTAAACATATCAATATTGATCAATGTATAAACATGTAACATGTTATAAGAAAAGTTCCAAATGTATGTATATCATAAAAGAAAATGTAAGTTAGAGATCATCGAATGTGGAATACTAAAGATCATCATATAAGGAAATGTCGAATACTAAAAAGTAATCATATATAGCAAATGTAAGTTAGAGATAATCAAATGTCAAATACTAGAAAGATCATCATATAAGAAAATACATCTAATATGCAGGGCCTAATATGAATGTCGACTCCTAGTCGAACGACCATTTGAATGAGAACGGTCCTGCTCTGATGGATGTGTTGAGCCCTGCAAATAAAATGGTGTACAAAATGTGTTAAATACATATAATTTATATTAAATATGTATCTAGATCTATGCATGTACATATTCATGTACATATACACATGTATATATAAAAATTTAAAACTCACATGTCCACTAGCATCAGATTCATCCATAGAGTCAAGTCGATGTACACAATCTGGAACAAGGCTAGGAGTGACATTAGGTATGTCCACCTACAAATATATAAACTCATATATATCAGTACATGAATATCTAGTTAAATTAAAACTAAAATTTAAAAATAATTAAAAAGGAATTGAAACATGCACATGCACACATACATGCACATCATCTGATATCAGATGAGTTGAGTCCTCTGAAACAGTCGCCTCCACCATATCAACTATACGGTCAAGCGACGAACCAATATTTGCATCCATTTGATCTATCTCATGTCGTACCAAAAATGATGAGTGGAGAGGACTATGTAGGTGAGATGGCATCGGCGATAACAAACCAGAACCAACCAATATCTCAATAAAACCCATAGTCTGTGAAGCTATCGGATGATCAGATGGTGGATCCTAACGTGCACTAGTGCTGGGTTGAGAGTGATGGGATCCTGGAAGTGAATGACCTCCACGTGCCAAATGATCTCTAACATGCTCTATACGATCCCATAGTCTGATGCAATGAAAGCATATGCCTCCAAGAGTTCCTCAGCCAAACAATGCAAAGTCTTGTGTGCCATATCTCCTGTAAGTGCCTCAAGCTCTGTGGGAGTAGGGATGCCTGCTAATGTGAAAGGATCCATGGTGGTCCACTGTGCTGAAGATGGTGTGGGTCGGGATGTCTAGACATCAAATACTGACCTACACGATCAGTAGATATCCTAGTGGTGGCAGCTGCAATGTCACCTATAGTATCAATTGCTTCCTTTTGGGAAGCAACGACAACCTCATCTGCTATGGGGGCTAGAGCTGGGGTGAGAGCAGGAGACCTCTCACCAACCAATACCCTAAACATTGGGGTCAGTCTATCTGCTCAACGATAAGTGGGTCTGTCAGCAATCCTGCCACGCCCCTGACCAGCATATGGTGGAATGTCTAGGTAGTTGACTTTGAGGCCCAAATGGACCTCAGCATACAACTGCTGAACAAAATATAATGGAATATGGTCATTGTTTGGGTATTGACCATGTGCTGCGAGAAATCGTGGGTAGATCAATGAGGCCATATCACGATCAACACATCTAGTGACCTGGTATCCCCTAACCTTACGTGTACTTTGATAAAATGGAAAACAATTGGTTTTTATCATTTCTTTGGTCACACTATCCTGTATTTGTTTAAGGGGAACCTCACCATGTACTTCTTCCCACATGCAGGAAAGAATAGCAGCTACTCTATCTGGAGAAAATGCACTTGTCCTCTCAAGTTCATCTCTTAGTTTTTCAAGACTATGCAATATTGACATGCATGGTTCAGAATATATCCCTGGGTTTGCATTTTGTGCTAATGAGTCTTTCAATTTATTAATCTCATTAGTGGTATTTGCAAACAAAGATTCTGGAGGTGGAACATCTGCATTATCCATGTTATGTATGTATGTGTACCTAAAGGAGCAATGAGACCTTAGTTTAAATAATATATCTAGATATAAGGAATAGAAATCTAAAACAGTTCTAATAATTCATCTACTCATCAATAATATTTCCATACCATTAACACAAAACATGTTCAACATCTATCATAGTTTTTAATAATCAAAACATTCACATTACTAGATTGCACAAAAAACATAATCTAAAACAATTATAAAATTTAAATTTACAAGTGTGCGTGTGCACTCTAGAACAAAATGTGTCATTAAAGACAATTTTAAAAACATTGATAAAGGTTGCATCTAAGATTTATTTCCTACAACTAGTAATAAAGGGAAAACATTATTACTTAACATTGAAAATAAAAATGTTGAACATGAAAGCGAAAATGTTGCAAAATGTTATGAAACACCTATTGAAAAGAGTAACATCATAGAAAAATAAGAATTCAAATTTAGAAATATTTTTGAATAATGTAGAAATGAACCCCATGATATTAAAATTATACTCCATGATCCAATTGTTGATAATATTAATAAAATTGATAACACACATAAAAAAAATGAAAGTCATTGTATCTCCAAGTTACTTAAGAAGAGAGAGGACCTTTCCGAATTAGAATACTAACCAAATTTTACAAGAGTGTGGTACAATTAAAATACCAAATTTATCTAAGGACTTATTAGATTTATTTTAATGTGTTAGATACAATGATTGTATTTTTTGTAAAAATGTGTTTAAATGAGAAGCGTTTACAATGTGGTGGGTTATCAAAGTTTATATCATGTACCCATGATGGAAGAAAAATGATCTGGGAAATAAAATGTTTGAGAAAAAGAGATATGAGATAGTAAAATACAATTTGAAGAGTGGAGGTGAAGATTCTAGATGTGAGTTGGTCACAAGAGAAGCACTGCTAATTTTATTTCTGATTTTAAGAATATTTTTTATATGTATGCAATACATAGCCACTATTCTTGATGGTTAGATCAACAAGTCAAGGTGTGCAAGGATTTTTCCTAATTGGAACTATTATAGATCTATAGTCAATTTTATATAAAATTACACGTTGCAGCCACAAAAATAAGTTGAATCATATTAATATTACAATTCTATTCAGATAAACTATTATTGTTCACATCACATATAGGGTTGCCCATAATTCTATTTAGTTAGGGAGCACAATTTTTACATGTTAGTGATGATCAATATCATTCGTCATAGTATGTACAATATTGTTTTCAATAATTTTTTGAGTTATTACAAGAAAACATTGGTATTATAAAGGTTCAAAAAATCAATATTTGGTCAAATAATTATACTGATTAACTCAATTTAATGCTTGTGTATTCATATTGGTTTAGTAGAATACATGCAGAGAAGGTTATACCTTGTATTTGGATTTTTTTAAAAGGTGGGCTACCTTCTTCATGTGGAGGAATTGTGTGAATAATGTCATTATGTGGTTCATTGTACGAAGTTTTCTCTTGATGAGGAATAAATAAATACTTAGTAGAATAGTAACTAATATAATCTACAAAGTGCATAGTGTGATGTTTTGAAGTTCAATATATTGTAATAAGATTTAGTGGCATGATAGGAGGTGAAGGGATAGAGAGATTTGGAAATGCTAGAGGAATTTTATTGTTAAGTTGTACTATAGCAAGATCCACAAGAGTAGGACCCTAGTTGGCAATCTTGTGATCCTCATAACTTAAGTATTAATTCATTTATTGCTATTGAAGATATCTAGTTCTCTTTTTTTTTTTTTTGATAGTTGTAGCAAAATTTATTGATTATCTTTATGTTATGGTTCTATTTTTCTCTCTTTCAATGATTTTGATTATGTAAGAACAAAAAATGATTAGAATAAATTCATTAAGACTACTAATCTGGATAATTTCACATATGCTAATTTCACATATGCTCCTATAGAAATGGCGACTTTATATATTTTGAAATGTGTTTACTCTATATAATGATGTATGAGTCATTTTCTTAATCTTGGGGGTGTAGTGTATGAGAGTCTAGAATTGGATCCAAGATGGAGATTTTGTGTGATGAGAAGTGCCTTAGATCCTATCATCACGTGAGGTCCACTAAAAGAATGTTCTTAGTTTGAACACTATTTTTCTCTCTTTACAAAACCAAAATATATTGGGAATCATGAAAATAGTGGTGAGTACACTAGAATATCAATCAAGAGAGGCAAGTACATCAATCCCACAATAGTAATTATGCTCAAAATTTGACTCATAGAATATGATGTCATTATAGATTTCATTATCTAAAGTTTTCTCTTTATGAGGAATAAATAGAGAATAATTGGAATAGTGCCTAATGTAATGTACAAAGTACAGATAACTTGATGTTTTGAAGATGGATATCTTAAAATTTTAATTGAATTATTTTTTGTAGAGGATGTGGTGCTGGGTATTTTTCTTGCAATCATCTAGATATTAAGGAAATCTACCATAATGTCCCAGTCTAGGAATAATGTAGGCAATGGGGAAGTAGCCTATATATTTAGACTAAGGGGGATAAAAATTAGAGTAGATAGAATGACTTGGATAAAGCCTCCTCCTCTTCTTTGAGCCTTACTAAGTTTGGAAGTTTATTTCCTAGAGATCTTAAATATAGGAACACAACTAATTTAGTATAAGAGATCTCTAATTTGGTAGTTAGTTCAAATTATGTGACTCTAGATATAAGCAAGCTACTCATCCCTATATATATATATATTATGTTTATCACAATAATAATTTACCTAATATTTATATAGTACCATATAAAATCCTATGCAAATACTATGTATTGAATAACACTCTCTAGGGATTTAATAGCTTTAAATATTACTAAATTTATGGATGATGGAATAAAACCTGATTCACTATAATATGAAACTAACATATATATTTTTATAAATTCTTTCTAAATGAATAGAATGTCCAACCCTCAACTATCAAATTTATCTTGAATACATGAAACCTTAATGAATTGAATAAAATACTAACATTCAAATCAGTCTAATGCACTTGGATTTATCATTTAGAGCTTACACTCTCAAATTCCCTTTTACCCCAATAATGCACCCTAATTGATAATCCACAATCAATTTTAAATTCCCCACATATTATTTTAGAAATTTTTCTCATCCTAGCATGAACTACATGTAGTGTAACATAATTTTATAGCACGTCTTAGATGTAAACTAATAAATAATTAATATAAAGAACAAAAAACACAAACTCAAAGATTCCATGAATCCATAAAAAAACAAATAAAAATGGAGGTCCATAATACACAATTATAATAAAAGGTTTCTTATATGACCTTAATAAAGGACAAATCATCGAGATGTTGAGATTAATGTATCTATATGACCTTAATTTTTTTATAAAAATATAAAAGGCCAAATGTTTGACTCTAAAAGATAGGAAAAGTATTCAACTAGGTGTTGGGGTTTGTGGGAGTATGAAATAATATACTTGGGAAAAATAAGGTTGAATCCTCTAGCTTTATATATTTTTATTTTTTGGAGAATGAAAAGATCATGTTAGTAGGTATGTCTCAATAGGTAACTCTAAAAATTTATGATGTTAGCATCATATAAAGATGGCATTATCATTATTTTCACATTGTGAAATAAAAGATGGATAAAAATTTAGACGCATGGAATCAATTCTAGAACTCTAAAACACAAGATTTTTTTTACCAGTAGAGGATCAAGATAATAGGGGTTAGAAAGGGATGGTACTTAAGGATTAGAAAGAATAAATTCCCAATACTACAAGGAGTAAATACAAATAATAAGATTGTGAAGTTGTTGGGGAATGATTGAAATGACATGATGGTTGAGAGATGAAAAAATTGGTGCAAAAATACTTAGACATTTGGATTAAAATGGATTGGGATTTTTAAGTTTAAAAGGGAGTGGAATGGTAGGATATAACCAAGTCTAAAATCCTAGAAAATATAATGTTCACTTGAATACAATAGAGCTAAGAGGGGTCAAAGAATATGGAGACAAGAATGGTTTGAATGGAGGGTCAAGCCAAACACTCTAGAAATAGAAAATATTCTAGGTCACTAAGAAACACTAAGGATTGGATTACTAGCATGACAACCGCAAAAAAATTGAAGTCCAATAGAATCCATACTTAGATAAATTTAACAAAGGTTGAAAGTGGATTATCAAGATTAGTTGAAAGATTATACTTAGAGGATGAAGCCCAATAGACCAATGGAAAAAGAAAAATGGAGATGGTAGAGATGAAATATTGGTATGAAAATCCATCAAAATAACAATATGGTAATTGATAGAAATTCATGAAAATGACCAACACAACTTCACACATAGGATATTTTTTTAATTTTTAGAAATTGAAGCATCTTGAACTTGTAGGGGACATCACTGAGTAGATATTTGAAAAGAATTTAATAGAGGGAATTATAATAAAAATTCAATAGCCATTCTACCTCTTCCTTACTCAATCACCTTAAGTCTAGATTCCTTCATGATTTATTTCTAATCAGCCTCCTATAATCACATGTAGCTTTTTCATTTTAAGATGCAAAGATGTATTTTAACTAGTATTTAAATATATATAAGGAATTAATTACTCATAAAATAATTAGTTTTATTAGCATATGAATCATCCTTTGTTATCACATCATCTACACAATATTGGTGTGATCAACCTAGATCAACTTGTGTTATGAGTTTAATTAATTTCTATTCTTTGGCCAACTTCATAGGCATGTTTTATATGTCAAATTATTATAATATAGTGGTCCATTTTTCTCTTTTTTTTCTCTTGATTTATTCTACTAAGAAATTCCTTTACTACTACATGTCAAAGACTACTAAAACTACTTTACTATTGGAAATGTAATTAAAAATTAATCAATACTCACACTAAAGCATAATCTTACTTCAAATTTGGATAATTTATCTTTGCATCTTTGAATAATACACTCATGAAGGCTACATGCCTTTCATTTACTAGGTTTCTCATTTGAGTAAGAATGGTTGTACAATGTGGTCAAATGAAAATGAGTATATGTAGAATAGTTTAGAATAGTTTGGGCTTGTAACCAATATAGGGGATTCAAAAAATGATTTCTTGATTAATTAAAATGCCTTAGCTTACATTTTCCACTATATTTTTGCATATTTCATCATCTTTGCATTTAGTGGTCTCATTATCTCTACAAAACCTATTTCAAATTTCTTTATAAAGTTAATCTTACCAAACCAATAATTCAATTCATTATTTCTTGTTGAAGGTTGTGAGAAGATCTTGTTTATGCTTGAATACAAAAATGGATTGTATACCTTCCTTGTTTAACTGTCTTTTCTTTCTTTGTCCATTGGAATTGCATATACAAAAATGGATTGAATACAAAAATGAATTGAATACAAAAATGGATTGTATACTCAACTATTCATATTCTTCTAAGTTCTAGATAATAGATTTGTTGAAAATGCTTTAGAAAATTTTGCAATTCATGCCACGAATTTTGCAATGAGCTATGGAATAGTGCAACCAACCTGACAGGATGTGTTGGAGGGTGATAGAGGTTGCTTCTTCACCGGTTCGCTTGAAGGTGAAGTGTTTGTGCTTTATTTTTCCGCACACACCCTGTTCACCGCACGCCTCTGTCACTGTTCATTGCTTGGTAAAAATGATAAGGTCTTTATTTCTTTAATCTCTACTAAGGGGGTTCAGCCGAACCCTAGTTCGCCCGAACCCTATAGTTCAGTCGAATCCCTTTATTTTATTATTTTCGCACATAGGTCAATAGGGTTCGACTGAACACATGGTTTGGTCGAACCTTGGGGTTTGGCCGAACCAACATAAAGGTTCGAGCAAACACTTTGGTTCGACCAAACCCCTTTACTTTGTGTAGAGGGAAAAATCGACTTTTCCCTTCCTCCACAAAAGTGTTCACCACTTATGTGGGTTCACCCCCTTCATCTATCTCTTACTATGCTTTTTTATTTCTAAATAACTTCTCATTAACCTTTAAGGCATATTAATATGCCTCACCTAGAGATATCACCTTGGTTAGAGTTGGTTATCCTTGATTTGGAATCTTAGTCCATTAACAATATCTTGCAACTTCTTTCTCCTCTTCTTCTTACATATTTTTTATAGTTTTTAAGTATAAAAACTTTATGGATAACTCCTCCTGTCTCAAATTTGAAATTACTTGGGTAAGTTTTATTGATCTAGTATAAAAGAAAGATTTCCTTAATATGCTTTATAATTTTAGGCCATAATATGACTTTCTCCATTTCTTGTATTATTTGGGACTGTTAAAGGTTATCTTAACATAGAACAACATGTGAATTAATTTCAATGGCAATAAACGTGACTCTCATAGGATCGTCTTCCTCCAATATTTCCATGTTGAAGTATTTTTCAAGCTACTCTACCCAATCTACAAAGAGGTCTAGGTTGAATTCTCCTTTATTGGTACATCTCACTTAACATTAGACCAATCTATGTTTGTCACGTCTCGTTTTCATGGATAGCTTAACTATTAAATAATTATAAAAATAGATTAAAAGCCTAATTGTAGGATTATTATTAAATTAAAACTATATTGTTTCTCGCTCAGTATTGGTACAATTTCCTTATTGTGCATTATGATTTATTGTTTTCAAAAGTTAATTTTATTATAGAAGAATTAAATAGATCTTATTTGAAAGTTTTAGAGGTAATAATATATTATTATTTGAAACATAGGAAAAAGGAGGTATGTTTTTGGTTTGATTTTTCAAAAGCAGATGATGGATGAATGATCCAAGGCTTAAACACACTTACCCTTTTCCTAATTTCATTAGAAAAAGAGATCCCAAAAGTTAGGATTAGCTTTCAACCCTAAGGTGAGTCAACCCTACTTTAATATCTATTGTTTTCTTATGACAAAAATGACTGAAATACAATATTGGAAGATAATTTAAAGTACATTAACAAACTAAAAATTTTGACCTAATGATTGAAATAAAAAAATATTATGATGATAGAAACAAAAACAACAATTTACGGGAAAACCTGAGAAGGGTAGAATGCTATGTACCAGGCCTAAAAAGTGTGTTTTGAGCTCTATTGAAGGATAGATACGCCCAAGGGTGAATGGGTGTTCGTATAGGGGTTTAAATATAATTTTCCAATCTTTTGATCTTGGATCTAAGCTTTTGATTTCTCCAGGTTTGACTATCGAAAAGATGAAAGTAAAATTTGCAAGTGAGTTTCTATAGCTTGACAACTTTGATGATGACTTTGACAACTTTGTAAAATTGCTCTTTTGATCAACTTCCAGTCCTTCTTCACCTGTAAATTTGCACATACAAAGAGAGGAGAAAAATGTTTGTTTTTGGTGAATGGGGGTTTGCCTTGGTTAAACCCCTATTTGGTAATTAAAACTTGATAATGAAATAATGATAAAAGGAAGGAATTGATTAATGAACAAAACTTGTTATAACTCACCAAACCCTTAATGGCTTCCCTTAGAGGATTGAAGTCAAACACATCTCTCTAAGGCTTGTATCTTGCATGAAATGGCTTGATTGTTTGATTGATCTTGATCTTTGAATGCGTGCTTGAATCTTGAAACCTACATAACAATGTTAGCTCCAAAAACATGCATGAATGCAAATAACTTTGACATAATGATTAGGATCTTGAATGCTAATATAGAAGATTGATAAATCTACCTTTCAATGATCTTGGAAATAATATTTTATCTTATGATTGATCTCTTGAAGTCTTCTATTTTTTGTATCTAGTTTGAAATGATAAAAAGACCTTGTATTTATAGGTGTTATTCTAATTTCTCGATAATTAAATTCTAAAAGTTAGCACTTGAAACCTGAATTTGGATCATAAAAATGTCGCCAAATGCATATTAAAAATTAGGTTCCATTACTTAAAGGGGACCCATTCGCCCATGGGCAAATGGGTCCTAGGACCTAAATCTAGGGCACACAATTTTCAAGGTGTTTAATTTATTAAATGCATTAATTACATGTTTCTCCTTTCAGAAAAGATGAATAGGGAAAAAGGCTTTTGAAAGAATAATTGTGTCAATTAGAGGCTTAATTAAGTTTAATTAATTAAGAGGATGCAAACATGGTGTGAAAATGTAAAAGTGTATATTTTTCTACCCTACATTATTATTATATAGTTTTTTTTTTATCCATTAGAGTTGAGAGTCTATATTAAAAGAAAATAACTGGTTACAATTAATAGCACCTCGTAGATATAGTTCAAAAAAACATCTCAGACTGGCCCTCCATTACCCACAGAACCGAACCAAAGCTTGATAAACACTTAAAAAACCAGGAATCGACACCCAAAATACTGCTTAAAATCGGAACAAGCCACTATAATGGCGAAGGTAATCTACTGCATTCAAGTCCCACCCAACCAAAAAACCTATTATGGTAATTGAAACCACCAACTTACATAATTTTTTTCAAAACCACAAAATCTACAAATTCCTCTTGCCAATCCTCGTGATCCAACTGCATCATCCCAAAATATTTCTTCAAGAAAATGATGGCCACTGCCACTATGGCTTTATGCCGCATCAGACCCGTCCCTTGCATTTCTAGAAGGAATGGGTAAATTTTGATGGTGTCCTCCTCCCGAACCCACTCCACATCACATGGTCGAGGGCACCCTCTACCAATTATTGCCACTCGTAGCACCTCATATATGCCTTCAGTCAATTCCTTCTTGAAAAGCTTCAAAACTAGTTGCTTAGCTTTGGCCTTCGGAACCAGATTGTCCAAAAGGGAAGCAAGGAACCAGGATGAGATGTGGAGATTATCTCTCCCATACTCCTTGGATTCCACATGACCCAAACCCAGCACCATCTTTACCGCCACAATCACTAGAGGATCATATTTTAGCAAAATCCTCTTCAGGCGTTGGTTTGTAATTTTTATGAACGAGATTTTCCCTTTCGACTTGCCTAAGGAAATTGGTGTGTCTGCCCCGAAGTGAGCTAGACCCGTAACAGATACTAACACCACAAACTTGGTGTATTTCACCATTCCACACCTTCTATCCACTGCACTTGTTGGTGGAGATGCACCGAGCTCCATTCTCTCACTTTCGCTTCCAAAGGAAATACAATAAAAAACTATTTTTAACAATACCAATGCTTATACAAGCTTTCCAGAAATTAATGCACCTATTCTGAAAACACCACCACCCTACATATCGTACTTTTTGCTTGAGGCGAGATGTCAATCTAGAGCTAAGAGTTCAAAATTCATGGAAAATCATCATGAAGGAGAGTTTCCGCTAGCCTAAGGGATGTCAGACCCGTATGATCACCTTACGGTTGAGCCCACGGTTTCCACCTGCACTGCCCCACGATCACTGACCTTCATAGATCCATTTTACCACATCCACCGTGGCATACAAGCCACCTCCCTCCGCCTGCTTGGAGGGATGCACGCCCTACCTCCCACCATTATTATTATATAGTTATCCAAACTATAAAGGACATGAATTATGAATAAAAATTAAATAAATGAATTCATCGAAGCTTTCCTAGCGTCTAGGCCGATGTAGACACACTGAGTATCCATTTTGGTTTTTACATAAGTTGCATGGATGGGTTGTTGGGTGTTAGAAGTGTGGAAATCATGATCTGTTGGTACATGGTGTGATGCTTTGTATGGAGGAGTCTCCTTCGAGCCACAATGTGCAAATCATGTTTCCAGTTTCATTATTTATATGGAGGAGTCTCCTTCAATTCTAGCACTACCTATTTAGGCACAATAATTCTAGTTTCATATCTTTTTCTCTTGGACAAACAACATCTTTTGGATTCCATCATACATCTAGTTTTGCATGATAGTTTGTTGAATGTTTTAAATCTACAAAATATAGTTGATCATCCTATGAGTTAGAGATTGCAATAAAAGTTCTTAATTTAAAACCATTAAAATCATGTAACTTTCTCAACTATCTTTCCATCTTGTGATAATCCATTCATTTTGATTTAAAAAGGTAATTCTCCATCACGTACTAGGAAGCTCTCATTGTGGCATAGGTAGGGAGGTTGTGGAGCTCGAGCCTTTTTATCAAATCGATTTTTTCATAAAATGTCCTCCTAAGTAGCTTCCCTCTAGTAGCAATTTTTACAAACACTTATTACTCTGCTTTACTGTTTAATACAATGGTTATGAATTTTTACATTATTGCTAGCTCTAAGAGAGGAAAATGCAATCATCTCAATGCAGAAAACATAGTGTTGTGCAGATCTTCAGAAAACTTCCCACAACTCTCATAGACTGACAAATACACACTAAGGGAACATATTGGAATAATAAAATCATCCTACAACTATCATTAGTTGATCCATGCCTGCTAATGCAAGCTCTAAAAATTTAGGTGTTTCAATGCTTAACTCTCATATGGCTCTACCCTCTTTCTTTCTTCTTACCTTCCTTTCAAATGCAATGAGAGGAGGAGAACTCAGATGTCATTGGGAACTCCTCTTCTTTTGTAGTGAGCCTAAGCCATCCATTTACCCTTGTACATCCATATTGAGCATATTCCCCACCCATTATAAACCATTAATGTTTTTTTTAAGGAATGCAATTTATAACAAAACAGAGCATAATGGTATTGCCATTGGAGAAGCTTCTTTGCAACAATTTTAGCTCAGAATTAAATTTCTAGCATTTCAAAGAGAGTGATTTTACAAGAGAGGGATGCCTTGCAATATGAGGGGTGTTAAGCATGGTCAACTAGCCAAGGATTTAGATTATATGGGTGGTTTTGATGTATCTAATTTCAATATTTCCTATTCTTCTTATGTCTAAACTCATTTATGCACATCCATGTCCCTCTTGCATAATACCAAAGCACTTCATTTCTTAGGATATAATTAGGTAATTATATATCATGATTTCATCTGTTGCAAATATTTTATTCCAATTACATATTAGTAGGATAGGCATGTATAAATTATTGAATGTACATTCTTTAAAAGATAATATCAAATACTTAAAATTTTAGTATAATAAATGCTTATTTGTAAATGAAGAAGTTTTTTAATTAAATATGCTTAGCATTCTATAAAAGAATATTGTTGAGATAAGTACTTTCATAAGTGCTTTAAAATTTAAGAAGCAATACTTTCTCAAAGGATGGTAGTTTCTTGAATTTTTGTAAATAGAATTATTTCATGTCAAATAATGTCATATTGAAGATTAGGCATTTTGACGATATTTCTTCACATGTATTATGGATTATCACGGATCAATGAAAAAATAGGAACTCCCTCTATAGTCAATCTTTGATAATTATTTGAATAAGAATGTATAATCATAAATAAGTATAAAAACATACATGAAAATATATGTGTATATACATACATACATACATGAGCTATACCTTATTTAATTAATATTGCATATTCTTATATTATCGAAATCCCTATATTCCATTCTAAAAATCCATAATTAGCGAAGTTTGAAATTAGTTATATTTGCATATGCTTGCACATGAAAATAGTTAAAACGACTATGTTGGCAATACATTCATTTCATATGCCAAGATTGTGCCTTGATTACTAAAAGTAAATGTTGACCAAATAGCATTGAAGGGGAACTATTATGATGCCTTATTTGGATGGTATGTGAATTCTAGAGTGTTCTAAGTTTGTGTTTGAAATTCATGATGTCATTATATGTAGATGTATCATGCTTCACTATTCCATTACTCCAATCAGATTTGCATTGCTAGTATTCCTCGGGTTGGATCAATTATTATTCTTTCAAGAAGAATTTTTGAGGAAGTGAATCACTTCGTGGTAGGGTGGAAATATGCTCCAAAAATATTCTCGCCCTTGATGTGGTCAAAGGAGATAAATGTAGCAAGAATCCTGTCAGGAAGGTCCTTGTTATGGATCATTATATAATCTTGTTCTCGACAATATGGTCTATTATAAGGAATACATTCCTTTATGTTTTCCCTTGATATTGGCATATGTACTCTAAATTTCTTGTATTAATATAAATTATTTTCTTTATTCTTGCATATTGGACATGTGTACTTTAAGTGATGCATGTTGATAGTAATGTGTTTAAAAGGAATCTTATGCATGAGATGATTAGAATAATGTTATTGTTGTACTTGCTTGGAGTGCATGGAACCTTGTTCTCGTAAGGATGCATGGTTGCATATATGAATGAAAGTTAAAATATATGTAAAGTTGACCTAGTAGATCATTGGGGAGAAAGACTCATGTCCCTAGATTGCATTATTCATAGTATTTATGCAAGAACCTATGTGGCTAATGCCTTTTAACATCTTGAGGAAGTTTATATGGATCAATTGTGTCTATTATATTATGCATTGGTGGTCATAGAGGGTATTAGCCTATCTTGCTTATTGAGCTATTGTGAGTTAAAGAGGATCCCACCTCATTTGTAACCTTCTATTGTGGGCTATGACATTGAAATGACCCTACCCTACATAGTGGGAGTAACTAAGTTTAAAATGTAAAATTCTAAATCATGATGGTATTGTGTTGGTCGAGCCTAATGCTTTTATTATGTTGACGTTGATAAGTATGTGGATATCATTGTATCAAGATTGTGATAGTAACTTGTGATGTAAGATTATGTAAGTCCCTTGTGTGGGTAGTTCTTGCATGGTTGAATGATTATTCATCCCTTGTATAATTTTATGTGCTCTTGTTTGGAAATCACAGTACCCTTGCATGATATTGATTGAATCTAACTTTCGTATATAATGTGAGAATTCCGTTTTCATGTGTCTTTTTGAGTAAAAGTGAAAAGTTGTGTCACACCTTTTTAAGGAAATGGCCAACACTGATCCAAATTTTAAACCTGAATCACTAAAAAGTGACATATATGTTTTGAATTTTGAAATGATGTAAACGAATAAAACATTTATTTTTTAGCATATTTTATGCTTGTATTCCTTAAAAAAATTAAACAACTATTGAATATACTTTTTCATAAATCAACACTATAATTTTGTTGCTGAAAAATTAAGTTATATGAGATGTCAATCTTTATATAGTGATTTTATTTTTTTTCCCTTCAATTTTTTTGTGTGTATTTATAAATTGAAACTTTAGTGCATGGATATATTTTTTAAAAATTTGATAAATACATATTTTTAAATAAATATTAAAATGTGCTCATATTAAAACATAGTTGTTTCCATTCAATGTCAACTTTCATATTATCTATTTATATAAAATTGAAACCTACTTTTTGGTAAATTGGCCTCAAAGTAGTGCTACATATGTATTTAGCCAACAATTTTAGTTGAAAAAGTTGTGGACATATCTAACTTAGTTAGAATGAATCTTACAAGATCATATATTTGACCAAAAATAGATTTTTAGTTAGAAATATTCAAATTTACTTGTGTTGATAAGTTGGTCAAAAGTATGACACAACTTTGTACTTTTACCTTCTTGTAATGCATCAAATTGAAAATATTTGTGTGTTGAAAATTCCATGGATGCATGTATTGATATTAGAATTATTGCATGGAAGTGTAGTAAAAAATTATTCTATTTGTGAAATTTTTGGGTATGCTCTCTAGCATACCTTGGAGAAAGGTGTCATGTAGCCATTTACTCCCTCTATGTGACTAGTGTTAGTCACTCGGTTATGTGAAGTGTTTCTAGTTTGATGATTTATTTTGATTTATTGATGAAAATATTTATTGTGTTACTAGAATTTTTATTTTTGGTTTTTCTTATGATTAGAATTAGTCACCAACTCTTTTGAATATTGATTTTGCGACCCTTGTTCGTACTTGATTTATTACTGAAATTGTGGATATTTTTCTAAGTGTTGAATTTAATGATTCTTCTCTCTTTTGAGTTTTACTTTAAATCTCTTGATGAATATTCTAAATGTTTTGACATCATTGGTTCTATTTTGTGTTAAGTGTTGTAACCTATCAAGTTCACCATGAATAATGATAGAATGTTTGAGGGAGTAGATTGCAGAGAGCGTACCGATCTTGTATTAACATTATGATTGAATTATGCCCTAAAGCTTGTGAAGAATGGTATATATGTTGCTACATATGATGAATGATATGATATACATTGTATGAATAATCATGAGAATATTTAAATTTCTCTATATGATTGATATTAATGCATTCTTTCCATTCATGCAAGATGTGCTAAATTAAGGAAAGATTGTCTTACTTATGAGTGTATATGCTAATATACTTGAGTATGAGTGATTGTGATTTTACTTTTCGAGATGGTTGTCGAATATGGAACAACAAATAAGGACGATCCTCTTTTTGAGATTTTCCATTTATTTTCAAGTTCTTTGACCAAATCCCAAATCATTGAAAAGGATGATTTAGCCTAACAAACTTTATTTAATATAATTATCTGCCACATCCTATAAATGAGACATTGCTATATCTTACAAATATATATGCATGTAGATGTTATAGGTTGCACAAGATTCCCCCTACCCCAAAATATTTTGAGGTAGCTAGGTACTTCATGTAGGGTTGGTAGATCTTCGGGTATGAAGAACTCCATGGAAGTATAAGCCTCATGGTTGGGTGGAAAAACACCCAAATCATGATTTTTTCTTTTGACTGACCATGTGTGAATTGATGGCATCTAGAGACTTCGTAGATTATGTTCACATATCATTACTTGTTATTTACTTACATTTTACACCATTACCATATAAATTAAGTGATTTTATATGATATGCTAATACTTGAATTATGCACTTGCACATGTGAAGATATAACATGTATGCAATTATTTCTTGCCTTGTGAATATCTCTATTGAATTGATTACTGCTTAAATTTGACAACTATACATTGGTGTTCTTGGATCACAATTGAGTCTCTATATGAGCATAATTCAATAAGGACAATATACTTTTCTGATAATTTGAGAGTATGCATAGATGATCTATAGACACACATGAGTATCGCTTGTGAAATAATACATGTGAATAATCTATATATTTCTATATACATATATATGATCAAGTTGTGATCTAGTTTAAAGTTATTCATATTTGGGAATTTTAGTAGTTTTCCTTACAATATGTGATCTTTCCATGAGGTATTAATATTTGAATGAGCTAGAAGTAGCATAATGTGTATAAGAAAAAGATAGGTACTATTCGACTTCCCATTTAAGTGGGACCAACAATAGCGAAAATAACTTGTCAAGTATTGGATCTTGAGCTACCATATAACCTTCTCTTGGGATGCCCCTAAATTCATGCAATGCAAGATATCCCTTCGACTTATCACCAATGCTTTAAATTCCCCTATATTGAAAATAAGTTACCATTTGTGTTGATCCAGAACCCTTCCATTATTGCAGGAACTTAGAAGAAAAATACGTAAAGATCTTCCAAGATCCTAGCAATGATATCTCCTTCCACTCATTTTCCTATGTTGATCCAACATTATTACCCTCATTGTCTCAAGACTCATCCTCCCTTGCTCCATAATCCTCAACAAACCCCCCTAAATACAGTCTCAAGATCCAAGTACTAGATAGCAATTGCATGGATTGTCATCTAAAATAATCCCTTCGCATTGGAAAACTTCCCTTATCTCCAAGATCATATGAGAAACCATAAGAAATTAAGAAAGATAATACTACTACCATTAAATTCAAACTTACCCTCTTCACCAAATGGGGAGATTTGAATAATCATAATTGAAAAAAATGCTTCTACTTGGTTATACAAGGAAGAAGAAGAACAAGAGCCACAACCTATCTCTTTTGATCACAACAACAAAGGGTTTCAACTTATCAAAAACATGGGATTCATAGGAAAAGGTGAGCTCGACATACATGAGCAAGGTATGAGAGAACCTGTTATCCTAAAAGAGTGTAAGAAGAATCAAGGACTAGGATATGGTTTGTTGGATAATGTTACCCCTAACTTTGGAAATACCTCTTGTGAAGAGGGTCCATCCTATTTTGTGCTTAAGAAATCTAATGAAAATGATTCCATCAAAGACACATCCATGTACATCATTGGCCTACTTGAGAACACTTTAATTGATACCATTACTACCTTTCATTTGACCAACCATCTGAGAAATACAAAATTCAACTTGTTTATCCTTAATTGATTGGTTGGGAACAACAACAAGTGTCAGTTTTAGATATATTCCAAAATGACGAAGCTATTGTTGATTTTATGGGACTAAGAGATGGCATACCACCCAGAGATCATAAGGTAGGATTTGAAATAGAACTTGGTGAAGGATCATACTTTGGATGTGAGGTCCTTCAGTCACAAAAGTAAAAATTTAAAAATAAAAAAGAGATCCCCTAGTGAAAACCATAACTGGGCGCTATTAAATCATGGAAAATAAAAAATAATGGATGTATTTGAGGGTGAAAACCTCCTTGATGCACTCAAAGATGGAAGATTCAATCTCTTGAGTATCATCCAACACAAAGAGAGATCAACAATGCTAATAGAATACTCTAAGCAAATAAATGTGGGAAAATCAGATTCACCTAAGATCACCTTCTATGCAGCTTCTTCGGATATTAAAGAGAAGATGAATTTCACATCTTTCTTGGGAACCATATGATCAAATTCGCTTGGTCCTACGCTGACATGCCTAGACTAGACCCATCCTTAGTGGTACATCACTTGATATTTTTTCTAAGAGAAAAACTAGTGAAACAAAATCTTCGCAAGATGCATCCACAAATTGCACTCTTGGGTAAAATACAGATGCGGAAACTCCTAGATGTTAGTTTTATAAGACCGATTAATTATCCTAAGTGGGTATCTAGTCTTATACTAGTTTCTAAATCCACTAGGGGCATAAGGATTTGTATTGATTTTAGAGACCTCAACAAGGCTTGTCTACAAGATAACTTTCCCTTGCCAAACATAGACATCATAGTGGATATAACAGTGGGTCACAAAATTCTCTCCCTTGTGGACAATTTTTTGGGATACAATAAAATTAAAATAGCACCAAAATACCAAAAAAATACCGTCTTTACTTGTCAATAGGGAATTTATTGTTGGAATGTCATGCTATTTGGGCTTTAAAAAGTGGGAGCTACCTATCAAAGGGAAATGAACACTTACATAAGAAGCCAAGTGAAAATATTCCTTTTTCAAATGATTGGAAGAGAGAGAATATTCTTTGGAATATTCATATGAGTGAGGAAAAAGGTTATTTAGTTAATTAAAATTTAATTTAATTATGCAAGGGAGGAATATTCTTTTGAAATATTCCTTTGCAAGTGGGAGGAATTGGATTTAATTAGATAATTGTTAATTAAACAAGGTTTAATCATACAATTAGGGGATTCATTAAATTTAATGATTTAATGAATGTGGAAAAGGTGAAATGGCATTTAATTAAATAACTTAGGATTATTTAATTAAATCAGAAGACTTAGGGAATTAAATTAAATACTTTGATTTATTTAATTTAATGAGATGAAATGTTAGTGTGAAAGGGGATGAATTAACTTGATTTGATGAATTAGGTTAATAGATGCAAATGAGGAAAGTAATTAAATAGCTAGGATAATTTAATTAATTAAGTGAAAAGATGATGGGTTTAGAGAGGAAATGATGTTAGTATTGTTGATGGTGAAAATAATACAAACAACGTTAAAATAGAATATTTCTATTATATTTCTCTTGAAAAAGAAAGACAACATATAGTAGCCTAACTCCCAAGGTCCTGGTAGTTGGTTCTCAACTGTCTGGTGTCACTCAATCGATCCATGCAACTGTAATGTTCAAGGGGCCTGTGTTGGTAACAAAGAATACAAGCAATGACTTATTCATTGAGCTATTTTAATAAAGAAAGGGGGTTTTAAATAAAAGAAAAAGATAGATCAGAGGGTAAATCAACAAACATTCATTATTGAAGATATATGTCTAGATACTAGATGAGTTTGATGCCAAGCCTTTTCGCCAAAAGCAACGCCCGGTCAATGCTTTAATTGGGCCCTTGATCCAGAAAGAGGTGTAGAAACTTTTATCTACTAGAATAATCTTTCCGGTTAGACATTCTACCTGGGTGGCTAATTTAGTTCCTGTGCACAAGAAGAATGGTGAGACCAGATTGTGTGTTAATTTCAGGAATCTGAACAAGGCCTCTGAGAAAGACAATTATCCATTACCTTCTCTTGATGAAGTATTACAAAAGGTTAATGGATCCCAGATGATGTCATTCTTGGATGGTTATTCTAGATACAATCAGGTCCTGGTTAGTCATAAGGATAGGATGAAGACTGTTTTCACCACTAAATGGGGCACATTTGCTTACAGGAGGATGCCATTCGGTCTCATCAATGTTGGAGCTACTTTTCAAAGGGCAATGGATGTAGCTTTCAAATATCTGATAAGGAAATGTATAATCATTTATGTAGATGATTTAACCATCTTCTCTAGGAATAGAGAAGACCATACTACAGACCTAGAAAAGGTTCTAAAGAAAAATGTATAAGATATGGTGTCTCTCTTAATCCAAAGAAATGTGTATTTGGAGTGTCTGAAGGGAGGCTCTTAGGTCACATTATATCAGAGGAAGGGATTTCCATATATCCTGACCAAGTGGAGGCCATCTTAAAATTGACAAGGTCGGGCTGCAAGAAGGAAATGAGGTCCTTCTTTGGAAGGATCAATTTTGTTAGGAAATTTATAACAGGGTTTGCGGAGATCGTCAAATCTCTCAATGAAATGATGAATAAGGATGTGAAAATTGAGAGGAGTGAAGAGGATAAGTCTGCTTTCATGCAGATTAAACAATATATATCTCAGGCACCTTTTTTGACAAGCCTAGATAATCTAAAACCCTTCCATATCTGTTATTTTGCTTCTGACCATTCATGTGCAGCAGTTTTAACACAGAGAAGAGAAGAGAGCGAGGAGAGACCTATTGCTTTTATGAGCTCTCCATTTAAGAATGCAGAAGTAAGGTATTCACCACTAGAGAAACAAGCCTTTGCATTAGTATGAGCATTGAAGAAGTTCAGGCATTACATAATTCAAAGTCAAGTGATGGCCATAGTTCTAGATCCAGCTGTGAAGTCTCTTCTGATGCAAAGTGAATTAGGGGAATGAAGAGGGAAGTGGATGGCAATCTTGCAGGAGTTTGACTTAGAAATTCACCTGATAAAACTCGTTCGAGGGCAAGGATTGTCAAAAGCAATGGCTGATGTGGATAAAAATATCATTTGTCAACAGTACACTATCCAATCATTCACAAAGGATCCCTGGTATACAGATTTAATTTTCTTCCTCCTCAATAAAAAATGTCCAGAAGGAATGAATGCTACATAGAGGAGAGAATTGAGGATGAAGAGTGCTTATTACATGCTCAAAGGGGGATCCATTTACATAAAGAATTTTCAAGGAATTTACCTACACTGTTTGGATCAGCAAGAAGCTAAGCATGCTATTTCTGAGTTTCATGGAAGGCATGGAACAAGGCATGGGTTTGTTGATGCTTTGGCTGATCAGATTTTAAGATCAGGCTATCATTGGCCTTATGTATTTAGAGATGCACATCAACATTGTAGGACTTTTCATGCGTGCCAAACTTCTGCACCTAGAGAAATAAATCCTGCAATGCCCCTGCAACCAGTATATGAGGTAAGGCCATTTGCTCAATTGGCACTCAATTTTGTAGGTGTATTTAATCCAAATTCTTCTACAGGTCATAAATTCATCTTGACTACAACTAACTACTGCACACGTTGGACTGAGGCCCAGCCTTGCAAGAATAGCACCACAGAGGTGGTCATTAAGTTTCTGACTGAGAACATAACAACCAGGTTTGGAGTTCCATTTGCTCTGGTATGTGATAATGGCCCTGCTTTTTCTTTTGTTGAATTCATTTCATGGGCATATGAACATAAAATTGTTTTGAAGTATTCTTCCAATTACTACCCTCAGGGAAATGGAGTGGTTGAGTCCACAAATAAAAACCTTTCAGAAGTTATAAGAAATTTGTTAGAGAACAATCCTAGGGACTGGCACACCCAGTTAAGATTTGCCTTATGGGCAGATCGAACCAGAATCAAAGCAACTCTAGGAAATTCACCTTTTAAGTTAGTCTATGGCCAAGATCCAATCTTCCTGATCCATTTACAGATACCTGTTCTTAAGTTCATGCAGGAATTTTATACCAAGGATGATAGGATTGAGGTTAGACTACTTAATTTACTAAACATGGAAGAGAAAAGGGATGTTGCTTTGCAGCAATTCTCTAAGCATCAGGTTGTTGTCAAATGCTGGTTTGACAAAAGAGCCAAGATAAAAGCTTTTAGGATATCAAATCTTGTGTTATTGTGGGATAAGGCTAGAGAGAAGAAAGGAGATCATCAGAAGTTTGATAGACTTTGGTTAGGTCCTTATCAAGTGGCTGAAATACTAGGCGAGAATGCTTTTCGTTTGAGTACCCTAACAGGAGCGCCTGTTCCATTACCAGTTAATGGTTAGTTTCTCAAGCACTATTTTGGTGCATAAAAGGTCTAATGTTTTAAAGGAAAATGTATTATACTGTATCATATGTAATTAAGTTTCTGTTTTTATTTTTGTTTGTTTTCTTTGTTTGTTTTGTTTTGTCTTGTTTTGTTGGGGATCTACATTTTGTTCATCACAAGTCAGGGGGTTGTTATTCAAGGTATGCTAGTGGTACTAGGAGATAAATTGGTCTAGGTATTTTCATCATCATCATTGAAAAGGATTTCATTTTGAAACTTATGTTTTATGACCATTCTAGTTTGGGTTTGAAAATTTATTAAGGATAGAAGATATATTGTGAATATCTCATGAATTGTGATAAAAAATATGTCACCAAATTAGGAAAACATCTGCATGAGTAAGTACCTATTTGTTTTGGAATGGCTCTACCCTTTGATTCAAGTGAAAAATCTGATTCCAAGACTATCATGAAATCCATAGTAGTTCTCAATCCATGTTTCAGATTCATTATGTCTGGGAATTGGGGAAGGTGCATAAAAAGATTTCCACAAGCAAGGCTTTAAAAAAAAATGAGAAGAGGAAATGAAAGAAAAGAAAGAAAGAAGAGGCAAACTCAATATGAAGTGGGTAATCAAGTATCTCTATCGGGGCTATGGACGCCTGGCTGGTAGTAGAGCAATGCTTTGAGAGAACTAGAGGTATCTCTGTCAGGGCTATGGACGCCTGTCTGGCAGTAGAGCAATTCCCAGGATTTTATTGCACGATATTTAAAGGACTCAACCTATGTAGCTTGAATCTTAGGTATAGTTGTTCTCGAACAGAGAAAGTATCTACAAAGAATGATGCACAATATATGCACACACTCATATTCAAAAATAACTCATGAGCACATACATCTGAGATTCTAGCTCAAACTTATCCTACATATATCTGATCTTATTCAAGTTAGTATGCTTTATAAACCAAGTAGTTTTAGGGTGACTGAAATTTTCTTTGGGTATCTTTAAAATGGGTAAACCATTTTTCCAACAGAGTCGCCATTTTTTATGCCTTGCATAACCACCCCATCTTTTGCCTTGGTCAAAATGGGTCCCCCTTTTGTGTTTTTATCTTTTGTTTCCAACACTTTATTTTTCTTTGGTTTAGTCTGTCGGAACCGAAGCCGAAACTGAATCGGGTTCTGAAACTTCTTTCAAAACTCTTTCTGATTCTCATCCCGACAATCTTTCTTTTTAACCTTTTGTCTTGTCTTTGCCAGAGGCAGGAGTGGAAGTTAGGTTGGTATTTAGTTGAAGTTCAAAAATCTAAATCCATTCCGTCTCTGCCTCCGCTTTTTGAACTTTTCTTTTGGACTAAGTCTTTATGTTTAGTTTTCTTGTTTTCAGTCTTTTTGTTTTATTTTTGTGTTTGGTTTTGTTTTATGCTTTGTTGGCGGAACCGAACCCAAAACGGGAACAAAGTTGGGAAATTACTCAAGTTTCCAAATCTGTTTTCATTCCGATTCTGCTCCTGCCATTTCCTGGTCATTGACTTTTTACTGAATCCACACTACGGTGATGTGTTAGTTCTTCTCTAGTTCTGACTCTGCTTTATTGCATTTAATGCGTTAATGACAGCTGCCATGCGTAGGTAGAAACTTTGAGTTTTACCTTGATTAGGGATTAAATAGGTTGTCATTATCATTGTTAAGAAATCGAAGAGCGAAGTAGAGCAGGAGTGGAGTTTTTCTGGAGTGAATTGATTGAAAGAAGAAGAGATAATTGTTTGCGGATTTCTTCAAAAGGTTTTTCCTATTTTGCATTCGAGGTAGGGTTCCTATTCTTGTTTTTCTTTTATTTTCCTTTCATGTTTTCTTCTTTTTGTTTGATCATTTTTCTTTGGGAAAGTTCGAGATTAACAGTGGGTTTGCATGATTTGTTTTTCTTTCTTTCTTTGTTGTTGTTCTTGATTTCGTGTTTGCTTTTGTTTCTGGTTTTCAGTAAGTTAGGGCACGGTTGTTTTCATGTTTTTTTATGATCGCGTCATGCTACATTAGTTTTTAAATGCGTAGATTAATTAGGGTTTTACAGTGAGATAGATTAAAATTAGGTTTTACAATGAGTTAGGGCTGGTTAAATCTTGTTTTTTACTTAGGGTTTTTTTACACATTCATGTGGTTAAATTAGGAAGGGTTAAATTTGTGCCCTATTTTTTATATCGGGTTTTTAGATTAGGGTTTAGATATATTTCTGTGTTCGCGTTTAATATTAAATATGATGCCCTCAAGTATAGTTGCCCCCACGGTCATATAGGCATGGTCTTTTCATGTTATATTTAAAGCCTCATTTCATTTTAACATGACCTTAGTCCTTAATTATGAAGTTTTGCTTTAAATTGTTAAAATCATTGATGACGTCATGGTCAACCTAGGCAGAAGCGGGATCAGAATTGATTTAGATTTTTGGGCGTGTTCTATGATTAGTGTCAATTCCATTTTCCATCCCATCTCCGACTCCGCTTATAGTAAGAATCTTTATTTCAAGATAGCAATAACCTAGGCGAAAGAGGAAGCGGAACCGAAACGGGATATGAAAATAGAAAATCTAAAAGAAACTGAATTAGTTTCCATTTCGGTTTCGGTTCTGATCACTATTCCACTTCCGACTTTGAGCCCGCTTCTTGTTTGTGAAATATCAATAATAGTTTTGGCTCTGAGCTCGGCAGTATGTTAAAAGAGAATTTGTTTAGGATTTTTTCTGCTCGGTTCAGTCTCTGATGTATGTTTGAAAGGTATGATTTTAAGACATATTTTGAGATGTTTATTCAGGGATCTAACTAGAGGTTTTGTTGTAGGAAAGCTAAAGGATTCTAGGAACATCAGGAGAAGCTATCCAAAGGAACCGGCCTACAGGAATATCAAAAGCAGCAACTAAATCCAAGAAGATCAAGCCAAAACAGTTACCCTATACCTTGAGGTATAACCACAGGATTCTTGTTGCCATTGCAAGAAAAGTAGAATCGGATTGGTCTGACATCACCGACACAAATCTAGGACAATACAATTTTGAAGAGTTGTATTAAAAAACGTTTGCTAAAGATATAGCAGGGAGAACACAAAGAATTGTTGATTTTGGCTTGGCTCATATCACCCTGTTTCCTCTATCAATCCAATGCCAGGAGTTAATCTTGACAGTTGCAGGAGCTTACAATCCGGCTACCTGACAATGCATGGATTCACAAGATAATGTAATCATTGATCTCACTCCTCAAATTTTTTAAAGTATATCTAGTGTCCCAGATCCCAAGAACTTGGTGCAGTTAACTGAGGTAGATGCCTTAGAAAAAAATAGAAAATATAAGGAATCTAACAAGTCTCACTTGAACAAAAAGTGGTTAAAAATAGAGAAGAAGTCTCTAACCAAGCTTGCAGACCAACCAAAGAGGGCAGATTTTTATAAAGAAGTATCATATTTAATAATGATGTTATCTAGGGCCTTTGGGAAGAGAGATGCCTTTCATTTCTAGGAGTGGATGTTTCCCTTCATCCAAATAATCTTAAATGGCACCCATTAATTTGATTGGTCGATGATTGTATCAGATGCCATTCATGATCAATTGACCAGTATTAGGGAGACTAAATGCTTTTTCATGACTTCTTACATTGTGTATGCAACAGCAAGAGTAGGTATCTTCCCAGGTCTGAACAAAGTGGGAATAATAGGAGAATTAGATGGACAAAAGAAGGTGTGGGATCATTATAACCAACTGTACCTACAGGTTGCTGAGACTCAATTCAGAAGGGTTAATGATGCATTCATATATGTGATCATTAACCAACTCAATGGAGATGCAGGGTACAAACTGAGCCAAGAGGACATGGCATTTATCACTGAATGGGGATGTCGGTACATTCAATACCCCAGGTTCACATACTTCAGGCTAGCTGGGTTTGAAGGTCATCCACATTTGTTTCCAAGATGTTGCAATAATAGGATAGTGTTAATGGAATTTGTATATCAGGCTCTCGGGGTTAATGCCCAGTTTGGATTGAAGCACAAGACAGGATGTCATAAGTTCCCCATGAAGTTGGGTGAGTACAGCTGTCAACATCTGGTAGGAGCAAAGGTAGTGTGCAGTGAGTTGATACATTTAAAGCTAGGTTTATATACAGCTCGTAAGCACTTTGACCTGAAGAGTAAAATGAATGCCCTATTGCCTTCTGTGTTTAATAAACATTTCAATTTATTGGAAGATTTCTGGAGTGAACAGCAAGATGAGTATGATCTGAGGAAGAAGAATTATGAGAGATTACCTGTCTCACTCATGGTAGAGCTTGGGATCAAAAATGGCATTCCCGACACATTGGTGGACGATGGAGTTGTATTGGATCCATCTTATGAAGCTTTAAACATTGGGACTAAGAGCCTGGATCCGATTGACTGGGATAGTGAGGAAACCATTGACATTAAGCAGATAGGGTGAGCAATCTTGGATAGGAATGTTCAATGGTTGGTTCTAAGAACCAAAACTCCTCAAGGACCAGCTCCTAAAAAGGGGAAAGGATATAAAAGGATCAAAAGAAAGACACCTCCCAAGGAGCCTTTGGAGTTCCTTCCTCCAGACATTGAAGAAATAGAGCTTGAAGCAGTAGTTGATGAACTAGAGACACAAGAAGGAGATGCCCAAGTAGGATTTGTTGTTTTAACACCTACATTAGGTGAGTCTTCTACTCAAATCCCACTTGCAAAACAGCAAAGTGAAGAAGTGCAAAAAGGGACTCTTCATAATATTGTTGAAACTATGAAGGGAAAATAAGTCGAGGTAGAAATTCATGATGTTGGAACAGATTCGGATGAGACTCTTTTGGAGAAAGGAATACAAGAAAATATGCCTCTAGAAGAGGATATTGAATAGGTAATGATAGAGGAGGATCAGTGGGCGTTGTTTGAAGAAGTCAAGAAGGTTGCTGATGATCAAGCTGCAGCAATAGAAAAGCAAAAGTTAATTGATGCCAAGACACAAGGTGATTCCATACTGCAGCAACAAAAAATTGAAGCTAAATCAAAATCTAATGAAATAGAGAAGTAGCAGAGGCAAAAAGAAGATGAGCTCAAGGTTAAGGAGGAAAATGATAAATTAAAATTGATACAAAAAATTCATGACCTTGAGGAAGAAAAGGCAAGACACTGAAGGGAGAGAGAAGTCCTGGTAGCTAAGTTAAAGCTTGTTGAAGAAGCTCACAGAAAGGAAGAGGAAGCAAAATGATTACAAAAGGAGAAAGAGGTCGAAGAGTTGATCAAAAAGCAACAAGAAGAAAAAGAAAATGCAGAAAAGCTTAAAGCTTTAGAGGAAGAAATATTGGAGAAAGAAAGATTGGAGAAGGAAAAATTGGAGAAAGAAAGATTAGAAGAAGAAAGGTTGAAGAATGAGGAAGAAGATAAGAGAGTACAAGAGCAAAAAGATAAGGAGGAAGCTCAAAAGCTGGCACAAATGAGTGTGGAACAAGAGCAGCAATAGAAACAGAGGGTTGATTCTCAACCTCAGGTAAATGTGCAACCTCCCTTGGCTACTGTCTCCTCTTCTTCAACCATGATGACTGTTACTCCAAGTGCTCTGACTTGGTTGAAATTAGACCTTCAAAATAGAACACTGACACCTTCTCAACCTCTCAATTAGGAGGTTATGATGAAGGAAATTGAAAAAGAAAGGCCTAAAAAGAAGGCCAAGATCCTGCATTCTACTAGGTTAACTGATAAGGGAGAAATTATGGCTGAGTGTGCTATACCTATGATAGACAAGAAGGCAGGAGATATGCAATTAATAGATTATTAGCTAGTCACTGTGAATTTGGGAAGACCTACCAGGGATCAGCAAATGGATTTGATTGATGTGGTACCATCTTCAACCAAGTCAAGGATGCTGGAGGATAAAAAAAGGAAGGATGAGCTTAAGGCTCAATTAGATCAATTGCATGTTTTCCTTAAGAATGTTTCTGCTCCAAGATCACAATAGGTTTCTACGATTGAGACTCTAGTTTTGCTGAGCAAGAAGGAAGTAGATGATTTGGAACAGGTGAGGGGCAAGGCAGAAATGTTGGATCGGTGGGTAAGTAAATTGAATCAAGAAATAGATGAGGTACTAGAAGATAGTTTTCAGATTTACAAAGTGACTGAGGGGCTGATAGAAGAGATGAACCAATATGTTAAAACTTTGGAAGCACAAGAGGAGGAGTATAGGGGATATTGCCAAAAACTGAAAGAGGTCAATAAATTGCCTAAAACTACCCTCCTAGAATAGTCAATATTGGAAGAAGATAATAAGGATTTTCTGGAAAAGAATTCTTGTATACTTCGATTTAGAACAAATTTCGTATACAAACATAGAAATGAGGTTCAAGATTCTATTAAGGAGCTAAATGAACAATTTGAGGAATTGGAGGCCATCATTGCTATTATAGTAAATGTTGATGTACTTGTGAAAGAAGGCTTACCTTTAAGCCAAATAAAGGAGAAATGGACTAAAAGATTTAAAGAGGTTATGCAGAAAGGAGATGTTGGTGAAGATCTACTAATAGATCGATTGATGTACATCAAAGAAGAAATAAGAGCAGCTAAGAGAGAGTTGACAAAGCTGAAGGATATGAGAGGGTTTGTTGCAACGGAGTTGGAGAGAATTAAGTTTGAAGACAGTTGGGTAGATGGGCCGGAATTAGACATATTACAACAAGTCTTCTCTAGCTATGATGAATATATGGTGGAACAAACTTCGCATGCCTAAATCTCATGCATGCATAACTTTCTTCTTCTTTGCATTTTGCATGCAACACTGACAGTTTTGAAGCACATTGCTTTTCTTCTCTTGTATTCTCTTTTCTTCCAGTTTAACTGAGTTTCCAAGGATAATTGTAATCCCTAAAAGGGTGGGTCGACTTAAAATAGAAGAGGACTTCAGATTTTGTATATCTACAAATACCCTTGGGGTATCACATTGTAAGGGTCGGATAATAGAGAATAGAATTGGCCACCTGATATTAGGAGATAGAATTTTTTATAGTTATTACAGAGATACATTGTTACTTGATTTTTTTTTACAGTTAAATAAAATTACAGGTTTACGCAATATGGTGTTAGAATTAAGTTTTACTTGATAAGGTTGATGAGTTATAATCTATTTGTATGCCAGTGATTGTGTTGAAGCATGATTGTTTCTTATGTGATGAAAGTCATTAGAAGAAGCCGGATTTAAGGATTATCTCGTGAGATTATCAATGAATTGAATTTATTGAAGTTTGTTGATCTATGATCTTGATGCGAATTAAAATAAGAACCTTAGATGCATGCAATGGTATGGATTATTCTGTGAATTTTATCATGCTTTGTTTTTCTTGATCTATTGAAAAACATTAATTGTTGAAGATATATGTCTAGATACTAGATGAGTTTGATTCATGTTTGCTGATTTACCCTATGATCTATCTTTTTCTTTTTATTTAAAACCCCCTTTCTTTATTAAAATAGCTCAATGAATAAGTCATTGCTTGTATTCTTTGTTACCAGCATAGGCCCCTTGAAAATTACAGTTGCATGGACCAATTGAGTGACACCAGACAATTGAGAACCAACTACCAAGACCTTGGGAGTTAGGCTACTATATGTTGTCTTTCTTTTTCAAGAGAAATAGAATAGAAATATTCTATTTTAACGTTGTTTGTGTTATTTTAACCATCAACAAGTATACCTGTTTTGAGTGTATGATATGGTTCAGGACATTTTTCAATGTCTACATTATGCCGCTCTTTGAAGCGAGGAACCCACTACTTCAGTTCAAAGAATAACACTCTTCGGATTGAAAATTGTTGCTCAAATCAAAAAATCAAAAAACTCTAATTTTTAGATGCCCCAGCTGAAGGATTAAGCTGATTCCTTGCCCCCTCGAGAAATCGAGGGAAAATTTTGAATTTTGGGTTGATTTCTCGATAAAGGTTAAAAGCTGCCCCAAGGGTCCAAAAAGGCTTCAAGATGCAAGAATTATGCCAAAAACGCAAAAAAATGATGCAAAATAAGGTTTCAATTGGTAAAATTGGTGAAAATGATTATAAACCCTAGCTTGAAAGTTAAATTAGGGCAAAAAACCCTAATTTTGATGCATAAATAAGCCAAGAAGGGTCACTTTTAATTCATTTGTGCATTCACACCTTAAAGATTCTTGTTGTTTTTAGCTCTGACCCTCTAATGAAATGGCACAACGAGAGCTCCCACGACACATTTATGATTGAGTTCGAGAGTACCAGAGGGTTCCAGGCACAGGACCACCAGTATGTGATTTGAAACCTAATTTAAAATTTGACTTTTTGATGCATTTATTTCTCTTTGAAATTTAAACTTTGGTGGTATCGCTATACCCATTTGAAAATTGGCGATGCTAAAATTATTTTCAGCAATGCATATGTTTATGACGATGTAGTTCACAATTTAGAATTAGGGTTTCCAATTTTAAGTTGTGATTCATGTGTATATAGCAACGCACTTCCAGATTTAAAAATTATGGTTAGGGTTTCCAAAGTTTAAATCATGCGCATGTGTTTATAGTGACACGATTTGCGATTTGCAATTTGAATGCCTTCAGGCGTCGCAATTTGGAATTTGTAATATAGTGACACTATTGTGATTTTAGAGCTGAAAATTTCAAACTAAGTCATTTTTTTTGAAATTTTGATGTTGTGCACTTCGTGGGTGTAGGAGGTCATTCCACCCCTAATATCTCATGAGCATCTACCCGCCATTTTGGAGAGACTAGGTTATTTGTCCAAGTTGCGCTACGAGCACCTGAGAGAGATCGACTTATTGTACGTTGTGTATGCACCCATCGTCTAGACACATTTGGCTATGATGACAGTGTTGTGTGAGAGATGGCATAGTGAGAATTCATCATTCCACCTTCCAATAGGTGAGGTGACAATGACCTTAGAGGATGTATGGCAGATTTTGCGTTTATCAATACATGACGAGTGGGTGATTTATGATGTCGACGCTAAATACGATGCTTGCCACAAGGTGATGGAGATGGAGGCCATCATCCTTGTTACTTTGTAGATTGACCTTGAGGCATACAAAGGTCACATGCCCACATTTTGATTGATTATTGTAGCCATCATTTCAGGTTTGGTAGCTCCAAACCAATGGAGTACAGGGTTCAGCCTAGGATGGGGCTTAGCATGGCATAGGATGCTCCATAGGAGGACTCTATTTGCATGGGGGGCAGTGATGTTGGCCTCGTTGTATCATGATATGCACGCCTTCATCTATTGTGATGGCAAAGCCATTGGCATAGGGGTGACCTTGCTTCATATTTGGGCTTGGGAGCATATTGTCGTGCTCCAACCGATTGTACATATGGTTGATCTTGAGTTAGATGATCTCATGGTTTGGAGGTACAGAGCTACCATCACCCTATGACAAACTGGGCAGATTGGGCTCTTGTACTTGTGGCGGGTACTTGATGATATGACAGTGTTCAGATGGCGACCCTGGCTATAGATGTTAGTGTGGTACAATGATGTGTAGTAGTTGTTCTTCACCAGACATACCCGGTACATTCAGGTATGGGAGCACACAATCATAGAGAGATATCTACTAGAAAGGGTGGCACGATAGCTCAATGAGTAGCAGGACAGGCTCGATGATGCCTATAGAGCCATTTTCGCGAGGTCAACTTGAAAGGTTCCCACATGGGGACCCACTATTCCAGTTCTGAAGGTAGTGGAGGGTTTTAGATAATTGGTAGCTCATCCATGGGCCTATGACCAAGGTCAAGTAGTCGCACAGACGACACCTACTTATGATACATGGTTAACACCCCATGAAGGTTGATAGATCTAGCGGGTACTCCTCTGTGAGGGAGACCCAGAGGGAGGGGAGTAGGCAGGGGTAGAGGATAGGGATATGGTGGCCAGGATGACCAAGATGGAAAAATTATGGGGGGTCCACCAGTTGGTCAACAACCTCCTCAATAGCTTGTTGTTCAACAACAACTAGTGCAAGAGCAGCCAGTATAACAGCAACCCGTACAACCACTGCCATTGGATGCCAGAGATATTCAAATTCAACAGTTGTAGCAATAGGTGCAAGTTCTCATAGGTGAGCGAGATCAAGCCTGCCAACATATTTTGGTGATTACTATTGAGTGGGACCATGCCAAACAACAAGTTGCGGCCATCATAGCAAAGAGGGACCACACGAGACAATAGGTACAGGATGTGACTACTGAGAGAGATCAGGAGATCAGTCACCGCCAATAGCTGGAGGCGATGATAGTGGCCACACAAGGCAAGATTGTATCCTTGAGACTGTATAAAGAGGCTCTGACCAAGGCAACTTATTATAGGATGCATTACCATAGAGATGTGCTAGCACCACTTATACAACCTGACTATTCATAGAGGAGCAATGCACGACCTAGGGCTGAGGATCAACTAGAGAGGCGGGTTGAAGAGGGGAGCAGTCATCAAGGTTAGCTCGAGTGTACATACACTTTGATTTTGTTGCCCCATTCTTTGACATAAATATACATTCATGGGCTCCTTTTTGATATCCTCATGGATATTGTATTTATGATAGATATACATACACTAATCCAAATATTGTACCATGACATTTATTTTTGATATATATATGATACAAATTTGACATGATGTGTTCATCTTATTTCATGCTTATGATTCTATGGATGCATATGATATGAGATGCTTATATTTTATCATGTATGGATGAACTTTCATCAATGCTTATGTGATATGCGATGAAATGTAATGCCATGGATGGATGCAATGTTATATTAGTTTTTCATTATATTTTCATGATATGCTATGGGATGGATAATATGCTATGCAGATGTTATGTTATGATTATGTATGAAAATGTTATGGATGCGTTTCTTTTGTGTATTTTCTTATGCAGTTTTATAATGAGATGATCATGTATGTGCATGCATGAATGGATGGTTAATGCATATTTTTATGCTTATGATATGATATGTGATGTATTTTTATGATATGAAATGATTTAAGATGCTTAGAATAACAAATCTATATTATTCAGCACAACTTAAATGATAATGATGATGTACAATGTATGATATGATATGCTATGATTATGTTGATGATGATATGAAATGTATGCATGCTGACGGTTTGTGGATGTATGATGGATGCATTGATGATGTTTTTGTTGACTATCATGATACCAGGTTAGTGCAAAGAGGTGATAGAAGCAACAAGATGATTTGGCCATTGATTTTGATGATTGCTTCAAATGATCCAGCAAGTCCATGATCCACTGAGACTTTATTAGAGATGGTGATGATAAATGCATGATGAAGATGAATACAAGACGATGATTTTCTCAAATCTTGGGATTAGGATTTTTTCATCATTCCTTATTGTTTGATATAACACATAGACACGATGCATCAAGGTATTGATATCCAGGATGACGTTGTATATAGTGTAATGGACTTTGACTCGACAAACAGATAGCATAGTTCTTCTTCACACTTTGACATATGGAAACCTCGTTGAAATGTAAGTTAACAGCTTAGAATATATTAGACTAAATCATACGCAACAGTCAACAATTTACTCCAAACAACTTGCTTACACAACTAAGCAAGTATGCGCCAAGATTATTTTACAAGAGTAACCACAAGCACAACAAATGAAAGAAAATGATTGATGCCCCATTCCTTTCTCTCTAAATCATTTTGGAAGACATCATCGATAGGTCCTTGGAATGGGTCATTAATATAAATCATAAAAAAAGATCAGATCAAGGACAAACAGTCAGTGTTATCTATATCTCTTTCCAGTTTAATTTAGCTAAGTTGATTTATGATACTGATGTCCATCGCAGGAAGGATACACCCTAGGAAATGTTGATAGGTGGTTGTTTGATGTTAGGATGATGATGAGCTTTAACATAATTCATTGATATAAACTTCACTGACACATTTACCTATGATTTAGACTTTAGATTTTGACAATTAGGTTCTCACTTTACGACTTGCTATGCTTGATTTCTATTTGTTTTGCCAAAGGTTGAAGGCGATGATCGATTTATTATGGGTGAAGGTTTATTGCAGGTGAAAGCGAGAAGGGATGGGTGGTTTTGGATTTTTTGGAATATTTCAATGTTTTGGGTATTTTAAAAATTTTAAAAATATTTTTTGAGGTTATTTTTGGTCTTTTTGAAAGTTTATGTGGATGTTTTTGTTTTCGGTTATTTGAGGTTGTTTAGGATTTTCCAAGATATTTGAGGTTGTTTAGGTCTTTTAGATGTTTTCTAATTTTTTTGGTATTTTATGATATTTGGATGTTTTTGAGTTTTCAAGGTGTCTTTGTGTTTTCTGATACTTGAACATTTAATGATTTTCAAGAGTTTTCAAATGTTTTTGGATTTTTGAAGATTATTTGGATGTTTTGATTTTTTGAGATATTTGGATGTTTTAATATTTTCAAGATTTTCGACCAAGAACCTAACCTAAAAACCTATCCTAGGGGCCTCAGGGGCTTATCAAAGATAATCCTAGCCTACATTATACATGCAGAGACCACGTAGTTCGACTGACTCGACTTATTAACAAGATGAGATATTAATAGTTGATGGAAATGTTAGCTTATTATGATGGAATCCTAAAGGACTAACCTAGGGTGTCTCGAGGGCACACCAATGATGGCCTTGCCTATGTTCAAGCTCAGAGATAATGTAGTTTGGCATGGTAACTTTTTTGGATTTTCAATGTTCGACCTTTTTAAGATTTTTGATGTGTTTTGGTTGTTTTGTATTTTTGCACAGTGTTGACGAGTTGGATATGGATATTTTATGATGATATCAGTGATCTATTTGGGATGTTGTTGAAATCCAAGCTAGGATTCATTGATCGGATTAATGGATTGATGATGATAACATTATTTAGGATACACAGCAATGCAAGGATAGTGTTAAGCAACACAAGGATTGGAAATTGATGGATTGATGATGATAACATTGTTGAGGATACACAACAATGCAAGGATAGTCTTAAGCAACACAAAGATCAAAAATTTGTGGATTAATGATGATAACATTGTTGAGGATACACAACAATGCAAGGATAGTTTTAAGCAACACGAGGATTGGAAAGGATATCCCAAGATGATGATAGATTGATTGGATTTGATTGATTAAGATTTTCAAGCTCAGTTTGGAACAAAGTTTGTTGGAATGATTTGATGAGATGTTGAAGTGCAAGGTAGATTCAACTGATATGGATCATTTGGATTGATTTTTGATAAAAGATAAATATTGATAAGCAACATCTTCTCATCAAAATGTGCCATGGGCTAGTGATTTGGATTTTTTCTTACAAATTATTTGACCAATTTTATTTTTTGTATTGCAAATGTTTATATTATCGCGTAAGTTATAAGATATAGCTCAAGATTTATTCCTGAAGCAAGATGTAAGTATCTACTCCTAGTTTCTAGGATGGATAGGTATGCGTAAGATTCCAAGGATTATCTTGTGATAGGATATGTAATGCCCCACCATGCAACCCTAGAGGAAGTTTCAATTCGCTACAAAAGTGTACTAATTTTTTTTATTTTTTTTAAAGTGCATTAAACAAACATGTTCACCTATAATTGACAACCTCCCCTAAGGCTACCTAACCGAGATTACTTAATTCCCATTCACAAACATCATCTAAATTACATTGCAATAAACATCTCAAGTAATGACATACATTTAACATAAGTAAATACAAGATATGAAAAGATTAACCATTACAAGATTACAATCCTCATTCCCAGAATGATTAAAAATACATAAGTATAATAATTACAAGATCCACCTCATAACAACAAGAGGGGTAAATACATCTGATACAAGAAGAATTACAATAGAACAAGAAAAGAGTAACAATATCCGCAAGCCATCCAACTGGATGTCTCGCTTCCATGAACTGAAGAACAATGGGGGACCCAACGGTTTTGGTGCATGTTCCACCCTACCTAGTGGTACCCGAAGGCCCACCCCCCATGCTAGGAGATAGTAAAAATACAACATGGACAAGATATCTACTATCTCTAACCAAAGGCTGACTAACAGAACTAACTGACTCAACCATACATATGCACAATATAAATCTAACACTAACATGGTTACATTGCTTCCAGTCATAATAAAATCAAGTGTGCTAAAGAAAACATACGCACAACATATACTCAAGGTTATCCTAGATAGAGTGTCATCGCAAGGTGCATCATGAGATCTCCTCTGGGCATCCTTCATAGGCTCCGGTAATCCTGGTGACCTCAACCGAATCCCGGCCCTCATACTCACTCAAGCAGAATCAACTACCTCTCGTATGGACAAGCTAGTTGACCTTGCCATTCCAGGCCTTCTCACTCACCCCAAGTCTAAACAAGCCCTTGTGTCTGCGAGTGAGGTTAATTTTATCTTGGTTAATGTGAATGCATCCTAGTAATCTAAGTACTTTGCTTTAATTATCACTTCCTAAAAACACTTTCGAAGGTTACCCGGTTTACCTCTTTGGGCTTCGGCCCCTAACAAAAGCCACTCCTCTAATGGATAACTCACTACTCAAATCTAGACTCTAAGGGTGACTCAAGTGTTATAGAACTGAATAACTCTGTCTCTCCTAATCTAGGAAATGACAATAAGAATCCCACTCCAACACTAGGAGGAAAACAAACTCATACAACATTACCCAAGGGAAAGACAAATATTAATTAACATGGGAATGACCCGCATACACTGGAAGACTTTACAATAATTACACAAATCACCCTTTCCCAAACAATTAACAAAAGAGAATTTAATATCAGAGGTGAACTAGCAATCAATTCCACTATATTTGGATATATTAAATCCATATTCTTATCTAACGTATCTCGCAAAAATTGAAATTAAAAAGAGATATCAACATGACATTAAATCAATTAAATTTCTTCTTTAAATAAATAAACTTATAAACCTTATCTAAACATCCTCATAAGCACTTCAGTTTAATTTATTTCCCAATTACATGTATGCACTAATAATTTAAATTTGAACATTAAATATAAATACAAATGTCCTAATGAATCTATTATGAAGCATCCTTTAACTATTTAAATAACTTCCTTCTAATAATATAATCCCACTAAATTTACAACATGCTAAGATTATCTAAAAACCATAACCCTCTGTTTTACAATAAATTTATCAATCTGGAAAAAAAATTAATTAATTCTAGAAAAGAAAATTTCTAAACTTAAGAATCTATTTTCCCCTATTAAATTATAATTATATATTAAATATTATATATTACTATATAATATTAACATATATAAAAATTAAACATAAAAATAAAAAAATTTCATCCATATAACTGCAAATTTTAACCACTGGAATCACATACACGAAAACCAAAACAAAATAAATAACAATTAAAAAAAATATAAAAATAAAATAATAATAAAAAAAAACAATTAAAAAAAAAATAACAATAAAGGGGCTGGACGGTTGTACCGCTAGTACCCCTGTCACACCCAGCAAAGAACAGTACCACCGCCGCCTGTACTATGTATAGGGGCGGGTGTACATGGGGGAGGCCGCACCTCCCATGGGGAGTGTGTCCCCCAAGATAACATGTTTGGATAGAGTATGCCTCTTTGGACAATGCCTCATGGCTCAGATAATGTTGTTAGAATAGAATCAATGATAATGACCGATGTAAATATGTTTACCATAAGCAAGTGTGAAGTACACACCAATCCTTTGCTAAGATCAAGATAAGTTAGATGGGATGAAAATGGATTGGATAATAAAGGGTTCCTAGATTTATTATGGATAAGATGGATGGAATGTGGTATTTATTATGGATGGGATAAGATGCTTCCACCTGAAATGGTGCACATAGATGCTTGATTCTACTCATGATGCTTGTTTGCTAGGTTTTCATCATGGTACTTGTCCAAAGTGCCACCAAAGTGGTTTTCAGTGGAGGACGATTATTATTTTTACTATTTTCTTGATTTTTTGAATATTTTTTTTAATTTTATGCTCATGTTGAACCACCTAGTGGTGTTGATGTAGATGTTGTTGGTGTTGATATAGATTTTTTTTTATGATGTGCCAATGATATCCTACTTCGAGCATTTGTTTTGCTAAGATACGGGCACTTGAACGTAACCCCCAGATCTTTTCATCTTCTTTATCGATACCAAAGTTAACCTTACTTAGATGCACACATCACGATAGAGTGCCCTTGGAGTCCTTATGATAAAGAGTTTTTGCCAACACATGATCAATACAAGAGTTGAATATCATGGATGTTGAAGTGGATGGTGGAATGTGTTGAGGGATACGAGATGCAAATAGATTGGTCGATAGTTTGGAATCTTTGATTCTCCAAACTTGGGATGATGAGAAATGATGGGTGGATATGGAGATTCGATAGGGTCAAACTTCTTCATATACTTTGTAGGTCACTCTTGAAGCTTTCTTTTGTATTGACAAACACTTTTGATGGATGAACTTCCCTTTTTGATTTTTCCCATAGTTTCTCTGACTAATGGAGTGTGATAGGGATGATTTTCTTTATTTTCCTTGGGCATCCATTTGATTTTTTCTTGTCCATTTATCTTTGTCAACTCTTTTGGTTCGATAATTTTCTCTTTTCTTTGATATAGACCTCTCTCTTATGGTTGGTCCCAATTAGTGGGTGGAAAGATGTGTGGATGATGATTCATGATATGAATGGTTGGAGTGTTGGTAGCTATTTCATCATAAGGACTCTTTGTGCTCCCCATGTTGGTGTTTGCACTAGATAAAGTTTCCCCCATTATTGTGGGATTATTACTGACATGCTTTGATTCTGCTACTAACAAACCATTTCCTTGCTATTCAAGATTCTTTAGCTTTGTCGATTCTTCATAATGCTTGAAATCCTCATACTTACTTTATTCAATCGGCATGGAGGATGTGTCTGATTTTGTTGTATCTTCAAAAGATGTTGATGCTTTACAATCCATATAGGAGTCTTCCTTATGATCTGCTTGCTCTTCAAAGGCTGTTTTTGATTCACCATCCATGTAGAGGTATTCTTCATGATGGATTTTTGATGTCTATGGATTCTTCTACGCCTTGATCATGTGTAAAGATATTAAGAGTAGGAGACTCTTGTTCCTTGGTAATGATATCAAGAGTATGAGACTCTTGTTTTGGATGAAGATCATCTACATGTCCATTTGGAGTAAGAATCTCATGGGTAGATGGAGGTTTATGTAATATATGGATATGATCATTATTTGTGACATATTGTATGGATTGGAAAATACCCATTAGATCATGGTAGTATCTTGGAGATATGAATCCTTGATCTTGACTCAGTGTGGTGTTATCTTCAATATGCTTTGGTTCATGTTCTTGACATGGGTCAATTTTAAAGCATGGATTGTTTTCAAAGGGTTCTTGAATGTCTTCATTAGGCATGGGTATTGGCTCAATATTTTCTTGATCTTTGAGTGGATTTTGATCAAGTGTTCAATTAAGGATTCCTTCAATAACTGCAACCATGAGGTCAAAGGATGTCAATATGTCTTGGAAAGGACCATTGCTAGACTTTGGTGAAAGATTTTGACCATTCTTTGGAATAAATTCTTGAGGTATGTCATCTAACTCATTGGGTGATGTAGATACATCACAAACATGATCATTGGTGGATGGATCTTGAATTTTTTCCTCAAACATGGTGGTGGGGATATTGTCAATGTTTTCAATCATAGGATCAAATTATGTTAATGCTTCTTGAAATGGATCATTGTTGGATATTGTTGTTGGGTCTTGATCATGATTTAAAAATGACTATTGATGTATGTCGATTTGATCATTTGGTGTGGTAGAAACATCTTCAAAGTGCTCATTGATGGATTGATCTTGATCCTTATTTTCAAAAATTGTGGTGGAGAGATTGTCATTGCCATCATTAATGGTTGAATCATTATCATTATCTTGAACAATTATTTTTTCTTGATCAAGAAGGTCTTGGATGAGATCTTTGATTTTGATACAACTTGACGTGTCATGACCTTTTGTGCTATGGTATTCACAACAAACATTATCATCATCCCATGAGATCTTGATGCTAGGTTCACCCCCATTTAATGATTCTGGAAGTTTGATAATTTTAGCATGGACTAACGTGTTTAATGTTGATTTGATTGGATCTCCCAAAGGAGTGTATTCACATTTATCATCTTGTGATATTTTTTCTTGTTGAGATTGATCTAGTTGTGATTGATCATCGAGATGTGGTGATTGATCTTGTTATTCAGGTTGTTGATTTTGATATCCAACTTTTTGATATTGAAGATGTTGTTCTTGATGTGGTTGTAGACACAACTCAATGTTTTGATGACATGGTTTAACCAATGGGGGAGTGTGTTAATTTTGGGGTGGAGATGTCTCTTGGTGATATGAATCAATAAATTTTCTAAGTATAGCAATTTGATCTTGATTTTGATTTTGATACCCTTGGTGTAGTGGATTTGGTTGTTGGTCAAGCATATTTAGAATATACACTTGTGGTATTTTTATGGGATCATGCACAAATTGATTTTGGACCATGTTCCAATTTGGGATATTGTTTAGGTTTTGCATCATAGGTTGGAATTGAACATTTTTTGGGTTGGGAAACATATTGCTTTGATTTAGGTAACCTTGATTTTGCATGGTGTTGCCTTGGTTTGGATCAATACATTGAGTTTCCAGTATATTGTTTGGATTTTGAACAACATTGGTGTGATTTACAAATGTTTCTATCCCATATTTCACCAAGTGTGGATTTGATATGTTCATGTTTGGTAAGTTTGTATTTGGTATATTCACATTTGTCATGTATTGTTTTGATGGGATAATGTTGTTTTGTTGAAGACTCATGTATTGATCATTTGGCTGATAGATTTGTAGGTCTTGAATTTGGTTTAAATCTACCATAGGGAAATGTGTTCCAAAATTTAGATTGGGTATACTCACATTTGTTGTAGCATTGAGGTTTGTAGGATATAATGATCCCATATGTGAATTGTATAAATGTGAGTTTTGATAATCAATTGGAATTGTAAGGTTTTGATACTTTGGTTGATTTATACCACTCATGATGTATGAATCAAGTTTATATTCCATTTTTTTCTTGTGTTTTGACCTTGTTGCAAAAGTGAACCTATAAGGTGTTTTGGACCAATGGTGACGATGGGAGATGAAAAAGGTGAATGATGTGGAAAGTGATCCTTGCAGACATTTTGGGGATAACACTTTTGACTTAAGAGTTTGATGTTTGATAAAGGATGTTTATGAACTTGGAAATTTTAGGTTAGACTCGTGATCTTCAAGATAAACTAGTTCAAAGATGATAACTAACTTAACCAAATTCATGGAAAAGGATTCATTTCACATACAAAGTAGCTATTTTAGGGTTTGGGTTGATTGGTGTCTAAGTCCAAAGTGTTGATGTGTTCAAAATTTTGAAAAGTTTGGTGAAGTGAAGGATGAAATATGATGAAGGATGGATGAAATGTTTGACCCAAGGTTGACCTAGAATGAACTTTTGTTTTTGAAGACCAAGGTAGTGAGAAACATGTTATACCTCTAAAGTGATCAAACCCTAAGCACTCAATGATTTTGGTAAAATAGAACTCAAATTATTTCGGAAATAGAACCCAATGATTTTGGTAAAGTAAAGCTCAATGATTTTGTATAATGTAACTCAATGGTTTGGACAATAGAACTCAATGGTTTTGGACTCAATGTTTGCAATGTTTTCCTTGTATGCTAGCGGGCGTAAGGTTTGGTTGTTCAATGGGAGCGATCAGTCTCCAAATAGTCATGTGGGGTTCAATTGTGTCAAGTTTATCTTAAGTAAATTGATTTTACCACAAAAAATCATCTTGATTATGTTTTCAAACTAAATGTTTATGTCAAAAATTTCATAACTTTCACAATGTCCATTTCGTGAAAATTGTGAGGTTGAAGCCATAATTTCCTATGTTTTCTTTGGAAAGTATGGATTGAGATATAAGTCAACATATTTAGAAATCTCTAAGGATATAAATCCTTTGGACAAGCAGTAATATCAAGGCTAATTCAAGAGGTATCTATATTTAAGCCAAAGTGTTTAAAATTTTGAGGAAGATAGTGAATGTTTGTTTTTGTAATGTTTTGGAACCAAGCAATGTACTAAACTGACTCACAATCATTTACAATCCTATGTTTGAAATGGCCATATGTGTTGAGTCCCCACTCGGATTTCTCCAAACACTAAAACATTGTGAACAATTAGAGATTTGGTGACATTGGCTCCCCTCCACGACACACTTCTCAAAACCACCAAATCTCAAAATCCTGAAGATCCTAAGATCTTAAGGATTTTTCTATTTCAACAATGAATAGTACAAATGTGGGGCAGCTTCGGAATGACCATTCTTGCACCAACAAGCATTAATGATTTTGGCAACTAAACAATGGTTCTTAGTAACAAACCGAGAACACCCAGTCGTATACTCACCAATTTTGCCACTTAAGGCTCTTACTATCATTCATGTTCCACTTAACACATGGTACTAGATGTAGTATGGTATACGGTGTCTAGGATAGAAGGCACTTTCTCACGATTTCCCAACCTTTAATATAGCTCTATGGTGAACATTCTTGCAAGAACTTGCCTATGAGTTTCCTATTGTGGGGTGTATCTCATAGTAAGCCTTCTCTTAAGGGTGACACAAATCATAAAGGTGTACTTAAGTATTTCTCTTCACCCAAGATCACACGAAGCACAAGGGAATTAGATACGTACTATAAGTGCACACAAACAACGAAGTACACTTGGAGTGTTTCTCTTCACCCAAGATCGCATGAAGCGCAAGGGGATTGGATACACACTACAAGTGTGTCACAAAAAAATAAGCACTCATTCATTTTAACCTCTAAAGCTTGGATGAATTTATTTTACGCACCAAATGAAATGTTAAGTTGCCTTGTTCAATTTTAAAACCTAAAAGACAATGATGAAATGAGGGTTCAATTTTAGTCCTATTTGATCATTATTTTTAAAACCCAATTGAAAGTTAGTGTGATCCTAAAGCATAAAATGAAAAATCATGATAAATGGGTTATAATTTCCCACAAAAGTGTCAAAACACTTATGACAATTATAAGATTTAAATACAAGAATTCTTTTTCTTCAATTAAGTGCTCCATGCTCCTCAAACGTGCAACCCATGTTCCAAATGTTAGATTAAATCAAGAAAACAAGAAGATGTTAGGGTTAGATAAATGATTAAGCATTAAAACCTTAAAACCTAAACCAAGTTGCAATGTGATTTGAATTTAGATGCAAAAATGGAAAATTTAACTCCAAAATTGAAAAACACTTCAACCATTGTGTAGAGAATGGAATTCTACCCCATTTAAAAAAATGACCAAGATATGACCATTTTAAGATAGACTATGAAATTAAGAAAATGATAGTGTCACTATAGCAATATAGTGACGCTTTTGCATTATGGTGACTTTTTTTCAATTATGGTGATGATTTTTTTTAATTATAGCAACACTTTTGTAAAAGCATCGCTCTAGTGAATAAGAGTGTTGCTCTGGTGAATCATAGCATAGCTCTAGTGAAAAATAGTGTCGTTGTAGCCTCCAAAAGCATCGCTCTAGCCCATAAACTTGCAACTCATGAAATTTTTAAGAGAAAATCATCAAACAAAGTAAATCCCTCCTTCTAGCACCAAAATGTGATTGATGGATTAGTGTGGGTTAACCACACTTGATCCATGAGGAATCGAAGTGCGATTTAGCAACTAAACCTCAGTCCCAATAAAATCATTCAATATAAATCGAAGTGGAAGCCATTAAAACTTAACATGTTAAACTACAAAAGCTTTTGAAATACCTACTCTAATCCATTGAAACTTATTCTATTGGGGAATTGGTGTCATGTTGATGTGAAACGTTGACCCTTTCCCAATCCTGTGGGTAAATGAGCTTTGTTTCACCTAGTTTTACTAAAGAAAACTGGTGAAACCATTGTGAGATGTGTGTGAAAACATGATTTTAGTCTAAATGAGCATGATGCAAAATATTACAACATGATTTTATGCTAAAATTGATCTAGTTATGCAAAAGATAAGCTAATCTAAGTGAGATTTAAACTAAAAAGATTCAAATCCTAGTTATCTAATTAGCTAAATGGATGCATGGAAGCCATTAATGGAAGATTAAAGTTAATATGCCACTAAAAATGAACTAAAATATGCTAAATATAAGTAAAGTATGAGTGTGAGTGATTTCAACAACATAAGTTTTCTCTAAAAGATCCATCCATTTTTCTCCAAATAGTGACCTATTTATAGGAAAACAACTAAGAAATGAATGGTTGAGATCAAAAAGCTTAATCAATGGTCAAGGATGGAATAAATTAGAGGCATGGATCATGGATTCTCATCAATGGGTGAGAATTCAAGATGATAATTAATCAAGGGTTCACATTCCTTCCAAACAAGCACACTTTTGACCTGTTCAAGGGGTCAAAAGTTAACTTGCACAAGAAGTTAAAAGTTAAAACTTGCATAAGAAGCCAAGTGAAAATATCCCTTTTTCAAATGATTGGAAGAGAGAGAATATTCTTTGGAATATTCATATGGGTGGGGAAAAAGGTTATTTATTTAATTAAAACTAAATTTAATTATGTAGGGGAGGAATATTCTTTTGGAATATTCCTTTGCAAGTGGGAGGAATTGGATTTAATTAGATAATTTTTAATTAAACAAGGTTTAAGCATACAATCAAGGGATTCAATAAATTAAATGATTTAATGAATGGGGAAAAGGTGAAATGACATTTAATTAAATAACTTAGGGTTATTTAATTAAATAAGAAGACTTAGGGAATTAAATTAAATACTTTGATTTATTTAATTTAATGAGATGAAATGTTAGTATGAAAGGAGATGAATTAACCTGATTTCATGAATTAGGTTAATAGATGAAAATAAAGCAATTAATTAAATAGCTAGGCTATTTTAATTAATTAAGCAAAAAAATGATGGGTTTTGAGAGGAAATGATGTTAGTATACCTGATTCGAGTGTATTATATGATTCAAGACATTTTTCAGTGTCTACAATTATAATAATATAATATGTGTCTCAATTTGAATAGAAGTGTACTTTTGGCATCACATCAAGAAAGCTACTAGGGTTCATTGTATCCCAAAGAGGTATAAAAGTGGATCCTGCTAAGGTTAAGGCCATCTTGGAAATTCCTCCACCAAAGACATTGAAAAAACTTTAGAGCCTTCAAGGAAAACTTCAATCCATCCAAAGATTTATAGCTCAGCTAGTCGACAAATTCCATCCTTTTACACATCGGCTCCATAAAGATGTTGCCTTTAAATGGGAAAAGAAGCGTTAGCAAGATTTTCAATAGATTAAGGACTATATGGAACCACCTCCTATCTCGATGCCTCCTCTACCAAACAATCTAATGATCATCTACATATCAACAACTTTAGTAGCTCTAGGTGCTTTATTAGCACAACATGATGAGATTGATAAAAAAGAGCTATATACTATATCAATCACACATTGGTTGGATACAAACTAAATTACACACTTATAGAGTGGGATTGTTTATTTTTTGTATTTGCATCACAAAATCTTAAGACATTATATGCTTAACTGATAAATCAATCTCATCCCTAAAGTAGACCTATTGAAATATCTTTTGGTTAAGGCAACCTTAACTAGCCAAATGGTAAAATGGGTTATGATCCTTAGTGAATTTGACATAGAATATGTTGATAGAAAATCAATCAAGGGACAAGTGATAGTGGATCAGTTGGTCGATGTACCTATTGAAGACCACCATCCTTTGATATCAAAATTCCCAAATGAAGGAATCCTTGTGATGACTCAAACAAGCCAATGGAAATTATACTTTGATGGATCTTAGACCCAACACGGATCAAGAGCTAGCATTTTATTTATTACACCCCAAGGATATATAGTATACTCAAATCATACAATATTTCCTTTCCTTTTACTACTAATATAGCATAGTACAAACCATTGATCACCGGATTAAAAATGGAAATTGAATGGTAGATCAAGGAATTACAAGTCTATGGTGACTCCAAGCTAGTAATTTCACTTGAGTGAATGATGAATACCTAACCAAGGATGATAAATTGATTCCTTATGAAAGAATGGTAGACAAATTTAAGTAATATTTTTTAGTCATTCTCTTTGATTAAATACTAAGGGCCAATAACAAAGTTATTGATGTTATGGCTACTATTGGTTCTCTTTTGGACATGTTGCAAAACAATCATAAATATGAGTTTCTTGTGGAGAAATTGATTGTACCTAAATTTGATGTCCTAGAATCTAAACTCATGTGTGATTTTGTTGGTCCCGACTCACCCTAGTATCAAGATATATATTTTTCTATCTTCAACATGGAACCATACCCCTTAACCTTACTAGCAACCAAAAGAAAACCTATATCTAACAAACCTCATGTTTTACCATTCTTGGCAATACATTATATCATCAAATTATTGATGGAACATTTCTTAGATGTCTTAACCCTGAAGAGGCATTGACCACCTTGCATGAAGTACATGCAGGTGCTTATGGGTCACATTCTAGCAAACCTAACCTAGTCAAGAAACTACTAAGGACTAGATACTACTAACCTATAATGGAAAAAGAATCTAATTATTTTGATAGAAATATCTTCAATGTTAGCAACATAGTGATCTTATTCATGCATCGGCACAATAATTACACTCGATCACTACACCATGGCCCTTCTCACAATAGGGACTCGACCTCATAGGCAAGATATCCCCTACCTCAAAAAATGGATGTAAATTCATTATAACCACCATAGAGTACTTCACAAAGGGGATGGAAGTCATACCCTTAACCTATATCACAGGAAAACAAATAGCTAAGTTCATCCTAAAATATTTAGTTTTTCACTATGGCATACCTCAAACCATTGTCACCGATAATGGAACTCCATTTAAAAATCAAGACGTCCATGACCTTTGTGATAAGTTCCACATCCAACACCATTTTTCCACCTCGTACTACCCCGAGGGAAACAATCAGGCGGAAGCATAGAATGAAACCATCCTTCAAATCCTCAAGAAGACTATTAATGGCATCAACTATGAATGGAAGCTCCAACTAAATCCAACTTTGTGGGCCTATCAAACAAGCATCCAAACACCCACTAGTGCTACCCCCTTTTTTCCCTAGTCTACATAACCAAAGTTATCTTTCCTATAGAGGTCAAAATTCCCTCCCTAAGGATATCTTTGTAGAATCTTGTCAATAATGAAGAATATCGAGTATCCAAGCTACACAAGCTTGAGTTATTAGATGAAAGACATTTGGGTGTTCTCAACCATCTTCAATCATATTGAAACTATCTCAAGCGCATCTACAATAAAATATTCAATAATATAAACTTCCAGGTGGGTTACTTAGTCCTAAAGGAGAACCAAAATTTGGCTTAATCAAGAGGGTAAAGGAAAATTTGAATCGAATTGGTTGGGACCCTTTGTGATCACCACAAACTATGGCTCAAGTGCATACTAGTTGGCTACCCTTGAAGGAGAATATTTTGTGGAACTTATCAATAGTAGCCATCTTAAGAATTTATATACCTAGCTTATCGAAATATCCTATCAAAATATCAAAATATCAAAAATAGTAAAGAGAAATAAATTAACCTTTTAGTGAAAACCACTTTTGTGGCGCTTCTATGATAGGTACCATGGTGAAAACCTAGGAAACATGCATCAAATTTGGATAAGCTTTGCCTCATCATCTATCAAAAACCTCTCCTCATTCATCCATCCCATCCATCAATTATCATAATCACAATTTCATGCATTCCATCTATCCACGTCATAATAAACATGTGTCCAACCATGACTTGATTACTTGTAAAGTGTCTAAACTTGATGCACTATCACTATCATTTATCTACATCATCCAATTTATCCATAATAGATATAATCCTATACCTAATTGGGGGCATCCTACTAAACCTAGTAGATGGATTGGATCTTTGTTCATATCTCATGTCATGTATAATCAAAAAATCCAAAAACACCCAAATAATCTTGAAAATACAAAAACATCCAAATAATCCTAAGAAATCCAAAACATCCAAATATCCATCATAATCCAAAAACCATTCATAAAACATCAAAAATTAAAAAAAAAACATTATTAGCCATTCGAGTATGAGCTAATAGTCCAGTCCAATAATCGAACTAGGAAGCCTTTGCATAATTATGTAAGTAAGGTCATCATCGATGATCCCTCGAGGCATTAGGTCAATCCCCTTGGGTCCTCTTCTCTGGGTTTAAATATCCTCAATATACCAAAAAAATCAAAATATTTTGAAAACACCAAAAACAACCTCAAATAACCTCAAAAGAATAAAAACATTCAAAAATCTCAAGAATACCATCTCCATCATTGCCCATCCACAAAAATCTATCCATCCATAATAAATTTATCATCACCCTCATTGTTTGAAAATACAATTGAAACAAACATAGCAGCTATCAAAATCCAAAATATTCAAGCAAAATTGTGAAAACTTGATCATTAACATATACAAAAATGCCTAAATATCAATTGTCTATCAATCATCACAATCACCGTCAACTTCCTAGCATGATCCTTAATTGATATATCATTCCTATAATGGGAATCATCAATGGATAACATCTCTAGCGAGAGATATGGCATTTTTGTTTATCTGTTTTGATCTTTTATTTTAATTTATCTTATTGTCTTATTTTGATGAGCTCTCAAGGATGTCTTCAAAAATATTAAGAGATGAAGGAATGGGGCATGGTCATTTATTTCATATGTTGTGTTTGTTGGATATTCTTGTGATACAACCATGGTGAATACTTGCCTTATGTGTTTAGAAGTTGTTTCAGGAAACATAAAGTGGATGTGTATGTTTGGTTCTTCATACCTCTTTATGCACTGGTCTGACATGCTCTGAACTTCTAAACCATACACTCCTAACAAGGTTTTCATATGTTCGGTATGATTAAGAATATTCCTCTTGTTTGCAAAGTCAAAGTCCACAAAATAGATTCAAAGCCACCTTGGTTCTTCATACCTCGGTGCATCATGTATATTTTCTATATTAATTAGGATTTCTATCATGAAATTACTTAATTTTCCCAAAAATAAAAAGCATACTCATCACTTTTTTCATACATAGCCAAATATTAAATCACTATCATTCATAACAAATGGATTTTCAAAAATTGAATCAACATCATCTATTTCTTCTATCATCTAATTTCTCTCTAACTATTCTACTAACATCAATCTCCTACATCCTACATTCATAACATCATTAGTATCACGTGCATCCTACATTTGCAAACTCATTAGCTATGCATTCATCCAACACATATCATATATCATTATATCATGTAGTATCCATACATCATGCATGTCATAAAATACCATAAAGGTACAAAAATATAGTCATATTTGCATATCATTATAACATCCCATCACATATTGCATCATTAATCAATAACATCATCATAATCACATAATCATGATCAATGCATCAATATCATAATCATAATCATAAATATCATACAATTATAAACATCATGCATAAAATTAATATAAATCATAAACATTAATAGTTGTATTAAAATCATGTCATCTCATATATCATCATAAAAAGTGTAAATGTCATATAACATCATCATCTATCACATGTGTGATACAACATAAATAAATATACATGTATATAAGGCTCAAAAGGCCGATGAATGTATGTGCATCATAAAATTCATGTCTACATCAATGAGGAATATGAAAATAGACATCAACACATGTACAAAATTATTTTCACTCATGTGCTCCTCTCCATTAGGAGGAGGTTGGTCAAGAGGTGGCCTCATAACCTGCTCCTAGTCTCCATGTCCTAGAGATCTTTATCTATGCTCACTATGGCGAGGTGACCAGTGTGGATGTAGCATAAATATTTGTGGTTGCTATGATGTCTGACTAACAGAACCACCCCTTGATCTACTAGACTTTGCCCCTATGGTGACACTTTGAGCTACAAACTTCAGTTGCCTCTAGTCTCACAAGATAATCACCTCATATAAATTTTGATAGTAGGTCTGTAACGCCCTGCCATGAGAACCCCAAAGGACAACTAACACTTACAAATTACCACAAATTTTTTTATAAAAAAAAGTAGAACAATACATAAGATGAACATGAATATACATTACATATACTACAATTATTTAGTTACAATATCAACTACGCCCTCTAGGGTAGTAGGAATGACATTACGAAAACTAAAATCATACCATAACGATAACGAAGATTCAATATTACATAAAGATAACATACAACCATCCATAATGAAAGGAGATGGAAATGATACATACATCATTCTATTACATTTCAATTCATAGTTCAATATTACAGTTGTGGAGCATATTTCCAAAGATACAATAGATTATGGATACAATAGTACATTACATAATGCTTCCCTTATATCAACGAGAAGAGTACATCAAGTACAAGAATAATACATCAATGAAGAATAAGGTACAAAGCACATAACAGTCTCCATCCAAGTGAAGCTTTGGAAAATCTGCATTCGATTCCACATCATGAACATGACTTGGGAACCCAATGGGGTGCATAGCACATTCCACCTGACCATGTGAGTCTGAAGACCCACCCCCCATGCTAGGAGATGACAAGAAATACCCACACCCAATTAGTCAGGTGAACAATGGCCAACAAGACTCCATGACAAGAGCAACAACAACACAAGACTACATCTCACATCATCAACACATAACTACAACAAAATAATGGAAATTCCAACGAAACCAAATGCCAGTATTATAGATCAACACTAAATAACCATAAGAGGTGTCAACAACAATAGGATCCAAATCCTTCAAATTAAATTGTAATATCAACCAATAATAAATATCAAGGGCACCTTTCATTTAACATCAATCAAGTTGCCATGAGGCATGCGTGCAACACAAAAGATAGAACTTGGAGGCTTCAACAACAAACACCAAGAACCTATTGCATCAACAACATCAACAATTCAAATAACACTCCTAGAGGCAACCAAACAAGGAAAATAAGCAGGAATTGTAGGAGAGTGTCATCGCATGGCCTTACATGGATTATCCAAGCAACCTATCACAAGGTACCGCCTCCATCTATGGTTATCCTGGCTACCTATCTCAAGACGCCGCTCCAAAGGGTGACTCATGCAGGACCACTTACCTTTCGTGAGGACAAGACAATGATCTTACCAACCAGGTCTTCTCACCCCATCCTTAGCCTGTGAAAGCACTAACGGTATGGGTGAGGCTCATAATAAATATTTTTTATTGTTTAACTACCCAAACCCACTAGTTCATTAATTACATTATCACTTGTTTAGGAATCTCTTCCATGGGTTACCCTAGCAGCCCTTTATGCATTGGACCCCCATCAAGAGCCACTCCCTACGAGTACCAAACCACAACACGCAAGGGGTGTACCTCATCTCACATAAAATCAAGGTGTACATAGCACACAATACATGAGGTAAGAACCATCTTGCAAACCCATTCCATATCACTGAAACATGAACAAATGAGGTACCACCCACCACATCAAAATTCAACACCATAGTACAAGGTAATACCCACAAGCTCAAAATCCAAAATAAGATCAATAAATCACAACGGTCCAACCATGGAAAATCAATATAATTCAAGTTTCTCCATTGCCTCTGGAATCCTAAAATATCAAAAATCCACAAACTCCTACTGAACGTAATTCAAACTCTTCAGGTTCCCAACCATCTCAAAGTATGACTACAAGAAAATCTTAACAAAAGAGAAAGACTCACAACATGAAACCACAAAATGGCTACATAAAATTCACAATCGCAAAACGACAAGTGAAGAATAAGAGTGGCTATATTATAACAAGATCTTCAAACTCATTCAAAGCTAATATTAACAATTCCATACAAATCAATCGCAATAATTTGTATCAACCTTAAATTCCAAATCAAATCAACATTGAAATTCAACCACCATAGTCCATCATGAAAACAACCCACTGGGCATCCGAGGGAGACCTCAATTCTCTCCTTACATGATACCCAACCACTAATTACTCAACAATCTTACAATTTGACTATTAAACAACAATAACAATCACAATAACCAAAATTAAATTAAATTCCAAGGTCGCACACAAAATCTTCACAAGAAAACAAACAAACTTTGGAACCTTAGAAGAACACTATATAAACCAAGCTCACAATCATTAAGCAATCATTAATGAAATATACCTTAAAAGTAACCACCAAATTATAATTCTTAAATAAACCCTTCTTACATGCAATTATAGTTATCTCAAATTTTCTTCCCTTACTAATTAATTATTTATCTATATAATCAACTTACCATTAAGAAAAATTATTCCTCTTGCAAATTCAATATTCCTAATTCCATTATCAATATAAACAAATAATTATCACAATATAAAACATTTATTTGCCATAGGCAGATTCATTATTTTTCAATAAATTAAATATAGTTAATATTCCCTCTTAAACTTAAATTAATTTATTCACTTAATTAAATAATCCTCTTTAAAATTAATTACTCAAATTATTATATAGAGGAAGATATTTGTTCATTTTAAATTACCCATATAATATTAAATTTATTAATTCCTTCACTTATATAATTTTCCCCAATATGCTCATACTCTTAATCTTCAAATTACTCTCCCACAAAACCCCAAAAAGTAAATTCTTGAACCAATACCTATATTTACAAACATATCTATATAAACGAACAATTTCAATACACTTAATTATATGCTCTTTTCCCTTATCTGAAATGATTAAAATATTCAATATGTTCACTCAAATTTTCTAAAAAAATAAAACTCTTTAATTTTAATCCACAAATTCACTAATTTCATTAACAACTAACCTACAATTAGCCTAAAATAAATCTAATTACATTATAACAATGATACCCATCTAATGCATATCTACAAGATGCATATTTTATCATAGCTTGATTAAGTAAAGTATTCTAAGATTTGTAGACTAAGGGCTTAATTTATTTTTAAATACTCTCTGATTGAAATCATTTTTATTAAAAGGAATTTAATCATTTGAAATTGCCCTCAATTTCAAGACATATCTTATATATTTATTCTTCTAAAAAAAAAAAATACAAAGAATTTTATTCACCTAATTACTAATTTTCTTTAAGAGTACTTACTCAAATATTAAGATTACATAAAAAAAGGATATTCATTCATTTCAATCTACTCATATAGCTTCTACATAATACCATTAAAATAACCTAATTCAAAACATTTACATAAGCCTTTTAATTATAACTAAATCCAATAACATTTTCATTCCACAACCCACTATTTTATACATACAAATATATTCAAATGCAACTCTCACAAAAATCTTTTATAATACCAATTCCTAATTAAGATATCATTACTTAATCTCTTGTTACAATTCTAATCAATATGTATATATATGGAATTACATAAGTTATAACTATTGTTAATAAAACATATGAGTTTATGGAAGGGGAAACACAACATTTTAATACATGAGCATATATTTATATACACTTATACTTATGCCCACACATATATATAATCAAATGCAACTCTACTTAATCCCAATTTGGACCATCAACAAAAAGCATATATAGAGGCAAATATTCCGTGGAGGTCAAAGATTCTCACAGCACAATTGAGGACTAACTCACATCGTCTTCGGTGTGAAACGGGGAGATGAAAAAGGCCAAAAAGAAGTTTGGGAAGAGAGGGTTTGTATCTTCTGTGCAGCAAGGCAGGTGGAAACAGAAAAGCACTTTATCCTAGATTGCAAAGCTTACAGTGACATCAGAGGAAGCTACATAAGGGGGTTAACAGCAGGAAATTTTGAAGATCTATTCAATATGGAATGGGTGGCAGAATGGGAGAGCTCATTATCAAATTAAACGGTAGGAGGAGGACACTTCACAATGCTAAAATTGATGGGGTCACTGTCCCATAAACCTTCTTTTGATCTTATAGACGTTAAAAGTCTTCTATTCTATTCTATATATAAAAGACACATTGTTGTTTACTGAACAATACAAGGCAAAGACTATTATTGAAGGTGGCTTATAAAGTCGCAACTCAAGGTAAAAACAGTGCACCAAGCATAGACAACGGAATCCTCCAAGGTATGGTTTCAGATAATGATTTATGAAAGAATAAACGATGTTGCTCTAGTTAAATGGTGTTGCAACAGCGCTGGAAGGAAGGCAGGGATGTAAGTTGTGAAAGCATGGACTACAGTTTGACGGAGTGACATCTCAGGACTATAGTGAACACAGGGTGTGCACAAAATGGATTTTGCAAGGAAGCTCTCAAAATATTTGGACTAATGAAGCACTCAGTAACACATCCTAACACTGTAAGCTTTGCTTGTGTTCTAGGTGTGTGTAGTCAGGCAGGTTTGGTGGATGAGAACTGCACATACTTCACACGACAATATCCTTATTGCATTGCATATATAGTTGATCATTAGGAGTGCATGGTTAACCTTCATGCCCATAATGGCTATCTTGGAGGCAACCCAAACCTTACTAATAAGATGCCAGTTAAACCTGTGGTGCCCAAGGATCATACATGGATATAGGCTGAGAATTTCCATCATTTAAAAAAATGAAGACAATGTTCTAAGGAGATAAATGGTGATGCTAAAAAAAACAATCTGCAAAATAAGCTTGCACTAATATAGTACCTAGGCAGACTTGTATGCAAAATGTGAAATGCAGACAAGGCACACTACTATTTGACAGAATGCCACAAAGAAATGTGTCCTCATTAAATGCAATGATTGCAGAGTATGCACAACCCGAATTTGCTGAAAAGATTTTAGAAACTTTTTAAGCCAATGCAATCAAAGAAAGAACTCATACATGTTGTGTTGGTTTACTTGCCTCTGCTTTGTCTGTAACCTCCTTGCTCTCTCCTTCGAATATCCTCACCTTATCCTGCTTGTTCTCTTCTTCATGGTAGCTTTTGCCTCCCCATGTATGTTGCCTCCTCTACCAAAAATAATGTGATCGTACCACATAGAGGACATGCAAAAATGTGGATGCAAAGACCAGGCACGTGGAAAGCAGGAGAGAATGTCTTGAAGCAAGGACAGGTGTAATTCTTTTGTTGCTTGAATATAGATATTAAATATCAACTTTATTCTTCACTAAACAAGAAGACTTAGTATTACTTGTTTACTTCTATAATATATAGATATAAATACATTTAAGTAATTTTCATGTAAATGTATTCAAACTTTACTCAAACAATTAAATAAACTTAAACATTTGTATGCATATATATATATATATAGTATTGTTTTATTTTATGTATATTTGATATTGACAAGTTGACATTTACTTACATATACTTGACATTGACATTGACTTTGACTTATATATATATATATATATAAATTATTGAATCTTAATACATTTTTAAAGATTTATTCAATATGTTGTCAAGGGGGAAAAATAATCACAACAGTCCCAACGTTGAGAACATAGGAATGAAATCTCAAATATACAAGAGTATGGTATGTTTCTGAATATCCGGATATGACAATCTATGACAAGATAGAATTTATAAGTGATATAGAAATATGGATCAACACCACTCTAAATTACTCTCCCATTTATTTAATTAAAAACTAATGATAATAATATTTAGCTTTATTTGTTTCTTTATCGTTAGACATTTTAATCTCATTGTTTAAATTAATAATCAGAATACATATAACATCTTTTCATAATTCATTTAATTATTATTTTACCCCCAATTAACTAAGTCACCTTGTAATCAATTTAATTTAATTTAATCGATTAGTCAAGGCTAGTTATAATATTACTTTATCACATAATTTCACAAGCAATTTTAACAATATAATAATGAACACAAAAAAGACAACTCAATTTAACCAAATGAACTTACTCAAGATCCAAAGACGGCCAAAACGGAGGGACACTACAAGGTCACCTCCTATTTGAGGTGCTCTCACTCTCTCATATATCTATCCATGGATACCATGCTAGACTAAGATATCTCTAACTAGGCTATGCTTTCTCTCTCAGTATATCTCTTGGTTATGGCTACATCTCTCTCAATGTGTGTTTGATCCCTCTCAATCATAATCTGAGTAATCTATCCCTCTGTTTCCTATAGATGGGAACTCTCAAAATACCTCTCTACAACCTGTGCATCCCTGTCAACGAGAGCTTGGTCTCTCTCTTCTCTATACCTATTATGCTCTTGACGTATATGATCTCTCTCTACTATAACTAGATCTACTATAGCACTAGGGTCTCCATCACCATCTCCCCTAGCCTCATGTTTTTGTTTCTACTATTATGGATTAGGCTAGGGTACCTCCTCCTACTATCTTTGTTATTGACCCTCTATGGTGGATCCTACCGGGGCTAATCCTATCTAGGAGGATCTTGTTGAACAACATGTATGAGTTTTTTATTATCTACAACTTCTCTCTACCTCTGCCTAACCTCCCTATTAGGCCCTTCTCTATCCCTCCTCCGTCAAGCCCCAATGACTCAGGTAGTATACTAAATTTTGGAGGAAGAATAATTCAGATTGATCGTCATTGCACCCACCAAGCATCATAATCTTGGGTAGTCCTTGGATCATCGATACCACCTATCCATACCCATGCAAGGGGAGCCATCTTATCAAACTCTGCTAATTTTGTCCTCAATGATGTTGTCAGAACCCATGCAGGTACCTCTCTAGTATTTTGAGCATATCCAACATGATAATCCTGATCAAATACTATCTAACACTCTCCAAGCTATCTATGGACCCTATTCAAAAGATATCTCTCCAAAATATGTTGTGAGCATCTGACTAACCATTGGGTTTTCCTATAGTAGGTCATATGGAGGTGGTTTTCCCTCCATACCTCACACCGAATCTAGGGACGCCATACAAAATCTAGCATATCATCAAACTACCCTCTCCAGTAGTGTAGTTTTATGTATGTTAAGAAATCAGAATACCTATATATGAGAAAGGATCAATAGCATCTCTCTCTCCAACTCCCAAAGTTTGAGTGGTGGCTATCCTCTCCCAAGTGCAAACATAAAACAAACTCACACTTTTCAATAATCTTGTCACTCCTCTATATCATACCCGACACATGCCATGATATAAGTGAGCTAGAATAAAAGGTCCTCAAGCATAAGTGATACCCTCTAGCATCATTCCCTCGATCATCAATCCCCATCCAACAAGAAACTCTTAGGAACATCTCTTAGGCATCAAAGGCCCAATGATCAATCCATCTAATATAAATGGCAATATCATGTACCTCCTCAACATAGGGATGTAGGTCAATCTCATCTATCACCTCAATTTGATCCTAGCCTAAGAGTCTTGATATAGCCACAAATCCTCAATCCATATCATACTCCACTCAAAAACTGAATCAAAACCCTAAGGATGCACCATACATCCTCTAGTGTCACAGTGCACTCTCTAGTGGGTAGGTGAAATGTAGCAGCATCAGATCTCTATCTCTCCACCAAAGTGGTCATCATCACCCAATGTTCTCTAATCTCAGGCATATAAGCAATATGATACAATCCAATAATAGCTAGAAATTGGATCTCAAAGTCTCCAATATGAGTTAATTTGTCCAAAATCCTTGATCTTTTTTCTCTCGAGTAGATGGGATGAGGCATCAACTACAAGCATAGCATGAACAATGTCAAATTTGCAAAAATTAGTTAAAAATCTTAGTTTTTTTTTATTAAAAAATAAAATGTGCCAATTTATGCAAACACTTCGTTAAAAAATAATCAAATGAATGCTTCTTTGCAAACACATCAATCCCCTGAATGCAAACGTAAAATTGCAAGCATGAGCATTTTTCAAATATGTCACTATACATGTGTCGGCTTAGAGCATACGTGTTGGTTGTTTTCACAAGCGCTACCCTAGCATAAAAGTGAACTTTCACGAATGAAAATGCAACAAAGTTACGAGCATGCGCATCGATCCTTGGATCGATGTGTTTGTTGTCCTAACTTTGGCTATAAAATTGACAACCTAAAACTATGTACAAGCAGAAATTAAAGTTATACATGTCATAGTTCCTCCAGTTGGTCTTTGGAACTGTTGTACTAGGTCTGTGCGGTGTGGTTCTCGAGGTACAAAATCCATCGTGAATGCATGACTGCATGATTGAAAGCTAGGAGCTTCGAGAGGAGTGAAAATTTGTAAAGGGTAAAAGTGAAAATGAGGATTATTTGAGCCTGATTGCATATATTACCCCCAAAACCTAGGGTTTCACCCATAGCCGCCCTATTAGATCATTTTTCAAGCCTCCTCATCTATCATGATTATTTTTGGAACCCCTAGGGCCTATTTTTTATCCTCTTCTCATATAAAATGATATTGATCTCTTGTCATGAGCTTGACTCGGAAATTAAATTTTTTTCAGTCAACCTCCCGAGGGGGCAACTTAGTGTCCTATCATCCTTTTGTAATTTGTTGGGGCATGGTCGAGCATCACAATTGTTAAAAAAAAATTATCCGAGAAATGATTATCTTTGAAACAATGTAGTAAGTACATTATGTCAAAGGGGACAAAATGTAGACATGCAAAATTGCCTAATTCATATCACACATCATTAATCTTGCATTTTCATCATATTCATCATTAACATTGCATTTCTATCACTTGTGTAACTAATTCCCCTTTTAAAATCATTTCTCACTATCTATCTTAATATCCTCTATTAATTAAATAATATTAAATTATTTAGTTAAATCATCATATTTCATTAATTTTCCCCTCATTATCTCTAATTGAATAATTTTAATTATTCAATTAGCCATAAATCTAATTTTATTTTGTAGTTTAGGAGATTGTATACCTTTACAATTTCAAACTGTGTTTGGGTCCCTTAATTAAATAGACTTAACTAAGCTTCTAATTGGCCAAATTATGCATTCCAAATCCTTATTTTTCCCATTTTCTGAAAGAGGAACCTATATTAAATTAATGTAATAAGTAATTTGAACATATTAAACACCTACAAATACATATTTCATATGTAAATGTTGGATTTTAGAATCTAATTTTCGAGAAATTAGATAAACACCTATAAATACATAGTTATTTTATCAATTTCAAACCTAAGCATTCTAACACACTTTTTGGAGACTTCCTATGAGCAAATATTATTGTCAAGAGAATTCAAGAGCAGATTTTTAGTAATTTTGTTGCAACATTCAAGGTCCTATCATCATGTTCAAGCTTATGTGTGTTCATGTCATCTTGTGAAGGCTAATATGCATTGTTGATCCTAAGCATCCAAGAATTCAAGTATCCAATAAATCAAGCAAAGAAAGATCCATTCCTTGGGGTGATGTGTTTTCAGTCCTCTAAGGGAAGCCATTAAAGGTTTGGTGAGTTGTAGCAAGAAACTGTTTATTCACAATTCCTTCTATTTATCAATTGTCATTATCTTTCTATCAAGTTTTAATTACCAAACATGGGATTTGAATAAGGCAAACCCTCATTCAAAAAAAACATTTTTCCTCTTTATATGTGTAGATTTATAGGTGAAAGAAGGATTGAAAATATCTCAAGGAGCAATTTTGCATTGTTGTCAAATTTTTCACCATTGTTCTCAAATAAGAGAAAATCAATTGTAGATTTATTTATTTTCTTTCCAACAGTGGGACCTGTACAAAATAGAAGCCAAGATCCAATACTTGAGGACTACCAAAATTGATTATAGACACCCTATCTAAGACCCATTCACCCTAGGGTGAACAGGTCCTCCTATAGTGCTCAAAACAAAATTTCTATGCTAGGTACATGTGTCCAAACCCTTTTGATATCTGCCTACAAACAATCAATTTTATTTTTGTAGCTTCAATAAATTACATTTCATCATCTAGGTCTTATCATTTCATTAGTTTAGTTGCATCAAACCATTTCCAATTAATTCTAAATTTGTCCATTGTCTCAAGGAATTGAGATCTAAGGTCTGATTGGCTCACCTTAGGGTTGAAAGTCAATATGTACACCTTAAGATCTCCTTTACTAATGAAATGACGAAAATAGGGACATAATTATTTCATAAGTTCTTTGGATGAAGGACCTAGGACACCCTATTTTGATCTCTCCCACTTTTCACCATATTTCATTTTGGTGAACCTGATGTGAATGAATGAATATCAAACCAACATAAGGGCAAAGGGAAACAAAAGATGTGTAAGATATGTCAATACGTGGGAGAAAAACTCCAATATTTTATGAGCACATATTATATTCTTGGTATTGTGGCTCCTATCATAGATAACATGAGAAGAATGCTTGACAATGAACATGGAATAGAGATTGTGTGTAGCCTAGCTCACATCATCGATAACCATATTCCTACAGCGGCTAGTTGTACTCGAACTTTGGGTTACACCCAAATTCAAGGAGGAAATCAAATTCCCCCTGCAACCATAACCTCTATTCCTACATACACTCATTCAACTGTCACTACAACAATGCAACCAACCAACAATGTCACTCCAACTTTGGGTATTTCCACTGAGAATCCTTTTAGCTTTGTGAATTCAAACATCATATCTCTAAACCCGCCACCTCTCAAAAAATAAAATTCACTTGCCCTCCCAACACATATACACCTCCACCATATTCCTCTCCACCTCAAAACGCAACCAATTATTATGTCATAGACCAACTTTTACAAAATGCCACATCCCTCCAGCAACAAATTGTAACATTGACCCAAAATCAAAATGGCCAACCTTCAAAATATGTCAAAAGAAACTCATTATCCTTGGAGATATTGAGAACACAAATTCCACAAGGCAAGATACAGTGGTAAAGGATATCCTAGTAACCATGTTTCAGCATACACAACCTTATGTAGTGACTTCATTTTTGAAGATAAACTCTTGGCTAAACTTTTTCCTAGATCCTTGAAAGATACAGCCTTGGAATGGTTTTGTTCCTTATCAAATAACTCAATCAAATCATTCAATGAGCTTGCTGATTCCTTTCTAAACCATTTCCAAGTGCACATTGGTCCTAAGATGGCTTTACCCAATCTTATGCAATGTAAATAACAAGTAGATGAAAATTTTACTAATTGTATAGCTCATTATCAAAAAATTTACTCACAAATCAAAATTAAGCTTCTCGATGTCGATATTTAAAGCATGTTCATTGATAACTTGCAAAAAAATATTCAATACAAGCTTGGGAGAATGAAATTTCCCTCTTTCACACATTTATGCACAACACTCCATGATTATCAGAACTCATTGAATCAACGCATAGACAAAAATCCTCTAACCCATCCTAAAAAGTATGAAATTGTGAATCATAACAATTTTCAACTATTCAAGAGACTAAACAAGAGATTTATATAGATAATTCAACAAAAACCAACCCATCATGTTGAACCTCAAGTGGATTTCATTAAAAGGATAATTCAATACCAACCTCGAGACAGGAATAGCAAATTCACCCTACTACTTGATACTCTCCATTCAATCACATGTTACAACTCTTGAGAAAAAACTTAATCACCTTACCTCCTATTAGATCTTTTCATACTACTAAGCATTTACCTCCAAATTATAATTCAATTTTTTTTTTCCAATATCACCGACATAATGGACATGATATGGAACAGTGTACGTCTTAAACATTTAGTGCAAGACCTCATTGTTTCTAATCAAATCCAGATTGGTGGTGTTAATGATCAAGGAAATAACTCCCTTGCCCCACCCAATCAAAAATTTCAAATCTTTGTAAATCCAATGTCAAAGCACTCCATCTCATTTGTTAAAGCTAGTATACCAAGAATGATGTGATGAATGTTGACAACATAAAAGACATAACTGATGGCGACAAGAGTGATAATGAGGATGATTTACATACCATGATTGAATTCATTGATGTTAAACCTCATAAGGGCCAAACCAACTTGTCTATGGACATTGATTTCTCACATAGTGATATACTTAAACATGCACCCAATGGTCCTCTTTACATAGCCAGAAGAATCAATGACAAGCCTACAAATGGGATATTAATTGATCTTGTATGTGTAGAGAATGTGATCATTGAGGAATTACTATTTGTGCATGAACTTTACCAAGATTCTTATGAACAATTGAAAACATAAATTAAAACACATGATGCTTTTTCTTGCCCTATGATAAGTTTGATCACTCTCCCATTGAACATTGGATTGAAGCAACTAAATGTCTTGTTCTCCATCATCCCGACATCAGAAAAATCCCATGTGAAGTTATGTTATCCATGGCTATGCTCCATGGATTTCATCCCATTGATTATTCATAAATTCTTGAAATTTCCATTTGGTAATGAAATTTTTATTGGGCATCATAGTGGTTTTAATCCTTTGTCTACCCATGGAAAATTTTCATTGAATTTCTTTTGGCCTGAATCCATGAAACCTATAAATCCTCAGGAGGACTTCTTTTTCAAATCTTATCAAAAGTTCAAGGCAAAGCACATAACAAAATTATCCCTTAGCAATATTCCTGAATCCATGGATTTTTCTTCTTCCCAATCTATCATTGATGAACCTATGCTTAAGCTAAAATCCCTTCCAAGTAACCAAGATAATCCACTACAATTCCTCCACCTATTTCATACAAGAGACCAAGAGATAACTACACAATTATTGTTGTGCCTCCTAAGATCAAAAAAATTTATAAACCTAAAGAGAAATTGGTTGACCAACCCTCAGAGGCTCCTTTCATTCCTCCCTCATGGGAAAAAAAGAAACCAATGGTTGATAAACCCACTCCTACACCATCACATCTTGAAAATCGTGCAAGAAGAAACCAAAATGTTAAAGAGCATAGGTGTAGATGTCGTGTTATTGCTCATCTATTAGAAGAAAAGAAAAAACAAATAAATAAAGATAAAAACTAACTCAAATAAAGCATGATGATTCTCCACCTTCGCCACAATAAAAATATGAGCATACAATGGACATTATCATTAGACCTCGTGGTGTGATTAACTTGGATGATGATGATGATGAGATGATTAAGATTGATGAGGAAGTGCATAATGAGTTGAATTTATTATTTTTTCTTCCATGAATCTAGATGGGAACAACCATGATGATCCTCCTAAAAAGAGTGCATCACCACGTGCTGAACCTAGTGATTTTCCTAGTACGACACTCATTTTTTCCCCTTTGGCTAGTTATCCACCTTTTATATATATGATGAACAATATTTGGATTTGGACGACCTGCTTTAGGTTCGATCGCATGTGTTATAATAGCTTTGTTCCTTCTATGTCTTATGTGATTGCATGTGTGTAATTTAATCCTTTGTATTGTGTTGTTTGGCATGTCTTTATGTTTGTTAGATTTCTTTGGATGACCCTTGTTACTCCATTGGTGCAAGGATAAAAAGGAAGTGAATCTATTGTGAAAGTCTTCTATTTGTAGCAACATTCTTCTATTTTTCGTAACCATTATCTTTTCATTTGTCATTCGTTTTCCTTTTGGGGATGATGCAAGGCGTTGAGACATTTAGGTATCTTCCATGTTGACCCAAAATATTTTCTTTATTTTCACTCTCTATGTGTTGTTCCTCCTTTGTGTTCATTGTTCCATGAAGTATTTGGGGAATGGCGATGATTCCCAGCTTTATATATCACTGTAGCAAAGACATACATTAAACCCAAATCCATGGATCCCTTATGTGTTATCTACTTTATCATGACAACTTTATTTGGAAACATATCATTGGCATAGGGCTTTCCAAATAAGCTCGTATTTCCCTTTATTCAACTAAAATTTATCATTTTCTACTTTAAAGTAATTGCTCACAACATGGTTTTTAGAAATTCCTTTAAAGTGGGGGCATACATTGGCATGATTACATTAACATTATTGCATTGACATTTTTTAATGAAGCCAATGGTAGATCATGATGGATTCTAGGCTTGAGAGATACACTTCACATTCCCTAATGAGTTGTTTTCTAGTGTTGTCATCTTCAATCTTCATTAGTACCTTGATCCATTTTCAATAAGTGTCTAGCATAATGCGACTTGCTAGCCTTGTGAACCAATTTTATCCTATTCCATGAGTGTCTAGCATAATAAAGCTTTCTAGCCTTATGAAGCTATTTTATCCTTTTCCATGAGTGTCTAGCATAATTCAACTTGCTAGCCTTGTGAAGCACCGTTTTCATGAGTTCACACCTTCTAGACCTAGTGTGTGTTTCTCATTGTTGCCTTAGGGCTCACCTAGTGTATACTATATTGCACTAGCCCTTGTGAGCATATTTGATGGATGTGGCATAATACAACTTGCTAGCCCATCCCTTTTTGCATTAGCTTTAATTTTGCATGCTTGTGTATCTTGTCTTACTGCACATATCTTACATGTATCTTGGGTTTCCCTTTTTCCTTATGTTGTTTTTCCATGGGATCTTAGATCTTGAGGGCTTGACCACCCTCTTTGATCTTTGTCATCTTATCTCTCTAACATTTATACACTTGGACCTCTCTTGATGCATATTTGTCTACTTTAGTGTGAGTTTGAGAATGGGCCCATACTCTCACTAAAGTGGGGGTTAAATATAGTATAGTAAATTGTATACCTTTATAGTTGCACACTATGTTTGGGTCCCTTAATTAAATGGACTTAATTAAGCTTCTAATTTTCCAAATTATGTATTCCAAATCCTTATTTCGCCTTTTTTTCCAAAAGGGGAACGTATATTTAATTAATGCAATTAGTAATTAAAACACACTAAAGAATGTGTGTCCTATATTTTTGGGCTAGGACCAATTCGTCCAAGGGAAAATGGGTCCTCCATAGGTCCTAGGTCCCAATTTTTAATATGTTTTTGTCAATATTTTAATGATTCAAATTTCATATGAAAATGTTACCTTTTGGAATCTAATTTTTAGGAAATTAGATAAACACCTATAAATATAGTTATTTTATTGATTTCAAACCTAATAATTCTAACACACTTTTTTGGAGTCTTCATATGAGCAAATATTGTTGTCAAGAGCATTCAAGAGTAGATTTTCAATCATTTTGTTGCAACATTCAAGGTCCTATCATCATGTTCAAGATTATGATTGTCCATGTCATCTTGTGAAGGCTATTATGCATTGGTGATCCTATGCATCCAAGCATTAAAGTATCCAACAAATTAAGAAAATAAAAATCAATTCATTGGAGTGATGTGTTTTTAGTCCTCTGAGGGAAGCCATTAAAGGTTTGGTGAGTTGTAGCAAGAAAATGTTCATTCACCATTCCTTCCATTTATCAATCATCATTATCTTTCTATCAAGGTTTAATTACCAACATGGGGTTTGACTAAGGCAAACCCCCATTCAAAAATTAAAAAAAATCTTCTTTGTATGTGCAAATTTACAAGTGAAAGAGGGACTAGAAAGATCTCAAGGAGCGATTTTGCATTATTGTTAAAGTCGTCACCATTGTTTTCAAGTCACATAAACTCAATTACAAATCTTATTTTTGGCTTTCCGACAATGAGACCTATACAAAATAGAAGCCAAGATCCATTACTTGAGGACTACCAAAACTAATTCTTGACACCCTATCCAGGACCCATTCACCTTAGGGTGAACATATCCTACAATTCTTAGAACATGATTTTTATGCCAGGTACTTGTGTCCAGACCCTTCTCATATTTTCCTACAAACTGTCAATTTAATTTTTTAGCTTCAGGAAATTAAATTTCATCATCTAGGTCTTATCATTTCATTAGTTTAGTTGCATGAAATCATTTCCAATTAATTCTAAATTTGTCCATTGTCTCAAGGAATTGAGATCCAAGGTTTGATTGTCTCACCTATGGATTGAAATTCAATCTGTACACCTTGTGAGATCCTTTCCTAATGAAATGGTGAAAAGAGGGACATAATTAGTTCCTAAGTTATTTTTACGAAGGACCTAAGACACCCCATTTTGATCTCTCCCACTTTTCACCATATTTCATCTTCTAATATCCCATGATTAAATAATCTTGAATTATTTAATTATCTACTTCTCATCCCACTTGCATGGAATATTCCTTTCTAACAAAGAATATCTTAATCCTCCATAATTAAATAATCTTGAATTAGTTAATTATTATAATTTCCCTCCACATGGCATATTCCCATGGAATATTCTTCTTCAAAATATCCTAACTAAATCAATCTTCTCATTCATCCTACACCCTTCATTTTCAAGATCTAATCTCCACCTTTCACTTCAAAATATCTTAACCAATTTCCTTTAATTGTGGAGATATTTTGATTTCGAACTAATCTTGATCCTTCACCCTCCTTGATTCACTCCCATTCCTTGATCTTAAGATCTAATCTCAACCATTGATCATAATCTTGAAAATCTATAAAATATCCTTCATTCCTTCATTATCAACACCTAGAAACCTAGAAAATTTGAATTATTAAGCACATTCATTTGAGCATTGAGCCTTGAGCAATTATCATCATCTAGGTCATCATTCATGCTTTTGAAATTATGGGAGCTATTGAATGAAGCAATCGAACATACCATCAAAGAAAAATTCAAAATGGGATGCTAGGTTTTCCTTGTTTGATTTCAATTTTTGATTTGAATCATTATGTGTACGTTGATTTCTAACTTGTTGCATTTTATCTCATTTGTATGTGGGATTTGATTATTTATTGATTTGGGTATTGTGAATTCTAACCCTTGATTGAATAATTCATAATTCATACTCCATTTCCATTTTCCAATAACCCCACTTCACAATCTTATAATCATGGCATTCCATGAGACCAAATTTCTCTAAGGGACATTGTCAAAAAAGTTGTGTGCCTTTTGTATGCTTCTACACTTTGCATACATGTCTACCAAAGTGTTTGCAAATAGAAAATCTAAAAAAATTCCTCAATCCTTTATGATTTTATGGGTGTCCCTACCTTGTTCCAAAGCTCCCATTAAAAATAGGCTACAAGTATGTTGGAAAAATTTATAGATTCTAGCATTCACCTACCAATTGCATTTTCTTGAAAGTTAATAAAACCTTTTCAACAAATGCATGTTGTGAAATATCTTGCAATCGGGGTGTTCCATAAGAACAAATTTTGTGGATACATTAAGCTAAATAGTTCATGTGGCTTGTCCATGCTTCTAAAATTTGCATACATATTTAATGGGGAAGTTGTATCAACAACATCTAATGAAAATCCTCTTCCCTTCATCTTGTGATGGATTTCCATACCTCATTCCAAAGCTCCCATTTTGGCACAGGCAAGGAGGATCTTGGAAAAGATTGTGGAGTCTAGCTTTACACCTGTGAATTAAATTTGATTGAATTCTAAATCCTTTCCAAAAAATGCATGTTGTGCATATCCTGTGATCATAGCATTCCACAAGACCACATTTCTTTGAGGCATTCCATTAAACAATTTGCAACCCTTGTCTATGCTTCCACATTTTACATACATGTCTACTAGAGCATATCCAACTATGTGATATTTGAATAATCCTTGTCTGATAGAAAATGTAAATTGATTGGATTGGAAAATTGCTTGGTGCATTTGGTTAAACAGTGCAAGTGTAATGCAGGAACTCTACTAGCATCACCAAAACTTCTACAACACAAGTGGGTGGGAGGAACCATTCAAAAGAATTGAACTTATGAGAATTCATCAAGTTATGTGGGATTAATGATGAACAAGAACAACAAATGAAAGTGTGATGGGTTAAGAGGGCCACAACAACCACCTAATCAATCAATGTTTAGTGTGTTGTTTAAGCCTAGTCATTAGTTTCCAATCTCATTTTCATTTTAGTTAATTCATAATATTCTATATTCTTTAGTACTTGATCAGATAATTTATTTAACAAAATTTAGAATATTTATGTCATATGTTAGATCATTTATCATTGTATTCTATCATCTCACCCTACAAGGATCTTGGTTCAATAAAAAAAGATAGATAATATTTTATTTTTAAAAATTTCTATTAATCCTTACCATACATAGGTGGAATGTACTTCTCAATTTGTATGATAAAATAGAGATTATCTTATGTTATTATCAATATGTCATTTTGGTTTCTTATTGAACTAGTTTGTTATATGATCTCACCTCATCTATTTGGGATCTTGGTGATTAGAAAATTGTAAACTTATTAAATTAATAAAACCAAACTTGTGCAGTATTCAATACTTAGTATGCCTCTAGTTCATGTTTATGGGTCATACCATTGCACTTGAACTATTACATCTATAGCCTAACATAGCTAAAACAATGTTGTTTGTGCATCATTAATTTAAATCAGTAGGGATAAATATGAAATCTAAAAAATTAATAGTCTAAGTGAACAAAAAATATTTCTTGGACAAGACTTGTGATTTAGGTAGACATGAAATCTTCACACAATCAAAACTTAATTTCAAACACTGCATTAGAGTGTTTTTGCAAAGTAGTTATTTCTAGGATATTATCCTCGTTTCATCTAAGTTGGTGGTATTTGACGAAGAATTTTCTAAAGAAACTAGATCCTAAAAAAGGTTGTGTATCCACTCATACAACTACATAAAACATGTAGAATCAAATAAACTATATATTACATACACCTAGTTCTCCTATGCACTAATATCATGGATACATGATATGTAAGTAATCTGGTGAATGAAAGATGTTCCCAATACTTATGTATCGATAGTATTGTAATGTCATATAGCTTTCATCTTAAAGTATAAGTGAATTATATATCAAAATTGTAATTAAGGTGAAATAGGAATAACACTAATACTTAGAAGAATCCCTAGAGTGGATTGTTTGTATCTAGCGAGCAGGCTAAAATTTGAGGGAGGGTACAAGATACTTATGCACACACACACACACACACATCCTAATTGACAAAATCCTCAACATAATACTATGATAATTTTATGTTCATTCAGTAAGTGACTTAAGACCTGTTTATTCCTATAGAGGCTAAGTCTCTGGCCAAATCATTGCTTGTCTTCAAAGCTTGTATAGGCGACTACATTACCTATCATGTATTGAATAGCAGTATGAACCTAACTAGTTAAATAAAATTTATTAGTCACATTTAGACGAATAAGACCAATGGACAAAAGAACTTAGATCGGTTAATGAATTTGAATGTCCTATATTGGACATGATAGGTCAAGCTATCTATTTCCTAAGTATTCGATTAAAAAAAAAAATTGTAATAATAAATTTTATAAAAAATTTAACTAAATTGTCATTAAATTTTATTAGTGACCAAGTGGGTTTTCACAATCACCCACTAACATAAGGCAATACTTTCTTAGAGCTCTATCCATTATAAAATTTAAATATTCTATTCATTTTGATCTAAATTTATCTGAGTGACTCCTCGAGGGTCTATTCAATTGTGAAGGATATCTCAAAGAAGTGGCAAAGGTTTAAAGATGATTGGTAGTTACTACCTATAGGGATTTTTTCTTTTGTAGACTCTTATTATTTATAAAACATCTACTTTCAATCTAATAATATTTTTTTTAAGTAGGCTTCATAATCATATTATTTACTTGAACACCAATCAAATATTTTGGTGACCCCCTAAGTATCTTTAGTCTTACTAGAATTACATGTGGAGAAGCACAATATGAGGAGGTTATATTAAGAGATATAGGTGAAGTATTGAAAACAAAATACAATGCATAAGAAGTTTACAACTTGGTACAACTCACACAGAAGAGATGAGGAGTGAAAGTTTGGGGAATTTTAGATCTAAGGGTATGCACAACTTTTGTAATGATTGGTAGGAAGTTGTTAAGGAAGGAGACAACTTGTACTATCTATGTGATTGGCACATGGAAAAATTAATTTAATTTTTTCTTTTATTACCAACAACATGATTGTGAATGTAGAGGATTCATGTAAGATTGGTTTTGAGTTTAACAATGGAATAATACTATTTTTGCACAATTTTACATGTCTTGGAGTTTTGGGGAACACCTCTATAGTGCCCATTTCCAAGTAAAAAAAACTTATGTTCTACATAGTATGTGTAGAAGTTTATTATCCACCTTGGTAGTGAACTTGCACCTAGTGCCCAAAGGGCATCGATGGAACAATGGATAATATCAATTGAATGACATTGCACAAGATAATATAGGGTCGTGTCTTCTTTGGTGGCCACATATCCTAGGTACTCGTTTGGAATCTATTTGCACTACATAAGTAATTTTTCCTAGAGAAGAAAGGGAGGGGAGTCCATTGGACTCCCTTATATTTTGCAAGGCACATGGTGGAAGTTGAACATGGAAGGATAGTTCAAGAGGTTTTGGTTGTAGATGTTTTACCACCTACTGTTATACACCCATTTAAACCAAGGATGTCATTGGGAGGTTAAACAAGGATTGTTGAGGTTTAGATCCTTAGAAATATGCTTCAAAAAGGGAAAGGAATGAGATTGCCTCTAGAAATCCCCATTGACAAATCACACACACATTAAGATATGTAAGAGTTAATGGCGACTCCTCAACACCCCTAGGAATAGTTTCTAGACCAAAATATCTTCCACAAGAGAGAAAATGGAAAAAGTACTTGTGTCAACAATTCAAGTTGAATATGATTAAATATTGGTTGAATATGCAAATGTACATGAGATGCCTTGCTTCAAAAGGCAAGGTGGGGGATAGGATAATTCAAGATCATGACAAGTTTCTTAATCTTATTACATGAGAAAACTAACAACCTAACTACCTATGAATCAAGCATTACAAGCTAGATAAGATACATTCAAGAAAAACCAACTAAGACTTCTAGAGAGAATCTTATATCCTAAGTAAACTTAACATGTTAATATGTCCCCTAATTCCCTAGAGAGTGAATTAGCTAGTACAAGACATTTATTCACACCAACACCCCCCCTTAAGTGCAACTTAGGGAGAAGATTGTTATGAAAACTATGCAAAGATACTATGAATATGAAGATGGGTCCCAACTATGATTCCATGTTAGGTACCCATTTACAATTCAAATGCAATCAATGCAATCTCTCACAAATAGAGAAAAGGAGAAAACCCAATGGGACAAAACTCCTCTCCAAAATAGGAAAAAACAAAACAAAACAATATGATGTATGGAGGACTCAATGATACCCCCCAAGGATTACATCTATCATGTATATGCAATCGATGACCCCTCCCCCCATAAGAGGGGAAAAGAGAGACAAAATATCCCCCCCACAATGAAGAATCTCTAATGTCGATGAAGAATACCTAGAAAAAAAAGAGGATCCAATATCTACAAGCAACACATATTCCCTTAGGAAGAAACAAATCCATAGGCTGATGAAGAAGCCACTCCATTTCAAAATGAAATGAGGAAGGGTGAAGTCTCAACATGTGTGCCTCTGAAAATTGAATAGAAATCTCCAAGCTTGTATAAGCCACAACATAATCATGGTCAAAATCAGCCAAGAAACATGACATATCAAGTGAATGAGGAGACTCATGAATGTCAATATCCAAAGACAGAGAAGATGGGATAAATGTTGTGTTGAAACTATCATCAAAGAGGAGAGCAACCCCCTCAAGTGTGTCCTCCAAATCTACAATATGAGACTCCACAAACAAGTTAGAAATACCTATCAAATATCCATCCCACAAAGCAAAGATCTGAAAAACTATTAGCATCATGTTGAATAGAAGCATTGATAGTTGAAGAAGTAGGAGTTGGAGGAGTAGGAAGCTCAACACTGGTCTCTAGAATACCAAGGTGTAGATGACCAAACTTCTCATCATGAACATGGTTCACACTCAATGAAGGAGTGTGAGATGTAGTCAAAGGAACATTATCTTCTTTTGAAGCAAAATGTGAAAAGGAATACAAATGAGATGAATGATCAACCACCCCAATAGAAATAATATCCCTAGTCTCCAAGTCCCTTATGTACACTCTATCAAGAGTGAACTGAACTATTTTACCTTGTCCACAATGATTAATTTGATAAATAAAAAGGATATTAGTGGAAAAATAAGGAACACAAAGTACATCATTGAAAGTGTCCTCTCCCATGTCAATAGAACCCTTCCCACTTACCTTTACATATGTATTGTTACCCATAAAAATATCAAGAGAATTACAAGGCTCAAAAGAAGAGAAAAAATCCATAGAAGATGTCATATGATGAGATGCCCCTGAATCAAGAAACATCTATTAGATTCAAGACTTGCAGAGGCCAAGAACGTTTATCCTTTCATTTTGTGTAGCCCAGTTGTAGATCATATATTCTTTGACTGTCATGATGAAGGAGTTGCCAATTGAGATTGTGAAGAAGTAGAAGACATTGATGAGGGAAGTTGTATGTTATTATTTTGAAGGTGTGTGAGCTCATCAATCTTCTTACTATAACATCTATGCTCATCATGTCCTATCCTTTGAAAATATGCACATCTAAACTTCTTCTTTCTAGATGATTTCTCTTTAGAAGAGGGTGTGGACTTAGAAGTGCTATGAGAAGAAGAATATTTCAATTGATCATTAGACTTGTGGGCCTTATTCTACTTCTTACCTTTGCCACTTGAAGCCTTTGTATCCTTTTCAAAAAGAGCATGAGATGTGGAAGACTTCAATATGCCCATGTGTACCAACGTTTCTTGTTCTCTTGTGACTTGAGCTACAAATTCGTCAAGAAAAGTCATTTTGTATGCATTTCCAAGGGAATCTATTGTAGCATAGAATGTAGAAACAAATATTGAATAATCAAGACTAAGCTTAGAAAGAATAGAAATAATCAACTATTCATCTTATTTTGTGACCCCACAATTAGATAACTACAATCTTAGAGAGTTGAGCTTAAAGAAGAAGTCTTGGATACAATCTAATGGATTAAGACCCATTAGTTAATTCACCAACTTAAATTTCCTCATTTTATCTAGCTTACCAAAGAGACCCTCTAAGATAGTCTAAACTTGATTAGGAAGGGTGCAAGATATAACATGATATCTAAGATCTGAAGAGATGGACAAAATAAGAGTTCCAACTGCTTCATCCCTTCTATCAAACTATTTTCTTCTTTTTGTAGCTCCTTTGGGTTCTAGATCTTGGCGAAATGTGATTCTTTACAACTTCAATTTTAACAATAATACCCCCATTTATGATTTCCATTCATGATAGTTATATAGGGTTAGAAGTACAACTTTTGGAAAATGCATGATAAAATCAAAATGTACAATAGAAGAACAAAAAATTCCCTTCACAATACAAGAAATTAACCCCTTGTCCCAATGAAAAAATGACACAAAACTACAAAATCTCTGCAAAACACCCACAATAATGAAAATTTGGGAACAACATATTTTTAACAATATTTAGTTTGAAAAAAATTGTCTTTGTATGTGAAAGTTATGAAAATTTGAAAAAAGGTCCTAGTTTAGGGCCTAGGGGGGCAAAATTAGGAACTTAAAGGCTAAATGGGTGCAATAGTTTAGCCTCGAGCACTTAAAAGGGGTCACCCATTTTATCACAATAAAATGAGAGGCAAAAAATAAAGACTCTACCACCTTGGGTGGTGAGCTGTTGGCACAGGGGTGGTGGCCTCTTGTGCACCACATGTGGGAAAAACCTCCGCCAAGTCTTGAAAATACCCATCGCTAAAAAAAGTCGGCCACACTTAATAATTTTAAACCAAATTTTTGCATGGGCTGACAAATGTACAATGGTCAACACTTACAAGATTTAAAACAAGGCTTTACAATATAAAATCAAAGTTTATTAATAAAAACAACTTTATCACAAAATCTTGCCGAAAAACAAAAGTTTGTGAAATATTAACTATTTTGTACCAATGGTAGCAATGTGACGATCGAAAAGAGAGTGGACAAATCAGTACAAAGTATGCAGACAAGGCAATAGATTTGATTGATGAACAACACAGTTAAAAAAATATAAAAACCATGTGGTAGTAAATGAAGTACCCAGACGAACAAAGGACGAAAAAGACCGCATATTTGACCTTTGATTACGCCAGTGGAAGAAGACCAAGTATGATTAATGCCAGGAATATTCCATTGCAACTGACTACATTAAAAATATTTTCCCAAATTACTTAAATAAAAAATTTCCCCATATAATTAAAAAATTGCCCCAAATTTTTGATATAACCCACAGAAAAAAAATTTAAAATATTTTTTTTGCGAATTAAAATATGTCAACCTAGGGGGTCATACGGCCTGCCCAAGCAAAAACGATTTACCTCAAAAACAACTTTACCAAAAATGGATGAATTTATAGTCAAAATTTGTTTGATCAACCTCATGAGCACAATGGTGATGTCGATTTGGGCCCAAAGTGCTCTGAAAAATCAGTGACCTCTTGGATCAGCTACTCTTCACACTTTTTCAAACCCTCATAGATCTGGAAAAAAATAACCAAATTTGATGAAACGAAAGACAAACCTGACTTTCTTTGACGCCTTGGATTCAACTGTGAGGTCCTTGAAACCTCAAAATGTATCTAACAAAATCTTCAAGCCAACATGAAACCCTCAGATCTGGGAAGGAATTTACAACATTGGAGCTCTAATACCATGTAGGATTTAATGGTGATTCCTCAACACCTCTAGGAATAGTTGCTAGACCAAAATATCTTTCACAAGAGAGAAAATGGCAAGAATAATTGCTTCGACAATGCAAGTTGAATATGATTGAATATTGGTTGAATATGCAAATGTACATGAGATGCCTTGCTTATAAAGGCAAGGTGAGAGATAGGATTAGACAAGATCATGACAAGTGTCTTAATCTATTACATGAGACAACTAACAACCTATCTATCTAGGAATCAACCATTACAAGCTAGATAAGATAAGTTCTATAAAATTCAACTAAGACTTCTAGAACAAATCTTATATCCTAAGTAAACTTAACATGTGAATATGTCCCCTAATTCCCTAGTGAGTGAATTAGCTAGGTACAAGAAATTTATTCACACCAATAGGATACACTAGTATGTTCATACAAGAGCTACTAATGGCATCTCATCTCCATGTAGTTTCATCTCCTTCTCAATCACCCCATAAATTATGGCCTTGATATGAGATTTAAAAAACAAAAAAAGTCACGAAATCTTCAATACCCCTATACATCTTCTTAAGTAATTTCTTTGAAAAGAAATGCAATGGATCCTTCCTTGACATGTGTTGAGAGAGGGATGGGAATAGAGCCATAAATGAGTTGGTGCTTTTGCATTGCCTTCTTTGATCTCTCCTAGTGATGTTGAATGAGCATTCCTACTAGACTAAATAACAAAATCCTAATATTGATATTTACCTTTGAAAGTTATCAATTCTTTTGTTTAACTACTTGGGTCATTTCCATAATGATTTTTTAAGGTTTTCAAGTTTTTCTATCTCTTGATTTTATGTTGCTTCTTTCAATGCTTTAGTTAATGCAACCAAAACATGACAATAGTTATTGAGATCTCAATTCACTGTTTCAAGCCCTAGACATGGTATGTCAACTTTAGTGTTGTAATAGTACTTGCCTCTTGAGATTGTTAAGCCAACATAACCCTATTTTGTAAATATTTTATAAAAGGATAATAGATGGTATGTTCCACTATGAATTTATCCATTTTGACAAGGGTCCATGTAGCAACTTTAGATACATGGAAACACTAGTCATCAATGGTGAGATCATAGTTTGCAAACTTGGCAAGAACTTGTGATACTTTTTGTATGGAAAGTAACTCACAAGAAACTTGTGTTCCAAGTCTTATAAGGAAAATTTAAAGTTTCATAGTAACACTTGCCTACAAATTGTGAAATTTTCACAAGTTTTCTTTGCAAAGTATTGTCATTGAAAAAAATTATAGACCCATATTAAAAATGCTAACTTTTTATGGTTTTTTTTAATGTTCATCTTCACCAATATATTCTTAGGAACATGAATTCCCTTATGTGTTCTTTTACACATGACTTCCCAATGAAAAACACCTTTATAGATAGCTTTTACAGAAACAAATGGGCTATATTTGAGGAGAGGAAATCCATACTAATTGACTGATAATCAAAATTACTACAGAGTTGTTCGTTGTCAAATAGAAAAGCATAATTTTTCCAGCACGAAATAACTACAACAGCATTAAAAGATCTTGATTATGGAAAATATATTTTCTTCTAAAATTAAAACATCGTCTCTTTATTTCTTAGGAAAATTATGTATACTTTGGAATCGACTGGGAGAATTAGAAAAAATGTATACAATTGAGAGTTGGTAAGATCTGGGCTCAATCTGTCACACTCATGTTTTGGATTTGATTCAATTTTTTATTTGATAAGATATGCCCATTTATGAACTTCGATAAAAATGCTGAACTACACTAAATTCTCTATGCAAGAGTTGCACAAATTTAAATTGGCCAAATAGAATTCATAGTATATTAAGTTATGAAAATATTTAATCTTATTTCGAAATATAAAAATGTTGAACTATACTGAATTCTCTATACAAGAATTGCACAAATTTAACTTGGCCTAATATACTTCATAGTATATTTAGCTATGAAAATATTTAATCTTATTTGGTTATAAAAATATTTAATCTTATTTAGAAATATAGTGTTAAAATTGCATGTTAGTGCAACCATTGAATAAAATGAAATGTTTTGGCACATAAAAGATCTATCCACTAGAAAATATAAATAGCATTTTCCACCTTTCCAATCTTTGAACGAAAGATCATACCAATCAGAGAAAGACCCTCAGATTGATGACACAACTTCATACAAAGAGAAAAGAAATATACAAGAGTGACTTCAACAATCTGTCACTTTTAAGGTTATGACAAGTATGATCGCTTAGAAATAATAAAAGCATTGTTATGTGCAAAGTCTTTTAATTTTTCTATTTGAACAACATCAATCAACCAACAGAGTATCTTAAGAGTCCTATCACTTGGAGCACAGCCTTGTTTTTGCATTTGATCCATCAAAAATAAGGTTTTTCCCAAGTCACGTCTTTTGCGGACACCACCAAATAATGTGTTATATGTGACCTTGTTTGGAATCAAACCTTTTTCTCTTATTTCATCTAACATTAACAGAGCAATATCAAGTTTTCCATTCTTTACATGGTGTCTTAATGAGCATGTTATAGGTTACAATATCTAGAGTAATATCAACCATTTCCATTCTTTTAAAAAGTTTTAGAGCCTTATCCATTTCACCAATTTTGCAATGACCATTAATTAATGTGGCATAAGTTACAACATTTAGAATAATGCCAACCATTTCCATGATTTTAAAAAGCTTTATAGCCTCATCCATTTCACCAATTTTACAATCACCATTAATCAAAGAGCTATAAGCTTGTACACTGGGAACCATGCCTTCAATCAGTAGATGTGGGCTAACAAGATCACCTGCTTTACACAAATCACCAATGATTGTGTTGCATGTCATTTCATTAGGTTTCAAACCCTTTACTCCCATTTTTTCTAACATTTGAAATGCCATGCTCATGAGTCCTGCCCTACAGAATGCACATATCAAAATATTATATGTTACCACACTAGGAAGACATCCCCTGTCTTCCATTTGAGAAAAAAGTGTGAATGCCTCCCTTGCCTTGTTACTCTGATAGAAACCAACAATCACATAGTTGTACATAACAACATTAGGAGAAAAACCTTTTCTTAGCATCTCTTTAAACAACTTTTGAGCTTCATCTTTCCTATCCACCTTGCAAAGGCCATTAATTAGGGAATTGTATGAAATATTATTTGGAAAGATGTCATCTTGCATCACTTGACCTACCAATAGTAAAGCTTAATCTACCCTACCTTCCTTGCAGAGAGCATGAATTAGGGTGTTGTGGGTAAAAATGTCAAGAAAACAATGGGTATTCCTCATTTTGTGCAAGAGCTCGTGTGCTTCCTCAAAAAGATCCTACGTACACAAAGTCTTTTTGAGGATATAGTAAGTGATGACATTTGGATAGATGCCCATCTCTTCCATTTCAGTGAGGAGAAAGTAAATTCTACGAAGGTTTCCATCATTTCCAAGACCATTCAAAAGCACAATAAAGGTTACAACAATGAGAGGAAGGCGTTTAGTAATGGCTAGATGGAAGAGGTCCCACACCTTGTTTGTGTTGCCTGATTTACAAAGGGACTTAATCGATTTAGTGAATTGTAAAATGTTAGAGGTAGAAAATATGTTTTGTAAGAACTTGTGAGTGTGTGGAGCATTGTGGTTGTTTGCAGAGGAAGATAGAGGGCTTAGGAAGAATGAAGAGAAATAAAAGAAGTGGGTAGTAGAGGTTACCTATTTCAAGATTGGGAGTCGCCATTTCATGATGATGTTGGTAGCAGAGAGTGTGATCTATGCCCTCAATTTTTTTCTCAACTGAATAGAACCCTAATTTCTCTTTCCTTCACTCGTTCAGCATGGAAATAGCCCATAATTTCTAGATGCCAATATTTTCTTGGTATTGTATTTTTTTATGTTCATGAGCGGTCGGAAATAAAACATAGCCTAGAGTATTAATGGTTTCCATTGCTATCAATGTTGTCAAGAGTGACTTTATTTGATTAAAGTGTATTGACATTTAACACCAGAATCAAGACTGATCTGTATTTTATTCATGTGGACTGATTGTGCTTAGTTCAAAACATGGTTTATGAGTAAGTAAATATCGGATCCGACTAACTCCTAGACAAAAGTGACCTATGTGCATACAAAAATGCATGAAAACATACATAACAACATACATGGTAACATGCATAACATGACGAGACGTCGTAGTGCGGGGCCCGCCAAAGGGCACCAAACATCTAGGAAATGGTAGGTAAGAGTTAATGACATCAGCAAGTGGGTTTTGCCGCCTCCTACCGACTAAAAAAGGTAGGTGCCTTAGCTTGCCCGTGAAGTCTCACTTTCATTCACATTTTTTTTTAGCACAACAAAACTAATGACTGATGTGGGCCTTTTTATTTCCAGTCTGCTCGTTGAAAGATGAATGTTTGAGTGCACGTGGAAGAGTTGGAGGAGAAAACTGACCAAATCCGAGAGCTATTTGGTAGTCTACACGTTGTAAGCTAAATTTTGGAATGCACGTGGAGGAGTTGGAGGAGAAAACTAACCAAATCGAGGTGAGGGGTGCTAACCAATTTGGTTGCAGGTAAAGGGTTTTATAAAACGTTATAATTTATAATTTGGGAAACACAATGTGTGGGATTTCAGTTATTTGAATCTTCTTGTTTAAATATATGAATGTCTTTAAAATCACACATTCCATTATTGTGTTTAAATTTTGCATGATTGAAAAAAAAAGTGCACAAAATAATTGTTATTTGGAAAACACAGTGTTAGATTTCAATTATTTGAGTCTCCTTGTTTAAATGTGGGTTGTCTCATGTTGAGTTGCTTGCTTCTTAACACCTATTGTTTTGACCCATGGAGTGTTACAAAACAGTATGAATGTCTTCAAAATCACACATTCCATTGTTGTGTATAAATTTTGCATGATTGAAAAAATAAAGTGCACAAAATAATTGTAATTGGGAAAACATAGTGTTGGGTTTCAGTTATTTGAATCTCCTTGTTTAAATGTGAAGGGTTGTCTCATGCTGGGTTGCTTGCTTCTTAACATGTAGGGCATTGCAACATGAAATGTTATAAAACAATATGAATGTCCTCAAAATCACACATTCCATTGTTGTGTTTAATTTTCACATAATTGAAAAAATAAAGTGCACAAAATAATTGTAATTGGGAAAACATAGTGCGGGGTTTCAGTTATTTGAATCTCCTTGTTTAAATGCGAAGGGTTGTCTCATGTTGGGTTGCTAGCTTCTTAACACCCACAATTTTGCAGCATGGAAGTTACAAAATAGTATGAATGTCTTCAACATCACACATTCCATTGTTGTGTTTAAATTTCACATGATTGAAAAAATAAAATGCACAAAATAATTGTAATTGGGAAAACATGGTGTGGGGTTTCAGTTATTTGAATCTCCTTGTTTAAATGCAAAGGGTTGTCTCATGTTGGGTTGTTAGCTTCTTAACACCCATGGTTTTGAAACATGGAATGCTACAAAACAATATGAATGTCTTCAAAATCACACATTTCATTATTTTTGTTTAAATTTTGCATGATTGAAAAAAAAAAGTGCACAAAATAACTACAATTCAGAAGACATGGTGTTTGATTTCAGTTATTTGAATCTCCTTGTTTAAATGCAAAGGGTTGTCTCATGGTGGGTTGCTAGCTTCTTAACACCCACAGTTTTGCAACATGGAATGTTATGAAATAGTATGAATGTCTTAAAAATCACACATTCCATTGTTGTGTTTAAATTTTGCATGCTTGAAAAAATAAAGTGCACAAAATAACTGTAATTCGAAAAACACAGTGTTGGGTTTCAGTTATTTGAATCTCCTTATTTAAATGCAAAGGGTTGTCTCATGTTGGGTTGCTAGTATCTTAACACCCACAGTTCTGCAACATGAAATGTTACAAAACAGTACGAATCTTCAAAATAACACATTCCATTGTTGTGTTTAAATTTCAAATGATTCAAAAAATAAAGTGCACAAAATAATTGTAATTGGGAAAACATAGTGTGGGGTTTTAGTTATTTGGATCTCCTTGTTTAAATGCAAAAGGTTGTCTCATGCTGGGTTGCTAACTTCTTAACACCCACGGTTTTGCAACATGGAATGTTACAAAATAGTATGAGTGTCTTCAAAACCACACATTTCATTGTTTTTGTTTAAATTTTGCATGATTGAAAAAATAAAGAGCACAAAATAACTACAATTCAGAAAACACGGTGTTCGATTTCAGTTATTTGAATCTCCTTGTTTAAATGCAAAGGGTTGTCTCATGGTGGGTTTCTAGCTTCTTAACACCCACAATTTTGCAACATGGAATGTTATGAAATAGTATGAATGTCTTAAAAATCACACATTTCATTGTTGTGTTTAAATTTTGCATGCTTGAAAAACTAAAGTGCACAAAATAACTGTAATTCGGAAAACACAGTGTTGGGTTTCAGTTATTTGAATCTTCTTATTTAAATGCAAAGGGTTGTCTCATGTTGGGTTGCTAGTATCTTAACACCCACAGTTCTACAACATGGAATGTTACAAAATAGTATGAATGTCTTCAAAATAACACATTCCATTGTTGTGTTTAAATTTCACATGATTCAAAAAATAAAGTGCACAAAATAATTGTAATTGGGAAAGCACAATGTGGGGTTTCAGTTATTTGAATCTCCTTGTTTAAATGCAAAGGGTTGTCTCATGCTAGGTTGCTAGCTTCTTAATACCCATAATTTTGCAACATGGAATGCTACAAAATAGTATGAATGTCTTCAAAATCACACATTCCATTGTTGTGTATAAATTTTGCATGATTGAAAAAATAAAGTGCACAAAATAATTGTAATTGGGAAAACACGGTGTGGGGTTTCGAATATTTGAATCTCCTTGCTTAAATGTGAAGGGTTGTCTCATGCTGGGTTGCTTGCTTCTTAACACCCACATTTTTGCAACATGGAATGTTACAAAATAGTATGAATGTCTTCAAAATCACACATTCCATTGTTGTGTTTAAATTTTGCATGATTGAAAAAATAAAATGCACAAAATAACTGTAATTGGGAAAAAACAGTGTTGGGTTTCAATCATTTGAATCTCCTTGCTTAAATGAAAAGGGTTGTCTCATGGTGGGTTGCTTGCTTCTTAACACCACAATTTTGCAACATGGAATGTTAGAAAACAATATGAATGTCTTCAAAATCACACCTTCCATTGATCTGTTTAAATTTCACATGATTGAAAAAATAAAGTGCACAAAATAATTGTAATTGGGAAAACGCGATGTGGGGTTTCAATTATTTGAATCTCATTGTTTAAATGCAAAGGGTTGTCTATTGTTGGGTTGCTAGCTTCTGAACACCAATGGTTTCACAACATGGAATGCTAAAAAGTTGTATGAATGTCTTCAAAATCACACATTCCAATGTTTTTGTTTAAATTTCACATGATTGAAAAAATAAAGTGGATAAAATAATAATAATTGGTAAAACACAGTGTTGGGTTTCAGTTATTTGAATCTTCTTGTTTAAATGAAAACAATTGTCTCATGGTGGATTGCTAGCTTTTTAAAACCCACGGTTTTGCAATATGGAATGCTACAAAACGGTATGAATGTCTTCAAAATCACACATTCCATTGTTGTGTTTAAATTTCGCTTGATTGAAAAAATAAAGTGCACAAAATAATTGTAATTAGGAAAACTCGGAAAACTCGATGTGGGGTTTTAGTTATTTGAATCTCCTTGTTTTTAAATGCAAAGGGTTGTCTCATGTTGAGTTGCTAGCTTCTTAACACCCATGGTTTTGTAACATAGAATGCTAAAAAATAGTATGAATGTCTTCAAAATCACACATTTATTTGTTGTGTATAAATTTCACATGATTGAAAAAATAAAGTGCATAAAATAATTTGAATTGGGAAAACACGTTGTGGGGTTTCAGTTATTTGAATCTTCTTGCCTAAATGTGAAGGGTTGTCTCATGTGGGCTTGCTTGCTTCTTAACATCCACAGTTTTGCAACATGGAATGTTACAAAACAGTATGGATGTCTTCAAAATCACACATTCCATTGTTGTATTTAAAATTTTCATGATTGAAAAAATAAAGTGGATAAAATAATTGTAATTGGGAAAACATGGTGCAGCATTTCAATTATTTGAAACTCCTTGTTTAAATGCAAAGGGTTGTCTCATGGTTGGTTGCTATCTTCTTAACACCCATAGTTTTGCAACATGAAATGTTACAAAACAGTATGAATGTCTTCAAAATCACACATTCCATTGTTGTGTTTAAATTTTGCATGATTGAAAAAATAAAGTGCACAAAATAACTGTAATTCAAAAAACACAATGTTGGATTTCAATTATTTGAATCTCCTTGTTTAAATGCAAAGGGTTGTCTCATGTTGGGTTGCTAGCTTCTTAACACCCATGATTTTGCAATATGGAATGCTACAAAACAATATGAATGTCTTTAAAATCACACATTTCATTGTTGTGTATAAATTTTGCATGATTGAAAAATTAAAGTGCACAAAATAATTGTAATTGGGAAAACACAGTGTGGCGTTTTAGTTATTTGAATCTCCTTGCTTACATGTGAAGGGTTGTCTCATGTTGGGTTGCTTGCTTCTTAACACCCATAGTTTTGCAACATGGAATGTTACAAAATAGTATGAATGTCTACAAAATCACACATTCCATTGTTGTGTTTAAATTTCACATGATTGAAAAAATAAAGTGCACACAATAATTGTAATTGGGAAAACATAGTGTTGGGTTTCAATCATTTGAATCACCTTGCTTAAATGTAAAGAGATGTCTCATGGTGGGTTGCTTTCTTCTTAACACCCATGGTTTTGCAACATGGAATGTTACAAAAGAGCATGAGTGTCTTCAAAATCACACCTTCCATTGTTTTATTTATATTTCACATGATTGAAAAAATAAAGCGCACAAAATAATTGTAATTGTGAAAACACAAATTGGGGTTTTAGTTATTTGAATCTCATTGTTTAAATGAAAAGGGTTGTTTTAGGCTGGGTTGCTAGCTTCTTAACACCCACGGTTTTGCAACATGGAATGCTACAAAATAGTATGAATGTCTACAAAATCACACATTACATTGTTTTTGTTTAAATTTCGTATGATTGAAAAAATAAAGTGGACAAAATAACTGTAATTCAGAAAACAAGTGTTGGGTTTCAATTATTTGGATCTCCTTGTTTAAATGCAAAGGGTTGTCTCATGTTGGGTTGCTAGATTCTTAACACCCACAATTTCACAACATGGAATGCTACAAAAGAGTATGAATGTCTTCATAATCACACATTCCATTGTTGTGTATAAATTTTGCATGATTGAAAAAATAAAGTGCACATACTAATTGTAATTCAGAAAACACAATGTGGGGTTTCAGTTATTTGAATCTCCTTATTTAAATGTGAAGGGTTGTCTCATGTTGGATTGCTAGCTTCTTAACACCCACGGTTTTGCAGCATGGAATGTTACAAAATAGTAGAAATGTAATCAAAATAACACATTCCATTGTTGTGTTTAAATTTCACATGATTAAAAAAATAAATTTCATAAAATAACTGTAATTCGGAAAACATAGTGTTGGGTTTCAGTCATTTGAAACTCCTTGTTTAAATGCAAAGGCTTGTCTCATGCTAGGTTGCTAGCTTCTAAACACCCACGGTTTTTCAACATGGAATGCTACAAAACAGTATGAATATCTTCAAAATCACACATTCCATTATTGTGTTTAAATTTTGGATGATTGAAAAAATAAAGTGCACAAAATAATTGTAATTGGGAAAACACGGTGTGGGGTTTCGGTTATTTGAATCTCCTTTTTTAAATGCAAAGGGTTGTCATATGTTGGGTTGCTAGCTTCTTAAAACCCACGGTTGTGCAACATGGAATGTTACAAAATAGTATGAATGTCTTCAAAATCACACATTTCATTGTTGTGTTTCAATTCCATGTGATTAAAAAAATTAATTACACAAAATAACTGTAGTTCGAAAAACATAGTATTGGGTTTCAATCATTTGAATCTCCTTGTTTAAATGTAAAGGGTTATCTCATGCTGGGTTGCTAGCTTCTTATCACCCACGGTTTTGCAACATGGAATGCTACATAACAGTATGAATGTCTTCAAAATCACACACTCCATTGTTGTGTTTACATTTTGCATGATTAAAAACATAAAGCTAACAAAATATTTGTAATTCGGAAAACACAGTGTTGAGTTTCAATCGTTTGAATCTCCTTGTTTAAATGCAAAGGGTTGTCTCATGGTGGGTTGCTTGCTTCTTAACACCCACAATTTTGCAATATGGAATGCTACAAAATAGTATGAATGTCTTCAAAGTTACACATTCCATTGTTGTGTTTAAATTTCACATGATTGAATGAATAATGCACACAAAATAATTGTAATTGGGAAAACACGGTGCGGGGTTTCAGTTATTTGAATCTCCTTGTTTAAATGCAAAGGGTTGTCTCATGGTGGTTGTTTAGCTTCTTAACACCCATGGTTTTGCAACATGGAATGTTGCAAAATAGTATGAATGCCTTCAAAATCACACATTCTATTGTTGTGTTTAAACTTCACATGATTGAAAAAATAAAGTGGACAAAATAACTACAATTCTGAAAACATAGTGTTGGGTTCCAGTTATTTGAATCTCCTTGTTTAAATGCAAAGGGTTGTCTCATGTTGTGTTGCTAGCTTCTTGACACACGGTTTTGCAACATGGAATGTTACAAAACAGTATGAATGTCTTCAAAATCACACATTCCATTGTTGTGTTTAAATTTTGCATGATTGAAAAAATAAAGTGCACAAAATAATTGTAATTGGAAAAATACAATGTAGGGTTTTAGTTATTTGAATCTCCTTATTTAAATGCAAAGGGTTGTCTCATGTTGGGTTTCTTGCTGCTTAACACCCACGATTTTGCAACATGGAATGCTACAAAATAGTATGAATGTATTCAAAATCACACATTCCATTGTTGTGTTTAAATTTTGCATGATTGAAAAAATAAAGTGCACAAAATAATTGTAATTGGGAAAACACAGTGTGGGGTTTCAATTATTTGACTCTCCTTATTTAAATGCAAATGGTTGTCTCATGCTGGGTTGCTAAATTTTTGACACCCACGGTTTTGCAACATGGAATGCTACAAAATAGTATGAATGTCTTCAAAATCACACATTCCATTGTTGTGTATAAATTTCACATGATTGAAAAAATAAAGTGCACAAAATAATTGTAATTGGGAAAACACAATGTGGGGTTTCAGTTATTTGAATCTCCTTGTTTAAATGTGAAAGGTTGTCTCATGTTGGGTTGCTTGCTTCTTAATACCCACGATTTTTCAACATGGAATGTTACAAAATAGTATGAATGTCTTCAAAATCACACATTCCATTGTTGTGTTTAACTTTCGCATGATTAAAAAAATAATGTGCACAAAATAATTGTAATTTGAAAAACATAGTGTTGGTTATCAATTATTTGATTCTCCTTGTTTAAATGTAAAAGGTTGTCTCATGCTGGGTTTCTTGCTTCTTAACACCTATGGTTTTGCAACATGGAATGTTACAAAATAGTATGAATGTCTTCAAAATCACACATTCCATTGTTGTGTTTAACTTTCTCATGATTGAAAAAATAAAGTGCACAAAAAAATTGTAATTTGGAAAACACAATGTCGGGTTTCAGTTATGTGAATCAATATAGTATTTGTCTCATTCACTATGGTTTGCTTCTTTTCAAGTATTTGTACAAAAAATTTCTTTGTGATTTCATACATTCTAGTACCCGCTACCTCTTGAAGTATTTGTAAGATCTCAGGTTCCTCAAGCCACAGTTTTTTCCAACATTAAATTACCAATAGACAAAACGAGTGTAATGAAAACCTTACACTACCAATGTAAGAAAGGGAACCTTTAAAATTTACCAAAACTATTACTTATAGTATGAATTGCATTTTTATTTCATGATATCATTAAAATATAGGCAGCTAGGAAAACACAATAGATTGCGAGTTAGTTTGTTGAGCTTGTTCAAAGCTGAAGGGTGGAGAATTTGGAGAGGAGTTGTAGTTAGGGGATACATAAAAGTAACCATATTTAGCTAAGGGGTGACCAACCATTTGAATCCTTATACATGGAGGGTTTTTCAACACTATGTGGGTCATAGGTTTCTTAACACATTGTGCTTTCCAATCTCCGATTATATTTTTGCTTTTGTGCTTGATGTTCTTTTGTTGGTCATGTTTAGTTGTATGTTCACAGATGTTTGATATCCATAGAAGTAATTACATGTTATTATTCACGTTATGGTTATAGGCTACATATAAAGTAAGGGTTGGACGTCTCATCCAAATGTTCAACCTGCACTTTTTTAGTTCATGAATTGTCATATACACTTTTGTTGGTCATGTTAACTCACCCCAAATAGAAGGCTCCATATGACAATATGCCTTCTCAGGTAAAACAGGTTTGTAGACCCCATCTATTATGGTGCCTTAGTCTTTTTTCATGTGAGGTTGTGATTTTACCTATGGTCTTTATGTCCTCTTGGAGGTTCAAGTAGACACCATGTTTTCCAACATGCATTGGTTCAAATCATGGTTGATAGGGAAATTTACACATGTATTCCTTTCTTGATTCACTGCATTACTGATTCATGATTTTGTCAACAGATGCAAATTTTTTTTTATTCTTTTGGCATTGGTGGCAGCAATGGATGCACATTTATTTTCATAGAAGGTTTTCATAAAAGGTTTCGGTAGCCCTCTAACCTTTCTTCTCTATTAACACATACACATGCACCACAAGCAACAAATCTTCCCTAATATATTTGTTCTTGCAACTCTAGAAGTAATTACATATACTTATTATGCACATTACACTCATACACCACATACAAAGTTGCAGGTTGTACCACTCATCATGTGGTTCAACCTTCACTTGCTTATTTCATGAATTTCTAGATGTGCTTTTGATCCTCATGTTAAGTCATGCCAAATGGAAGGTTGAATATCACAACATGCCTCCTCAGGTAAAAGAGGTTTGTACACCCCATATACTCCTTGATCTTTATTATATTTACATGCGGGGTTACGAATTTACTTGCGGTCTTTACATCCGCATGGAGGTTCATCTACACGTTGTGTTTTCTAACCCATATTCGCTTATATCATGGTTGATAGGAAATTTTACACCTTTTGGGCTTTCCTCTTTCTCTCCATTACTGATTCATCTTTTTTTAACAGATGCAACAAACATGTTATCATTTTGGCATTGCTAGCAACAATGGATGCACTTTTTCTTTTTACATACAAGGTTATCATCAAAGGTTTTGATTACTTTCTAACCCTTCATCTCCTTTAACACCTACACATACAACACAACCAACGTATTTTTCCAAGATAATACATCTCTTGTTGCAATTGTATATGTAATTACATACTATTTTCCTCGTTACACTCATATGCCACATAGGAAGTTCTAGGGTGAACCACTCATCGTGTGGTCCACCCTTCACTTATTTATTTCAATAAATGCTAGATGTGATTTTTCTCCTCATGTTAACTCACACAAAATGGATAGGTTGAGTATCACAACATTCCTCCTAAAGTAAAAGAGGTTTGTACACCCCATATACTCTAAAATCTTTGTTATATTTACATGTGAGGTTGTGAATTTACTTGTGGTCTTTATTTCTACATGAAGGTTCATCTACACATTTTTTCCAACCTACATTCACTTACATCATGGTTTATAGGACATTTTACACCTTTCTGGCTTTCCTCATTCTCTACATTACCGATTCATCTTTTTTTCAACAGATGTAACAAACATGTTATCATTTTGGCGTTGCTGGCAACAATGGATGCACTTTTTCTTTTTACATAGAAAGTTGTCATCAAAGGTTTTGGTTTTTCTCTAACCCTTCCTTTGTTTTAACACATACACATGCACCACAACCAACGTATCTTCCTACGATAATACATCTTTTGTGGCTATTGTATAAGTAATTACATATTGTTATGCATGTTACACTCCTACGCCACATAGAAAGTTGTAGGTTGAACCAATCATCATGTGGTTCAACCTTGGCTTGTTTATTTCATCAATTGCTAGATGTGCTTTTTCTCCTCATGTTAAGTCATGCCAAATGGAAGGCTGAATATCAAAACATAGCTCCTCAGGTAAAAGAGGTTTGTACACCCCATATACTTTGAAATATTTGTTATATTTACATGTGGGGTTGCGAATTTACTTGTTGTCTTTATGTCATCAAAGGTTTTGGTTGTCATTTTATGTTTTCGTTGTCTATGTCCACTTGTCTGTTGAGATAGACAGTCTAATTTCTAGCCTGCATTTGTGTTATATTTTATACGTAGCTTGATTCAATCTATCACCTTTAATTTTCCTCAGTTGAAGTCTACAACCTCCTATTGGTTTCATGTGGGTGACAACAATGCAAGCACATTTTATTTACGATGAATGAATTATTTCTTTCTTTTTCTTGACACAATCCACACTAATTTTAAATATACATCCAATTTTTTCCTTTTGTAGAATGGGGAAACCTTTGAAATGGAAGAAGCAAGACAAATTGGACATGCAAGATGTACAAAATGGAGGCTCTCCTTTTTCCTCTTCCGATTTGCAACGGACTCCTATTTTTGTCAAGAAGGATGGGGTCCCTGACCTTGTCACAACAATTCCTCATTTGAGAATTGATGATTTCATTCATGATGAAATGTGCATTGAAGGTTTTGAAACTAAATTTGTGGACAAGAAAAAAAGAGAACCTACCGCCACACATCCCGTCAACGATAAAAATTATGGCATAACAATTTGGTATCATAGGTTTGTATCTTTCAACATTCATTTGTATGGTCCAATGATATTTTACTCTCTCTTTCTTCAAGATGATGAGATTATGCCTTCTTCACAACTACTGGTGTCAATACAGTCCTGCAAACCACAGAGACCAACGTGATCTAAAGAAGAAACAACATAAAATGTTTACACAAATGCGAAGTTATCAAAACCACTTCATGGTAAAGATAATGAATGGAAAACCTAATGTTGCCTATATTATCTACAAAGAAATGTTCCACATCGATAAAAAAAGGTGATTTTTTCCATGGCATTGGTGACACAAGTGGAGATAGGCATTCTATTTTTGCCGCTAATCTATCTGTAGAGAGTAAAATCTATATTGAAATCCTTTTGCTCATGGATGTCAGTGTTAACGCAATAATGGATAGACACATCAATGATCCTTTCTTATGTGGCACGATGTTAAAGAGAGATCAACTCCTTACAAGAAAGGATGTAATGAATTCCTAGTGAAAGGTGACTCACGCATAAAAACACAAAGTCGATTCAACAAGTATCATGATGTGGAATGGACAAGAATTTGACAACTTATTCTACTTTCAATGGCCCAATGGGAAAGATACACCTTTTTTTATCGAGGTTCAGACACCATGGATGATGGATAAGATGGTTAGCCACTCACAAAATTCAGTCATCTCGATGGATCCTATGTTTTCCACTAACAAATATGGGGTGAGGCCTTATAAACATTAACAAATAGTTCTTCATCTTTTCAATGATCTTGTTGGCTATAAACGTGACAATGCTCACGCTGAGTTGTTATGTCTATAATTTCCATTGTATACAATGCTCACGCTGAGTTGTTATGTCTATAATTTCCATTGTATT
>CM021103.1:300292210-300373133 GCA_007115665.2 Sequoiadendron giganteum
TTGCCTTCTTTGCTCCTTTTTCTCCTCACTGTTGTATAATGCCATTTGCTTCTTCACCTCGTCCTTTCCTTTTTGTGGAAGTTGAAGGAAGATGGTGCAAGAGCACCTAGGCTAACCTCCAATTACTATGTCATTTTGGCTTGTATCTGACATTAGCCAAGTCAGAGTGGTTGTTTGTTTATTTTGGACCTTAGAAGGTCTTGCTTGTGTTTGGACTAGGTGAGTTAGTCATTAGGACTAAGGTCACCAAAATTAGTCATTGTTAGTAGCTTTTAAGTTGCTTAGTCTTTTGGAGCTTAAAGGTTGGTTTAGAGTCTTAAATGTGTTCTAAACACATGAATGATGTTAGACAGATGCCATGAGGCCATTAATGGAGTTGGTTACTCGAGATATAGGAGATAGAGGTCCTAAGAATCAAGACGATGGCATAATGACAAAGTTGCCAAATGTTGTTACAAAGTTGTCATGACAACATTTGCCATTATGGAAAATGTTGCATGAAACTCGGTTACATAGGATCCCCTAAAAGATAGGAGTGGGAGATCGACCAACATACCCTAAAAACATGGTGAATGGCATCTAATGTGATGGAAGGCTCGAATCTAAAGGGAGAGATTTTGTTTTTTTGTAACAAGTTAGTGTAATGAGAAGATAGCTCTGCAACCCTGTTTTGAGAAGAACCCAAGCATTTCATTGTGATAGTGTGATTACATGGTTTGACACTCAAAGATTAGCTTTGGATTTGAATAGTGTAGGATGTTTTAAGACTTTTCTTTTCAATGTGTTAGTAGTTTTGAGTTAGTCTTCTAATTGTAGGAAAATAAGTTTGAATTAGACAGTGTGGTGGTTCTTTTTAGACTGTTTTTGTTTTCATGGCTCTCACTTGAGATTCAACCCTTGAAACTTCAAAAAGGGGGATGAATCTTATAGTGGAGCCATTGTACATAATGTATATAGTGGTAGGAGACCAGGGAAGCAAGGTTACTATTTTAAATGTCAAGCTCTAGGCGAGTTAGGAGAGCCTGGTTAGAGGTTTGACAGTGATGAATGAAAGATTTTATGCAGGGGATTGAAGTACAGTACGAAACAAGTACAATTCCAGGTAGGGTATAGACATATCCTAACATGCTAGAGGGATTGAGTTTCTATCAATCCACTAGACTAATTTTTGAGTGAGAAATCAGTGAGGTCCTAGTAAATAGGTCTTTGACACCCCTACAATGAATTTCATGAATGGTGAACAGTTAGCACTTAGAGTTTTCTAAGTGAGGGTACAAACAGTGAAGAAACTACATGGTGTTAGTCCTTCAAGGTGAATCACAAGGTGTGAGACTCTTGGAGAAGAGTTGGATTAGGACTTAGTTAATCATCTAAGCCTAATAAGGACCTGGAAGAAATTATGTTCCCAGAAGAAGATAAGGAAGGGTCTTCTTAGCTAGTTGTGCTAGAAAGCCTTGGAGAACTTACATCAAAAGCTATGTTTCCCATACTTTTGATAGACACTTTGAATAACACACTTCTGCCAGAGATGTTGTCGTAGATTCATTTGGTACTCCATATTTTCCACCTTCTTTTGAAGGTACTCTTTCAATTTATCAAGGGGAGGGGGGGCGTTTTGCTTCTCCCCCCCCTCGACGTAGGTCGGCCACACTTTGGTGGCACAAGAATAGGAAGGTGGCGATGTTGAATCCTGTGCATGTTGAACACTCTCCAATCATGATATTTTATCGTACATTCTTCTACAATACAATAATATACATATCTACGATTCTCCACTTCTCTTATGTATTCAACAACAACTTGCACAACAAATTAAGAAAAGAAATTCCCTTAATATATTTGATATTAAAACAATTTGAATGTACAACATATACACACAGTGAAACAATGCAATAATTGAGTTATTATATCTACCTTCCTGTCCGCCACATCACCTTGTGCTTCATTGTGTCCCTCTCCATCCTTAGGGTCTCCCTTTGTACGCTCTTCCTCGTTAGCATGGATTATGCCAAGAGCATGATGATATCCCTGACTATCATCCTGAATCAAAGGAACCATATACTGTAAAATCAACATATTTGTAACAAACATGATATTTTCTAACTGAAATTGTAAAGCATTTTGATTGACACATTGTAAGGAAAGGGCAATTGGAAGTTCACAATCAATTACTGAACACGTTGATACCTCAAGGTTCAACATTTTCCTCAAACGAGGGGAATTCCTCTATATCGTGGTTGATGCCTCCTAATTAAAACATTCCCACTTTCCATTCAACATCGTAACCACTTATGCGAGATTAAAATTATACATTTGATCGCATCTTGTAATTATCGGATCTTACTTGCACGTTTGGGGAACGCAAATGCCCCGAAGAAGATGAACCACTAGACACCCTTTCAAGTGTTTTGTCCACCTCAACGACATTCTTCGTTGTATGAAGCACAATCCCTTTTACATATTGCATCGTTGGTTTTCTGTAAACTGTAAAATTGTTGCAAGTGTTATGGACAGTTAAAGTTCCAAAATTTATTGCACCATTTGTAGTAAGCAAGCATATATTTTTTCAATCATAAGAAGAATTTAAAATGCATATTTTACTCTACCTAGACTTGTGATAAATTTTGAAGGTGCCTTTCATTACATTATTTGTGTCTAAATAAAAATAGGTTTTCAATACATTCCTTCTGTTAGCAAAATTATAGGCTAGAAAAGAGATGGTGTTATGAAATGTACAACCCACAGTATTGTAAAACACTATAGAAGTAACCCACTATGTTTCCCAACATGTAATAATTTTGTGCATTTAATTTTTTCAATCACATGAAGATACTGAATTGCAATTTATACCATAACTATTAATTGTAATTATTGGAGGTGCCCTTTTATTACATTCCTATTGTCTAAATAAGAAAAGCTTCTCAAGGCATTCAAACTGATGAGAAATTTGAGGTTGGAAAACACAGGGTGTTATAAATCCTACAACCCACAAATTTTTCTAAAACCTTTTACAAGTAACAACCCTATTGGTTACTCGCCCCACCTCAATTTGGTATGTTTTGTGATTGTCTTGAGAAAATTTAGCTTTCTAGATAGCAATAATGTAATGAATTTGGAAAATAGAGGGAATTAACAAACCTGCAATCAAACATATCCTGCACCTGCAAGTCCTCCCTGTCCTCTCTATTGGTGTGATTAATTATTTAATTACACTTTATTAAGTTTACTTAGGTAATCATTAGTTTGCTCAATTAATAAGTAAGCTTTATTTAATTGAGCTAATTTTAGTTCAAAATTAGGTTTTACCTTTGGGGTTATGCATACATTGCTTTTATAAAGCAATTCATCTCTTGTAATTTCTTAATTCCTGAATACAATTAATTTGCACATCTTCTTGCAAATTGCTCTTGATTTTTTTGTTTTTCTCTTGTGGAAGGTTTTTTACTGGTTTGCATGTCTGATCTTGGTTTCTAACATGTTGTCAGAGCCTTGATTTGTAGTCCCTTCTCAATTTTTTAGAGAAATTCATTATAGAGCAAGTTCGAGGTTCCTTAAGGGTTTTATGCCTTGAGCTTATTTTTGGAGCATTTTGGATAAAATTGGGCATCTCCATTGGATTCAGAGCGTTGGAACAAGTCAGGATTGGCTTTTGTTTTGTTGATTTTCATCTTTGTTTATCAGATTTGTGAGGGTTTGAAGGTACGGTAGTTTTTTGCCAGATCAAAGAGTTTTTCCATCATTTTTTGAGAAAATTTGAACTTGATCTCTCAAACAGTGCATTCTGGTGCAAAATGGACCTCATAGGTGTGCTCAGAATTCCCAAAAACCCCTATTTTTATATAAAATATGATAAGGTTTTCTAAAAATTGATTTTTTAGTGTTTTTAGGGATTTTCAAAAACACTACCAGAAAATCCGTACGACTATAAGGATCCGTATGAATGCATTGATTTTCATGTCATATTTTTTTGGTGCTCAAATCACTTTTGAGAAGCCTTGATTTTTGTGCCATTTTGCCTCAATTTTTATGCCCTCTCGATTTTTATGATGCCTCGATTTATGTGCCATGAAGGTATTTTTTCCAAATTTTGCTCTAGATTTATTTTGCAAGCCTTTGAAGTTAGATGAAGTAGTTTTCACTTCGGAGGGCATAAATTTTGCCTCAATTATTAGTTTTTCGCGATTCAAGAAGCACCAAAAAGATGATTTAGTCCTCTACACAGATCTGAGGTCAATTTTAATCATGGAGAAAGATGTGGACATTGATTTGTGAATGCACTCTTTCATGTTTTCATGCATTAGGTTTGCATTTTCTCTTTGATTTATGCATGTTTTGTATGTTCTCCTTTTACAATCACGGGGTATTGTAATAAATGAACTTCTATAAAGTTCCATTAGGGGGGCTTCTTGTGGAATAATTTTATTAAAGTGTGGTTGCATGACATGCACTTTGATCTCATCTTCATATTGATGACATCTCACATGAGTTGTATCTAGATTCTGCAGTTTCTTTTGGACACATCTTGCTCATAGCTTGACACATTTTGGTTTGCATCGGTTCACATCTCAGATTGAGAGCCTATGGTTAATGATCCTGAATTGCATCAGATTCACATCGGGTCACATCTCAGTTTGAGGGCCATTCGTTTTATGGTTAATGTTCCAGAATCTTCATGGTACTTGCTCCTATGGATCAGTTTTAATCACAGTTTGGCATTGGCATCGAGATACACATAGCTTCCAGACTCTTTCATCATATCATTCCCTCTTATGGGGGCATCATTTATTCATCTACTATTGCTTCATAGATTCCAGGGTTGTTCCAGTTTGTGAGTTTTCTAGCGTTCCTTGCCATCGGGTTTGTTGTTGCTTTATCATGATTTCGCTTGAGTCTTTTAGTGACTCTCATATGGTTTCTCATAAACAAAGGTATCTTTCCTTGCTTGCCAGATTTAGGTTTCCAATGTTACTCCACCAGTGTTCTTTCAGTGCTTCTTTGCAGAAGGTCATCTCATTAGGGGGGGTTTGTCTCACTTGATTTTCTCCTCTTTCCCATTCATTGCATTTGTACATGGGTACCTAACATGGCCTTGTATTCGGGACCCATTCATTCTTTCATGCATTCTTGCATTCATCCTAACATTAGGTGCATGTTTTTTAGTCTCCCTAAGTTGCACTTAAGGGGAGTGTTGGTGTAATTAATTATTTAATTACACTTTATTAAGTTTACTTAGGCAATAATTAGTTTACTTAATTAATAAGTAAGCTTTATTTAATTGAGCTAATTTTAGTTCAAAATTAGGTTTTGCCTTTAGGGTTATGCATACATTGCTTTTATAAAGCAATTCATCTTTTGTAATTTTTTAATTCCCGAATACAATTAAATTGCACATCTTCATGCAAATTGCTCTTGATTTTTATGTTTTTCTCTTGTGGAAGGTTTTTTTGGTTTGCATGTCTGATCTTGGTTTCTAACACTCTCAAGCATATAGATTTAAATATGAAGAATGAAACAACTGACAACCCATGTTGTGTTTTCCAATCTACCATTATTTTGTGCTTTTCTTTGTTTCAATCGTACGAAGAAATTCAAATACAATTTATACTGTAAGTAAGAGTTATTATATATTTTGAAGGTGAAATTAATTACATTATTGGCAGATATAAATGAAAAGGCTTCCAAGACATTCATACTGTCAATATAATTACAGTTGGAGGATACATAATAGTATCCAAATTTACGTGAGGAGTGACCAACCAATTGGGTTCTTACTACAGAAGTAACCAAAACATTGTCATTGCATTCATATTGTCTATGTGTGTTGAAACATACAACACTCACTGAGGGGTTGTCCCTCACTTCTCAAATCTTGTTCGAAGACAACAGTTTCTATTATGTAGACTGTAACAAAACATTGTATTGAAGTTCAACTTCATATTTTATAACAACCCTTACTCGCACCAAACATTCCATTTCAATAACAAAACATTGTATTGAAGTTCAACTTCATATTTTATAACAACCCTTACTCGCACCAAACATTCCATTTCAATATTGTTATACATTTGGAACAAAAGTTGCACAAAAAAAGTTACAGGATGGAAAACACACAGGGTTGTCCCCCCACCCCCTCTGCCAGCACGAAAACATTTCATGACAACTGGAAAACTTTGAAGCATACCTTTCTCATTTCCAAAACATGCACTTCTCTCCATCATACATCGATGACAACTTTTGACATCATGGACCTGAGTGGATGAGATTGTGGAAGAGGTGGTGATGTGTGCTAGAGAAAAGAGCTTGTTTTGTGAATATTGCAAAGTAGCTCCAAAGATGCCTAGTTCTCATGTCTTTATAGAGGTCTTATCTAACATTTGTATCGGGCATTGACATGTCAACCTTTTCATACAATGGCAAGGCCAACAATGTGTAATTGCAGGTTGGAAAACACTTGGTGTTATTGAACCTGCAAACCAAATACCATTTACAAACCCTTCACAAGTAACATCCCAATTTGTTACTCCCCCTTCAATTAAATTTGCATGCTTTTATATATCCCACAATTGAAACTCCACCCCGTGCTCTCAAACCTTCAGCTTTCAACGTGCATAATGAAAGAACTCACAACACACAGTGTTTTCCAACCTCCAATTATTTTCCACAATACGTTGTCCCATCATGCAGTGCATGTATTTTTATATGTTTTAATGCATTTTTGAATATTATGATGCCTCTAACATGCATTCTTCTAGGGAGAATAGTGACATCCAATTTCAGGGAAGAAGCTAATCTCCCTACAAAATATAGTAAACTTAAGCTATTATATTTGAAAAAACATGTCTTTCAAATGATAACATAATCAAACATAAATAATATAATTTTCCACAATCGATATTGATTATTGCTAGTTGATTTCTGGATTCGATTCTGTAAGAATTTTTGCATTAATGTTTCAGATCAGACTTCGTAATCCAAGATCAAAATGAAGAAGAGACCATCAACATCATCCCTTATGCTCTCTTCTTCATCCTGATGATGGATCATGGAGTCTCATTTGAAACGTTGATGCAAAATTTATTACACAATCGAATGCATAAATCAATACTAGTAATAGTCGAACATGTCTTATCCCTGAAGAAGGGCAACGCGTTATCATTTGATTACCTTTTGCAATTAGGATGAGGCTATTCTCCCTACAAAAATGCATGTCACATGCATCATAATAGTCATCATGTTTTAAAAATCATATTTCAGAATGGACAAAAAGCCCAAAATGTGGCATTGAAAACCATTATTTGCAAATAACAAAAAACCCAAACGAGGTCCCATTTTCACCACCATTTTCCACAGTCACGTTTTGCAGGTTGGTAGAGAGCAACGAAAAATATAAAATTTTGCAATTGCTGAATGAAATAATAGACAACCCATTGTGGAAATATGAGTGAAATAACCAAATAGCATTTATAGAAATCAGAAACCATGCATAATATGTAAGAGTTAAATTGTTTCATAATTCACTTTGCTATAGTCAAAATCTGGTTTCACCTTCTTCATTTGATTGGAACAAAAAGCCCCAACAGAAAAGAAGGTCAGACGAAAAAATGTCATCGATGAAAAGACTTGATGAAAAAACATTAACTCTGAACTCTCGTGGTCTGTCCCGTTGCTAGAAAAACGTCATGTCAACATTGATGGGTTTTCAAAAGCATATTTTGGAATGCACAAAAACCAAAAAAAACATGGCATTCAAAACCATTATTTGCAAATAGCAGAATTAGGTGCAAAGAATGTAATAAAATTGGAAAACATTAGGTATTATGAAACCTGCAAGGCACAGTGTTATAGATTGTTTGCAGTGTTGGAAAACACACTGTCCCATTTCAGTTAGTTCGTTACGAAGAGTTCTACTTTTATTTCGTTATGCTCCAAGAATGTAATGAAATCCACTTTCAAATTGTTGAACAACTCTCTAGTACAGTCCAAATGTCATTTTGCTTTCTTTATCTAATTGGAACAAATAAAATGCTCACATTATTTGCAGTGTTGGAAAACACACTGTCTCTTCTCACTTGCACAGGGTTTTAGAACACTATATACATTGCTTGTTTCTTAACACCTAGGGTCTTCCAACATGCATCCTTACTAAACAAAAAGAATTTCTTAAAATGATTTTGTAATATAGATAGTCTAAATATATTCAAAAGCCCTTTCAAAATTTCTAAGGACTTTTAATTTGGGCAAAAAATGCATTTAAATTTTACATGACTGAAAAAAAGTGCATAAAATAATTGCAATTTGGAAAACACAGTGTTGGGTTTCAGTTATTTGAATGTTCTTGTTTAAATGTAAAGGGTTCTCTCATGGTGGGTTGCTTGCTTCTTAACATGTAGGGCATTGCAACATGGAGGTTAACAACATAGTATGAACGTCTTCAAAATAACACCTTCCATTGTTGTGTTTAAATTTTGAATGATTGAAAAAAAAAGTGCACAAAATAGTTATATTTTGGAAAACTCAATGTGGGTTTTTAGTTGTTTGAATCTCCTTGTTCACATGTAAGGGGTTGTCTCACAGTGGGTTGCTTTCTTCTTAACACGTACAGTTTTGCAACATGGAATGTTACAAAACAATATGAATGTCTTCAAAATCACACCTTCTGGACATTGTTCTGCTTAAGTTTCAAGTATATATAAAAAATTGCATGCTTCATAACACACTACATTTTTCAACCTCCACATCACAACATACCCAAGCCCTTCTGGTTTTTAAACCCGTATATGTAGGTGTGCATTACAAATAGCAAGAACACCAATTTCTTGCCGTTATCAACAATAATGAATAAACTCGTTGAAAGTGGTGAACGTTGTGTAGTGCATTTTGGAAAACACAATGTGTTTTGAAGCCTACCTTTACTTATACCCAACCTTTGTCTTGAAATGCAAATATACAAACGTATAGATGGTGTTCTATTTTATCAAATATCACATCTCTCATTTAAGGGGGACTCTATTAACTATCAACTTATAGTGTGCTTCATAGTACACACTTCATTTTATTTTGCAACAATTCATGTTGGAAAACCCTAGCGTTAAGAAACAAGCAACTCAAATAGTGTTGTAAAACCCTCTGCAACACTATTGGATAGTACCTGCCACCCCAATTTGGTCGATTTTCTCCTCCAACTCCTCCACGTGCATTCAAACTTTAGCTTTCAACGAGCAGATTGGAAACAAAAAGGCCCATGTCATTCACCAATTTTCCCGCGCTAAAAAAAAACACAGATTAAAGCAAGACTTCATGGGCAAGCTAAGGCGCCCACCTTTTTTGGTTGGCAGGAGGTGGGAAAATTGACCCGATGGCACCGTTAACTCCTACCTACCATTTCCTAGATGTTTGGTCCTGTCTACCGGTTTCCTCACTTTTTGTTACCATGTATGTTGTTATGTAAGCTTTTATTTATGGTTTTATGCATTTTTTGTATGTACATAGGTGCGTATTTTTGGCATAAGCGTCTGCACAATTGACAACATATTGTGTTTCTAAATCTCCAAAGTTGCAACAAGGAAAACTCATATTTGTAAAGAGGCTTCTATATTGCAAAACACATTGTGTTTTTAGAACTTTTGCATTGTGTTACAAAAGAGCAATTCAATTACAAAATTTGGGAAGCCTAATGGCCATTTATGTGTTGTTATGGCCTCGCCTTTGCAGTTTGTATGGTATATTAGACTAAGTAAAAATAATTAGAATAACAATTTTCCTTATTCAGAACCTTATGAAACCCAACTATGCAAAAATTCTTCACAACTAAACAAATGTACATCATTTAAAAGGAGAATTAATCTAATGTAAAATCATAAATATTATGTTCTTTTTGAAATATATCTGATCTAATTACCAAGGATCCAAAGGTTCATGTTCTATTTTGGGAGAAAAATGATACTGATGAAGTGTGGCAGAAATCAACCTAAAATTAACAAAAATCAATTATGAGAAGGATAATTGAAAGGACACAGTATCACCCTTCATTGATGCTTTAAACATTTCCCATGCAACACTCATTCTTCAATAAGGAAACATGATTCACATAAAAGTTTGGGATATAATATACACACATAATAATGTAACATTTATTTTATTTAAATTAAAGTGCAAATTGTTTGCATTTCCCACAATAAGCATCCCATCCCTATATAACTCAAAAATTCTAAATGCCAATTTTTTTGGAAATTTAATTGCCCAGTACACTTGCGATTCAAGCTATGGCAGCTAGAATCACCTATATTTACTTCAGAAGCTTCACGTCTCCTAAAGCATCCTTCTCAATCCACCTGCCCTTGTTTGTTCAATTTTGTTTCCTCGCCTATATCAACTACCTGGAAGAGAGACAAGTGTTAGCGATAGATTGAATTGGAAAATTAAAGACATTTCCTGCTACAAAGAATTCACTTCATTCCAAACTTCACCTATATTGGATTATATGTTGTGCTGAATGCAACATGCCAGCTTGTATAGTCAATAAACATATTAATTTATACCATGGGAAATTAATTTCCAATTTAACCTATCACTAACACTTGTAATATATATCAACAATTATATCTGTCATTTTTCCATTCTGTTGGAACTGTGAAGCAATGAACATTCATTCAGATATATCTCAAACTCATCTCTTCAGACATATGAAAGAGGACATCACTTGCATAATCAATAAGGTCAGACAAGACATACAAGAGAGATACCACACACCACTATCAAACTTCTGTTTATTTCATTACTTGTACATATAACTGAAAAAATACAGATTATTGCAAGATACTATGGTTGCAAAGCACATTGTGTATTGGCCATTCAAGAATAAACGTTAAGAAGTCAATGAAAACCTTGGTGATCACCTTGATTGACCAAAAAATATCAAGTGATGTCATTGGTTAAATATGATAATGCACATAATAATTGTATGTTGGATAGCACTCAGTGGTTCAATCTCCATGCTCAAACCTAGAGGGTGAAGAGCACAATGAGGAGTTGCACATGGGGAAACCAAAAAACTTACCAAATTGAGGTGAGGATGAGTAAGCAATTGGGTTGCTACTTGTAAAGGGTTTTAGAACTGTATGTGGGTTACAACTTGTATAACACCCACCGTTTTCCAACCCAATTTTTTTGAAAACGGTAATGTATTCAACAATGCATACTATATATATATATATATGTTGCCAACAAATAATAAATAATAATTTTGACATAGGAGAGTAAGTTTTCTAAATAATTTTCTTTTTTATCTCCAAATAACTTGAACAAATCTTTCCATTACAAACTAACTGGCATGCGACAGTGTGTTTTCCAACACTCCAAATAATGTGAGCATTTTGTTTGTTCCAATCAGATGAACAAAGGGAAATGCCATATTTACGTCACCAAAGAGTTGCTCTAAAATATGAAGGTGGACTTCATTACATTTTTTGAGTGTACAAAACAAAAACTTTCCATGAGGAAATAACTGAGAGGAGACAGTGTGTTTTCCAACATTGCAAATACTATGAGTTTTGTATTTTGTTCCAATCATATGAAGAAAATGAAATGATATTTGGATTTTAGCAAAGAGTTATTCAAAAACATCAAAGTGCTCTTCATTACATTCTTCGAGCATAACAAAACAAAATTTTTCATAACGAACTAACTGACATGGGATAATGTGTTTTCCAACACTGCAAATGATGGGAGCATTTTATTTGTTCCAATCAGATGAAAAAAGGGAAATGCCATATTTATGTCACCAAAAAATTATTCTAAAAGATCAAGGTGGACCTCACTACATTTTTGGAGCGTACAAAACCAACACTTTCATGAGGGAATAACTGAGATGAGACAATGTGCTTTCCACCACTGCAAACAATGTGAGCATTTTATTTCTATTTATATTTTCTCTTCTAATTGGTACAATAAAAATGGCATTTCACTTTCCTCATTTGATTTGAACCAAATGAAATAATGCTCACATTACTGGCAATGTTGGAAAACACACTATGTCCATATAAGGTGTTAAGAAACAAGCAACCCATATAGTGTTGTAAAACCCTCTACAACTGAGAGGAGACAATGTGTTTTTCAACTCTACAAATAATGCGAGCAATTTATTTGTTCCAATCAAGACAAAGCTAACTCATAAACAAAAAACAACAATGTATGTAACATGAGATCAAAATGGCATTTCATTTTTCTCATCTGAATCAACCAAATAAATGCTCACAATATTTATAGTGTTGGAAAACACACTGTCTCCATATAAGGTGTTAAGAAACAAGCAACCCATATACTATTGTAAAACCCTCTGGAACTAAGAGTAGACTGTGTGTTTTCCAACTGTGCAAGTAATGCAAGCAATTTATTTGTTCTAATCGGATAGAGCTAACTCCTAGACAAAAGGGACCTATGTGTGTAGCATGATATCGTACCGCCCATCCCTCATCTCCCGTGGCTGACAAAATGGCCCCAACAAAAAGGTGGCTGGATGGACAAATAACATTGACGAAAAAAGTTGACAGTCGAACGTTAACTCCGTCGTACCGTTGGAGAAAGCTAACTCGTAGACAAAAAACACCTATATATACAACATGAGATCAAAATGGCATTTAACTTTCCTCCTTTGATTCGAGAGGGTTTTACAACACTATATGGGTTGCTTGTTTCTTAACAACTTATATGGAGATAGTGTGTTTTCCAACACTGCAAATAATGTGAGCATTTATTTGGTTGAATCAGATGAGGAAAGTGAAATGCCATTTTGATCTCATGTTACATACATAGGTGCCTTTTGTAGATATGAGTTAGCTTTTTGGAGCCAACTAATTCCTAGACAAAAGTGACCTATGTACATACAAAAATGCATGAAAACATACATAACAACATACATGGTAACATACATAACATGATGAGACGTCATAGTGCAGAGCCCACCAGATGGGGGATCAAAGTGACGAAACCGACAAACGACAAGAAACGTCCGAGAAATGGTAGGTAGGAGTTAACGGTGCCATCAGGTCGGTTTTCCCGCCATCTGAGAGGAGACAATGTGTTTTCCAACACTGCAGATAATGGAAGCATTTTATTTGTTCCAATCACATAAAGAAAGTGAAATGACATTTGGACTATAGCAAAGAGTTCAAAAATTTGAAAGTGGACTTCATTACATTCTTCGAGCATAACGAAATAAAACTCTTCATATCAAACTAATTGAAATGGGACAACGTGTTTTCCAACACTACAAATAATTTATAACAACACTATGCCTTGCAGGTTCCATAATACCTACTGTTTCCCAATTTGACTACATTCTTGGCACCTCATTTTGATATTTGCAAATAATGGTTTTGAATGCAACATTTTTTTGGGTTTTTGTCCATCCCAGAATATGATTTTAAAAACCCATTGGCAGTGACACATTTTCCTTGCAACGAGACAGGCTATGACAGGGCTAAGTTAACGTCCGACCATCAAGTCTTACTATCGATGCAATTTGTCCATCCGACCTTTTCCGTTGGGGCATTTTGTTCCACTCAGATAAAGAAAGTGAAATGACATTTGGACTGTACCAAAGTGGACTGTAACGACACACATGACCAAATGTCTAGGAAAGGTAGGTAGGAGTTAACTAACATGGGACAGTGTGTTTTCCAACACTGCAAACAATCTTCAACACTGTGCCTTGCAGGTTTCATAATCCCTACTATTTTCCAATTTCATTACATTCTTAATATCTAAATAACAAAAGATTCTCCAAACAATCACAAAACATACCAAATTGAGGTCAAGGGTGAGTAACCAATTGGGTTGTTACTTCTAAAGGGTTTTAGAACAGTCAGAGTTTTACGAGACAATGTGTTTTCCAAAATGAAAGTGTATAATATGGCAGCAAAAATGGGATCTCATCTGGGCATTTTGCTATTTGCAAATTATGATTTCGAATGCCACGTTTTGCGCTTTTTTGTCCATTTCGAATAAGAATGTGAACAATGGCGAAGTTCTGGGTTTTATGTGGTTTTCAAAATATATTATTTCATTGCAGAACCCACGTTGCCTTTTCCAACTTCGAAACATATTTCGCATGGTTTATGCTTTCTATAACTATTATTCAGTAATTTCACTCATATTTCCATAATGGGTTGTCATTTATTTCATTCGACAATGGCAAAATTCAAAAACCAGCATAAAGGAAACAAAAATTAAAAAACCCTCGACACAAAAAAACATTAACAACCTTGCATTTCAAATAAATACCCCTTTCCCCAACGAAAACCCTGCAACGTTCAAAATAAGAGTGTTAACAATGGCGACATTGTGGGTTTTATATGGTTTTCACAATATACCATTTCATTGTAGAGCCCATGTTGCGTTTTCCAACCTTGTCATATATTTCGCATGATTTATGGTTTCTATAAGCGTTATTCACTTATTTCACTTATATTTCCACAATGGGTTGTCAGTTATTTCACTCGACAAGCGCAAAATTTCAAAACCAACAGATGGGAGGAAACAAAAATTAAAAAACCCTCAACAAAAAATCACATAAACCATAGCCCCCCAGAATGGTTGTTCGTTTCCTCATAGTTCCTAGCAAAATGACCAAACGACAAATACTTCATGCAGATATACATACCTGCTAGCTTCGAACGCTTGCAACTCCTTCCCACTGCTCTCCACCAAAATGTTGTTGTCAAAAATGAGACCTTGTCTGGGCTTTTTGATATTTGCAAATAATGGTTTCGAATGCCATAAAATGGACGAAATAATGGTTTGGAATGCCATGTTTTTTTGGGTTTTTGTCCATCCTGAAATATAATTTCAAAAATCCGTTGATGTTGACACGTTTTTCCGACGACAGGACAAGCAATGGCACAACAAAGTTAATGTCCGACCGTCAACTTTTTCCATCGGTGGTATTTGTTTGTCCGACCACCTTTTCCGTCAGAACCATTTTGTCCACCGCGAAAGATAGAGGATGGGAGTACAATATCATGCTGCATACATAGGTCCCTCTTGTCTAGGAGTTGGCTTTCTCCGTCGGCAAATACAAGTACTAGTGAAACCGGAGTTTGTATGAATTTTTTTTTGAAAAGAGAGCTCGTATAAAGTTCTGTACTTAACTATTTATCTTACGTGGGCGCGGAAGGGAAGCTTTTGGTTAGCCATCCGCCTCCATTCACTTCCCTTTATTTACTGGTCGACTCTGATTTTAAAACAGGACCGCCATCGGCTTTTCCCGCGACCTTCAGGTGAATAATTAATATACTTTTTTGCCAAATCATTTTTATGTTCTTTCGTATTAGGGAGTAAGTAGTTGTTTTTTTATAAATTTTTTACGACTACTGTATTTAATCCTGAATTAGATTCAACAAGTGCAATTACCATTTCCATTTTATTGAGGCTTTCTTACCATTTTCATGCTAAAGATTTTTGCCCTTTTATGTTCAATTTATACGTTTTCGTTCTTCACGTTTCACATTCCCATTCAACAATTGTAAATATGCCCAAGATTTTTTCCTCCTATTATTTCACCAATGCAAAATGGGCAGTTGATATTATTGTTTGTTTTCCCGTTTGTAAACCTTAGGTGAGATTATAAGCTGCTTCTTATGCAGCATAGGATTAGCTTGAACCAGATTCTTAAGAATTGAATGTTCCTACGACTGATTCACACCGCATTCGGCTCCGGTTATGGGTCAACTTATTGCAGTGGGAGACTTTGAACCCAGCTCACCATTATGCCACAACTTCTGGGACTGAAGTGGTTTTTTAAATAATATCTGTTATAAGGATCGGGGATAGTAAATTCCTCACAACCTTTCATGATTACAGCAGAGTTGGGTTAATTAACATAGTTTTGCCACAGCACAATTTTCCTCCAGAAAATAACAGTAAACACATGCAAATAAACATTTTCACATCGGCATGCATATTCATATGCAAATTAGTAACCTATTAGATTGTAGACGAATCGAGGCACAAAATGGGCCTCAGCATTCACCATTAAAAATCTCGAGTGTATACACACACGCACCCACAAACGTTATGCATACAAGTCTCGACTTCTAATAAATATAATCATTAGGAACGTGGGTGCTTAGTTCGGTTGGAGTCGTATGGTTTGGATGGGTGGTTATAAGTTCTATCCATCAACTATCTACTATTTATTTAGACGCGTTCATTACACACGATTGCTGATTTAAGTATGGCGTCCATCTCCGTCATCATTGTACCTCTTTTTTTTTGATTAATAAGTGAGGGATGTTATTTTGGACTCTTGTTATAAGTGTCCCTATGGGCTTGATAGCCTAGGTGTATGGCTCAGCTGAAAGACATAATGAAAAGAATACATAAACTGGACAGCTCAAGAAGTTGCTACTACATCTTGAAAAGAGAATTGAAAAACGTGTACTGACTAAAACATAACCCAAGACATAGCAAAATGGTACACACCTTCTTACATATAAAGACTAAAAGAACACACAAGGAGACTGCATGTGGTAGGGTGGTGTTCAAGTTGCCCACATATTGTTGTTTGTGCCATCTTGTACCTTTGACCCGAAGCTCATGTTCAGCATCTGAATTAACCCACATAGGATTTGACCTAAAATTCTGATTTTGAAACTCAAAATTCTGCCCTAATTTTCTGCTAAAAACCCTAGGTTTTGATATGACTTTTCAAATTTCAACAAGCATGAATAGCGAACAAGTATGCTTCCAAATACTACAACAAATGAGCAAATATATCTATCTTATCAATCACGAATATAACCAGCAATGAACATCAATAAAATGATCATCAAAACTGCTGCTATAAAATCAGAATTATTGTCCATGCAATTACATCACAAAAATGGGCTCAAACATGCCCAGAATTATTCCAAAAGTTTTTTGCTACAAATCAGTCCTAAACACATACCAAATGCATAGAAAATGCTGCTTCAAATGTGCCCTAGCTGGGTGAATTATTCCAGCTATGTTAAGATGCCAAAATATATGCAAAATATGAATGATAATGCCTCAAAACCCTACCAAAAAGGGTATGCACAAGTCTGCTCCGAATGTTGCTCCAAAAGATGTCAAATTTTGCTCAATGGTGATGATCTAAGGTTGCTTCAAGAGGCTAACAGGTTTGCTCCAATATTATGCAAAAAATCAAACCCTAGAACTCCACAAAATGCCCAAATTTGCCTTCCAATGCAAGTAGCCCTTCTCCTACAATGTGGCGCTCCAACCTAGAGCCAAAACCCTAGCTTCAATTTAGCACAAACACAACAAATCTGCTGTCCCAAGTCTGATCTAAAATCTGATTTACAATCTGCTCTTTCGTTCCACAAATATCTCTAAATGAAGTGCAAATAGACCTCCGTTATGAAGCTTTCCCAAGATGAATTCGGTTTTCGTCCAATTCACTTTATACCCACAAGGGTTTTTGTCCTTGGGATATGATGCAAATAAATTGCAGACCAAAAGGGAATAAGATAATATGCTTGATGCCCAAATGCCTTCCAATGAACTTGTATTTATATCAAACTTGCCTTTTCTCTCCAATTTTGCCGACCCAATTTGGGCACCAAAATTTGAATTTATTTATTTATTTTAAATTTTTATTTTTTAACCCCCTAAAAGGGTTGCCCAGCCTCATAGAAAAATTATAAAAAAATATTTTGCCTTCACCAAAAAACATAATAAATATCATTTAACCTCCTCCTTGAGCGCCAAAATAAAAAATAATAAAATAGTTTTTTTTTCACTTATTTTAATTGCTCACTTCCAAAAAGGGACATTACAATCCTCCTTTCTCGAAATTGCTTGTCCTCAAGCAATGACAAGTTTACCACCACTTGGATCCCATATCATCACACTACCACATCCATCAAAATTGAGGAGATAGATGTATCTCATGAAACTATCAACATCAACCAACTCTCCAACTTCAAAGGATTCCCCATGAATGTGCAAGATGCCCCTCGTAGGTGCATAGAAGAACATATCAGCCCCTCCTATGTTGCTGTTATAAATCAGAACAACAACCTCCTAATCGAAAATCTGTAATGTCCCCATTTTTCTTGAGCATCAGAGTTTGATGGTTTAGCCTATCAATCGACCTTCGTAGGCTAATGCAGATGGTTAGAGGGTCTTGTTGGGCAGTTATCTGTGTGTTTAATTCTCTAGAGCTCAGAGTGGTACAGATTTGGCTTCTGTTTGGTGATTTAGGACTCAATTTCACACTACTTATAGTAAGTCAATCAACTAGTATTTCTATTTATAGCAGGGCACCTAAAGTTGATTTGTTGGCAGTGTCAATTCCATAATTTAGTTGATTTGGTGAAATAAGGAGTTTTCCTAAGTTATAATGTTTAATTATTATTAAACGTGACTTTAATAATAATTAATATTTTAATATTATATTTTAACGTTATATTTGCACTTTATGTCTTGAGGGGTCATTAGTCATTAAAAGGGGGGGGGGCATTTTATAAATTTGGTTAAAGTGCAAACTTTATAATATTTTAAAATGATTAAAAGGCAAATTGGAGGGAATTGCACTCTTGAGAATTATATAAAGAGGCCAAAGGAAAAATCGAGGCATTCATTGAACATTTGATATTTTGTCTGGTATAATTTCTTGGGCGTTTGGAGAAGAGGAACCTAGGGTTTCTGTATTCTAGAGCTTTTGGCATTGGAGAGCGTAGCTTCTTAATTGTAACAACATTTTGAGGTTGTGAAACTATCAGTGGAAGGTGCTTAGTGAGTTGGCTTCATCCAGGAGTCGACATTGTGCTTTATCGAATTTACAGAGAGATTCAAAATAAGGGTTTCATCATCTTTTCAAGATCAGAACATTGTTTTCGGGTATGAATGCTTCAATGTAATTTCATGACATTTATATCTTTGAAATAACATTATAATTGTGCTTCAGCATTTCCTTGTTCTGTAAATTTTTATGCCTTATTTGGTAATATTTCAAGAAAAACTTCAAAACATTCGCAAAACATCAAACTGGCAGTGCAAAATTAGCTCAGGGAGAACTAGGGTTCTTACAGTGGTATTAGAGTGGTTTCCTGCCATCTTGTGTGGGAAATTAAAATTTCATGAGCAATTTTTTTTTTACAGAATAACAGGGTTTGAGGAAATCAAAATATGGATATATGAAGGATTTTCAAAAAATAAATTCAAAGTAGGGGTTTGGTTAATTCAAGGGTTATTACAAGCAGGGTCTCTCAAGGCAGAAGAAATTTTCATATGGATCGCATGATATAATCTTCCATCTTCCAAACATTAAAAAATAAAATACAATACTAAGGTCTGTGAGATAAAGACAAGAGTCGTGGGTTGAAGGGAAAAGATAAACTGACGAAGAAAGTATTAAAATATTCATTCCTGTAAGAAGCCGATATTTATTGTATTTGCATCGAACAAAAAATTATATATTTTGCGTGGAGACCTTGCTAACGATTCTGGGAATCGTTTCATATTGCGGTTCTATAAATTGTTTGAATATTTATATATGTCAGTATTATTGTCATTTGGCTACTTCTAAAAGAATCGCAATTGGATAAGGGATGAATCTGACCTGGCGGAAACAGACAAAGGCAAGGAAAAGAGACGAAATTGAAATTATTTGTCTTTTTTGGAACTACTGGGACCTGCTTGTCTACCGGCAGTTGAAGACAAAGATTTATAGAATATTAGTGGGAGTCTAAGATTATTTGTGAATTTGGGAATCTACCGAATAAGACAAAGTAATCGATTTCATTATTGAAGAAATATGTGGCCGATAATACTAGAGAAGACGACCTTATTGACAAAGGCAAGGCTCATAAAATATTGCTGGAGGGGATTGATATTATATGAAGACAAATCGAATTGCCTTTTAAGGGTACCATCAGACACTATACAGAAGATAAGACAAGTCGAATTATATTTCTGCCGTCATTCCTAGGGGAGACGCAATCTCAAAGGAGTTTGATTATTTTAGTGGCAATTTACATTGTGGCTATTATCTTGTCAGCGCACCAAATATTTGAGATGTCTTCATCATTAAAAACAAATTTAGGAGGTTGATATGAATAAAATTGATTCCTAATATTTTTTTTTGGGAGCTGCCGTTATTTGGGCTAGGAGGAGTCACGCATCATATAGGTGTTCTGGGAGCTGCCGTTATTTGGGCTGGGAGGAGTCACGCATCATACAGGTGTTCTGGGAGCTGCCTTTTAAAAGAGGTCCTCTGATGCTACTTTTGAATGGTGCGCTTTAAGAGACAACACTCATACTCGACTTAGGATGGAGAAAGTTCATACTTCGTCCATACCTTAGCTGCTGCCATCCAGATACAGAGTTAAGCGGTTGGGAGATTACCCAGGTTCCTCTTTCTTTGTTTACATTGCAACTTGAGATATCTAGTAGGTGTTTTATGGTAGCATTGTTCCTTACAACAGTTTGTTGCATTCCATGAAGAGCTTTGCCAAGTCATTATTAGAATTTGACATTGTAAATCAGTTGGGGTCATAAGTGCATTGTATGACAACACTGAATATCTAATATAGCATTATAGCCAAACTAGTCCATTTAAGCTATACATGAAGACTTAAGAGTTGAATGCAATGGCCTTTTCTGTAGCTACAATCTATATATCATTGAATCGATTGAGTTTGCTCTATCATCTTGCAAATCATGTGAGGACAATCAGATGTAATAACTTTGGCAAATCATTGCAATTACTGGGGATCAATGTATTAAGGAGTTGGAGACTGTATGCCAATTGTTGGTTAAAAATTACCGTAGCTGCACATTACTTGAAAATCAGAAATAATCATCTGCATTGCATTTGGTTTCATTGGGAATACATTGGCATTGTCTTTAATCCATTTTACCAACTATCAAACAAGAAAACATCAAACAAAAAATCAAATTACCAGTAAAGATATAGTTGTAGCAACTGTTTGACAAAATCTCCAGAGGTAAAAATTCAGAAAATTCAGAAATTATGGTTTCTAAATTTGTTGATGAGGTAATGGTCGCTTATGAGGAGTATAGAGCACTTCCAGATAAGGTCAAAGATCGTTTGGACTTTGAACAATATATGGAGCATCAGATGGATTATAGCAAGCAAAAAGGAAAATCAAAGAAATGCAAGCAGCCAAGTGTAGAGAGCATCTTGAACAATATCTAGCAGAATCTTATGTTTTCACAACGAAGATTAGCTCGTAGCTTGCAGTGGTATGAAGTGGTGGTTGATAAGGAAATTTTACATCATGAAAACAGTATGGTGGAACCCCAGAATGTTGATACTTTCAACACTCAAGAAATTGTTATTAGTCATGATAACAAGACTGATTTTGATGACAGCAGTCCTTTGCTTGAGCATAATGAGGATTTAGAGGTCATGGTAAGTGCAGAGAATGTTGTGGGAGTGGCCTTGACTATTGGCACTCAAGATACTAGTGACAAGAATAAAGTTTGCATGGAAATATTGACCTATAACCATTTTGATTTTCATGACAGCAGTAAGGAATTTTTGTATCAGCAGGAGATGATAGTGATTTCATAGGGGAATGATGTTTCTACAGAGTTGTCACTTGTTGGTACTCAAGATTTGGGTACTAATGATGCAATTTATGATGAAGATTCATGCCATAATGAGTCTGATTTTTCATATCAGACCTTAGCAAATGAATCAGAAAATTCATTTAATGGCCATGAATCCCAGGATCGTGAGTCAGATGGATATGCAGATGTTTTGGAAGAGGAAGTGTGTGAAGGTATTGTCAAAACAACAACTTTTGCAATGTTTGTTGAGCCAATCTAGGAATACGATTCAATTTATTGTTCCAAGGATTCAAAGATGGATGGTTTAGATTAGCATGGAAGGATTGTGCAGTTTGTGAATAATCCATTATTCGAGTTGGAAGCTGATTACACTCCTGATACTAGTTCAGGGTTGAGCGATTATTGCAATGTTTGGGATCCTTCTAGTGCATTGGGATTCCAAACAAGGATCACGGAGGAGTTTCACAGTGTGTACACGGTGAGGAGTGCGTACAGTTTTGCTTTTGATCCACCAATACATGATTCATATTCGATGCACAATATTTGTGCGCATGATGATTCTCTTTGCGTAGTCGAGGGAAGCGAATCATCTCTGTGTTAAGAGATACCATCTTCAGAAGATGAGGCTAGAGGCTGCAAGTACTCAACTCGGTTGTTTGCAAGGAATTAATGTAGGATCAGAGGATGGTTTATCATCATGCTAGTGTGTATTTGACAGAATTCACCACTTCGGTTTCAATGGGAGATAGGACTATTGGGAGGTTGTTGTAGTAGTGGGCATGGTGGATTGGTTAGTCAACATATCCATGGGAGTTTAGCAGAGGATGGAGATAGTGGTTGTGTTACAGACACTTTCAGATGTTCATATCTCCACAGTATGGATGGATGTGTGTATAGGTTGCATTGGGATCCCAGTGGTGACAAAGTTAGTGTTGCAGTTTGGATGGGCCCCATGGGTTTGCTTCACTGTCTGCAGCATGGTGAAGTTGAGATCAGATTTGAGCAGTGGAAGTCTGAGGGTGTCTTTCATAGAAAACTTCTATTCTGGTTATGGGATCCAGGGATCGTTTTGTTTGGTAGATTTCTCTTTGTCGGGGTAGCTGTTCATAGCAGTACTGAGCAAGGTTCAGTATCTGATTAGGGAATACAGTGGACAAGTAGTTGGGCTTTTTACAGAGTGATTTGGGATCTCGACATTTAGCTGAGCGTTGTTTGCAGAATTTGGGATCCTACTGGTGCATTAGGATTTCAGACAGAGCTTATTGTTGGTCTACACAACATGTACAGTTTGCAGAGAGAATTTGGTTTCATCTTTGATTTATTTGTACATGTTTTGATTTCGATGCACATTTCTCCTGTGCATGTACTGGACAAATGGTATGATGGATATCCTTGCTCAGTGGTGTTTATGCTGGTGCTATAGGAGTCAATTGGAGGTGTGCAGGACATTTCATAGTTCTCCTTTGGGCCTCCTGAGGAGTGGAGTTTCTTTGCAGTGGAGATTGCTTGGGGACAAGCAATTTTAGGGAGGGCAGACTGTAATGTCCCCATTTTTCGTGAGCATCAGAGTTCGATGGTTTAGCCTATGAACTGATCTTCGTAGGCTAATGCAGATGGTTAGAGGGTCTTGTTGGGCAGTTATCTGTGTGTTTACTTCTCTAGAGCTCAGAGTGGTATAGGTTTGGCTTCCGTTTGGTGATTCGTGACTCAGTTTCACACACTATTTATAGTAAGTCAATCAACTAGTATTTCTATTTATAGCAGGGCACCTGAAGTTGATTTGTTGATAGTGTCGATTCCAGAATTCAGTTGATTTGGTGAAATAAGGATTTTGCCTAAGTTATAACGTTTAATTATTATTAAAGGTGACTTTAATAATAATTAATATTTTAATATTATATTTTAACGTTATATTTGCACTTTATGACTTGAGGGGTCATTAGTCATTAAAAGGGAGGGGGGCATTTTATAAATGTGGTTAAAGTGCAAACTTTATAATATTTTAAAATGATTAAAAGGCAAATTGGAGGGAATTGCACTCTGGAGAATTATATAAAGAGGCCAAAGGAGAAATTGAGGCATTCATTGAACATTTGATATTTTGTTTGGTATAATTTCTTGGGCGTTTGGAGAAGAGGAACCTAGGGTTTTTGTATTCCAGAGCTTTCGGCATTGGAGAGCGTAGCTTCTTCATTGTAACAGCATTATGAGGTTGTGAAACTATCAGCTGAAGGTGCTTAGTGAGTTGGCTTCATCCAGGAGTCGACATTGTGCTTCATCGGATTTACAAGAGAGATTCAAAATAAGGGTTTCATCATCTTTTCAAGATCAGAAGATTTTTTTTGGGTATGAATGCTTCAATGTAATTTCATGACATTTATATCTTTGAAATAACATTATAATTGTGCTTCAGCATTTCCTTGTTCTGCAAATTTTTATGCCTTACATGGTAATATTTCAAGAAAAACTTCAAAACATTTGCAAAACATCAAATCGACAGTGCAAAATTAGCGCAGGGAGAACTAGGGTTCTTACAAAATCAGACCCAAGTGAGTACAAATATCATCACCAATGTCATATGATGATAGAGTATCATCCATACGCCATTCCCCAATGATGAAGAGATGATCGGATCCTCTCCAAAACACCTAAACAGCTGCTGTCCTCCAAGTGGCCTGCAAGATCTCCATGTGCAATAAGGTAGAACAGTCATCTCTTAGCAAAGAATGGAATGGATCCTCATGAACTAGGGCAGGAACACCAAGATCTTCATGCTTTCTTTCAATCCCTATGACATAGTCCAGCTGGAACACAAGCATTAGTAACTCAAAATCAAACATGATAGCAATACCTCCATACCTTACGTTGTAGTGCAACTACACCTCCCAAGTATGCCCAATAAAGTCAAGTATCTCCATGGCATGTGTCACATATTTTTGAAAGAGAGCAGCAACATACTGTACCAAAGAGTCATCAACATGATGACACTCATCACAAGCAAACTCTTCATGTGCTCCATGAATGATCAAAGACCACACCGAATCTGCATTACCCATATCTTCGTCTACATATGAAGGCATAATACTAGTGGTTGATCCACAAAGTGTATGCTCCATAATGCCATCCAAGTCTACGATGTGAGCCTAAGGGCTCTCCAAAAATGACACCAAATCCTCATAGAGCAAGGAATTTTGAATCATACCTCAAACTTGATTGCTCCACTTGTTTGGCCACCATACTAGGCTTATTCCTCATATGCCACATACTTTGTATCTTCTTTGCCTCTCTCATGACATGCCATCCTAACTTGGTCCTCTTGTGTTTTGGACACATAAATAAGACCTCATGTTTGTTTCCTTAAATGGGTGCCAACAATAGAAGAAGTCTTCTTACTATCATCCTCATGAGTAGGAGCAGCCAACTCAAGATTATGCATAACCCAAAGATTATTGTTCCAAATCAGAAAATCAGAACAACTATCATACCTTTCCATAGTGTCTTCATTCGAATCTGCATCCCCTTCTTGCTCGCTCTCCTCAAGGGACTTCTCCTTTGCTTGCTCCACCATCATGTATTCTTCCCTTGGAAGAAATAGAGATCTAAGGTGCTCCCTTTTCCTTTTCGCTTGATCTACTTGGTTACAATGTTCCTTGACCTCTTGCAAGTGCTGTTTTGCTTGGGCAACCGACATTTTAGCATCCTTTGCTCTTTGTAACCAACCGCCACACAAGACTTGAGTTCTCTTGACATCTTTCATGGTATGATATACAAAATCAGACTTGTTGTGGCTTCAATTTTCAACATCTTCCTCATGCCTAACACCCATCTCATGAGTGCCAACAATGGGAGACTCTTTCACCCCATGTTCCCCATGTGAATTACCTGCTATCTCATGAATATGTGAGGAAAAATAGCTACTGTTACCAAATAGAAAATCTGCATTTTCATCATACCTCTTTGCAATGTCCTCAAGGATCTTGAGCAAATCTTCCTCCTTTGTTGAATGCCCATCATCAAGTGCTTGTCCAAGAGATGTCTTCAATGGAAAATCAAGTGTGTCATGTGCCATAACTTTTGTCCCATTGCTGCAAGCTAAGTCTTCATGTGTATAGATCTCCTTTATCTTCATGACTTCATCATGGGACCTTTCAAGTCCTTCCTTCATATCTCTACTCTTTGCCATCTTCATGTTGAATTGCTTTTCATTGGATGTTGCTGACATAGAAGTCTAAAATTCTGCTGTGTGTGATGAAGAGTGTGCCATGCTCAACTCCTTGCAAAGCTTCTCCACCTCATCTTCTTTTCTTCTCAAGGCATCAAAATATATCTCACCAAGTGTGAGGAGATGATCTCTATTTGCAAGTAAGTGTAGGTTGTTTGACTTTACTACTACCACCAAAGCCTCTTTGAGTTCATGCAAGTCATCAAGAGATAGACCTCCTTCAAAATCTGCATGATTCCTTAGAGCCTTCCAACACAAACCTGCCATCATCTTATGAACATGATCAAAATGAGTTAGGGCTGCCACAATTCTACCTTCGTTTACCTTCAATTGTCCTTCCAAGTGATGTGACTTATGAGACTCAAAATATCCATGCAACATTTCTGATTTGTCTTCAACATCACCTTCATAAATCTGATCAATCATCACTGATTTGGTACAACTTGTGAGAACATGCCCTTCTTCCTTGTGTTCATTATGAAGACATATGTACTCCTTATTAGTAGATGTAAGAAGTGAATCCTCATCCTGCTGAAAGCATGTGGGAGCATTTTCATCTTCTTTAGGTGTTGCATTTTCATCACTAGCTCTCAACATTATTGGTTCATCCTTGTATGTGAGTACCATGGTTTTAGACCAACTCCAAGGTGTAATATCCATGGCAAACCATACATTATCAAATTGTAGGATCTTCTTACTAGGCCATCGCTTAGCCTTTATGATCAGCTCTTCAACAAAATGTTTCTCATGCAATTCCAATAGGTATTCATCAAACGTAATCATGTACATGAAAAAAGGACCATCAAGCTTACTAGGATATTACATACCTTGTGTGTAGAACATCCTTTCATGCATACCCTCATTGGCTGTTCCAAAATCTGCATTTTTCTGTGAAGACCACCTCATAGGTGACTATTTTTCTGATTTGACATCTTCTTCTAATTTCTATTTTGAAGCTAGAGTTGCATCATAACAAGCCAGCTCCTTGAAAATAATATTCTTTTCCACATCATCTTTTTCAACCCTAAATTGAACTTCTCCATCCTGCCATGCAAAAGGGCTATGATCCACTATACCCAAGTCATTTTGCTCATCACATTCCTTGCCACTATGATGCAGAGATGATGAAGCAATGCTAGGCTCAATTAATGAAACATCACAAGAACCCATACCTTCTTGTAACTGATCTAACATGGCTGGTTTGACAACCTCCATGGTGGTATATTCTTCAATCTTCATGTGCTCTTCATTTGTAGCTTCAATAGGTGAATCTCTTTTATCCTTGTCCTCATAGGGCTGGAAAGAACTTTTAAACATGTCTTCTTTAGTGCTTCATATTGACTGAGTTTTGTCCTCCTCATAATTACTTGCAGGTTGCAAGTCATATACAAGTACTTTTTCTTCCTTCTCTAAACTTTCTTCATTGATAACTTCTGATTTTTCTAACTCTTCTAAGTGCAGCCACTGTCTATTGTTGAAAAGTTTGCAGCATTAGTGAAAAGCCTTCCCATAGTTGATCGTGCTTTTTTGGTTTCCTCTTTTGCTTGCTTTTGTCCATCCAATACTCCATATAGCAACCAAAGGAGAGATTATTTCTAACCTTTTGTGGAAGAGTATTGTACTCATCATAGGCAACCATTATATCCTCAATAACATTTGTTGCCATGACTCCAAACTTTCTAGATTGCATACCCAACAGGTTGGCAAGATCAAAGCTCTGATACCATTGAAATATCCTGCATAGGATTCGCCCTAAAATTCTGATTTGAATCTCAGATTTTTGCCCTAATTTTCTGCCTTCAAATTTTTTGCTCAAAACCCTAGGTTTTGATATGAATTTTCTGATTTCAACAAGCATGAACAGTGAACAAGTATGCTTCCAAATACTTCAACAAATGAGCAAAATATATCTATCTTATCAATCACGAACATAACCAGCAATCAACAACAATAGAATGATCGTCAAAACATGATCAAAGTCTGATTTCCAAATTGTCCAAACTGTTGCTACACAATCAGAATTATTGTCCATGTAATTACATCACAAAAATGGGCTCAAACATGCCCATAATTATTCCAGAAGTTTTTTGCTACAAATCAGTCCTAAACACATGCCAAATGCATAGAAAATGCTGCTCCAAATGTGCCCTAGCTGGGACAACTATTCCAGCTTTGTTAAGATGCCAAAATATATGCAAAATATGAATGATAATACCTCAAAACCCTACCAAAAAGGGTGTGCACAAGTCTGCTCTAGATGCTGCTCCAAAAGATGTTAAGTTATGCTCAATTGTGATGATCTAAGGCTGCTCCAAGAGGCAAACAGGTCTGCTCCAATCTGATGCAAAAAATCAAACCCTAAAACTCCACAAAATGCCTAAATTCGCCCTCCAATGCAAGTCGTCCTTCTCCTACAATGTGGCACTCCAACCTAGAGCCAAAACCCTAGCTTCAATTTAGCACAAACACCACAAATCTGCTGTCCCAAGTCTGATCTAAAATCTGATTTAAAATCTGCTCTTTCATTCCACGAATATCTCCAAATGAAGTGCAAGTAGACCTCCATTATGAAGCCTTCCCAAAATGAATTAGGTTTTTGTCCAATTCACCTTATATCCAAAAAGGTTTTCATCCTTGGAATATGATGCAAATAAATTGCAGACCAAAAAGGAAAAAGGTTATATGTTTGATGCCCAAATGACTTCCAATGAACTTGTATTTATATCAAACTTGCCTTTTCCCTCCAATTTGGCCGACCCAGTTTGAGCCCCAAAATTCAAATTTATTTATTTTTTTAATTTTATTTTTTAACCCCCAAAAAGGGTGCCCAACCTCATAGAAAAAATATAAAAATGTTTTGCCTTCACCAAAAATTATAATAAATATCATTTAACCTCCTCCTTGAGCGCCAAAATAAAAAATAATAAAATATTTATTTTTTTCACTTATTTTTATTGCTCGCTTCCAAAAGGGGACAATACAACATCAATATATGTTTGCTGCTCAATTGGAGAGAAACCAACTCTAGCTCTAGTACCAAGGCTCCTAACATGATGACAACCTTTGCTTCCATTTCTATTGCCCCTTCCATGCTCTCTTCTTTTGTGTGCTAGGGCCATGAGATTTTAGAAGGTAGGGATTGATTTAATGCCTTTGAGCTCAATGAGGAAGGCTCATGAAATTTGGTCCATTAGGGCATATCATCTTGCATGGTGAGAACATGGTGAACTTTCAAAGTCAATTCACCTTCTATACCCAAGTGATGAAGATCAACAAGAGGGTGGAAAAGTATTTTGTGAACTTATAAATATTGTTCCTCAACTAGAGAGAAACCGACACCAGCCCTAGCAACAAGGCTCCTTCTACGGCAAGAGCCTTAGCTTCGAAGTCTATTTTCCTTTGTGTGACAAGGCTGAGAGATTTGGAAGGCAGGGATTAATTTAATGCCTTTGTGCTTGATGAGGAAGCCTCATGGCATTTGTTTCATTAGGGCATGCCATCTCTTATTGTGAGCACATGGGGAACTTTCCAAGTCATTGCCATACCCAAGCAATGAAGAAGAGCAAGTGGGTGGAAAGGGCCTTTGAAAACTTATTCCTAATATGAGATTAAATTTTTTTAAGTTTTAGAAGACAAATGTTGTTTCCCATGAGTGGGGGGTGGTAATTTGAAGAGGTTGCTCTATAGTAAAGGAATTTCTTTATGTTATAGTCAATTAAAGAGTTGGAGGCAAAAGTTCCTCTTTAGGTGCCAAAGGTCTTTCAAGAGATGCAGGTCTAGGCCTAGGGAGGTAGTAGGCTGACAAGTGGTCTCCTCCCCTATGCATTGCAATCTCTTTTCTTTATTGAAATCCATAAAAGCATTGAGTGTGTCCTTTGAAACCAAGTCATTTTTCCCCAAAGTTGAAAAATGAGATGATAAGTCTCTCTTACTATCATGGTTAGTGAATCATCAACGAGAACAAGATTTGGAGTATACCCCTCACCACGATTAGAATGAGTTGCTTCCCATATGCATAGTAGGTCATCTTGATTAGGTAGAAAACTTTCCTTGACAAGGGTATCCATCATTCATACCAAAAGGTTTTTGTCATGAGTTTTAGTAGCTAAATTGTAGTGAAAGTATTTGCCATAAATGAGTTGGTGCATTTGTTCCTTTGCTTATCTACCCAAATGTGTTCCTCTAAGATGCTTCTTATCAATGCCTTGTTGGATTTGGAAGAAGCTACAAAAATCATATGTAATCATTACTTGTCAATGGCCCATCAAAGGGGGTCTCATTTTTCCAAATGTAATAGCCACTTTTTGTGTATTCTTCCTTAAAGACGACAAAAAATTCATAATCTAGGTCCACCCAAAACATAATGGACAAGACTAAAAGATAAGGATTTGATGGTTAGGCCACACTTAGCATATGAAAGGTGAAAAAAATGGTGGGACGGATAAAGGAAAAGACAAACATAAACTTGGAGGGTAAAGACTAAGGGATAGAGAGAGGTGGTGAACTAGAGTGGATAGAGTTAAGTTTATCTCTTTTGACTATCCCTTCAAAATCTACCCAATCATCTATGATAACATGGGTGATTAACAAGAAAATGTTTGAGTTCATGCCAACATTAGCTAAAAAGTCTATGGAAGAGTTAGTTTCTCACATAGTTCACATCCTTAGACTTCGCAAACCAAAAATCTCGCACTCAGCTAAAACTCAAGAACTTCAAAAAATTACTTAAATTTCTTTAAAAAACACAAATGTATCAAATGAGTCTATAAAATATATCAAATGTATCAAATTTAGTTATAGAATGTATCAAATGAGTCTATAAAATGTTGGCAAAGTGTTTTCTATTAGATTTGAATACAAATAGAGTACAAAATCGCATCATTATGCAGATCAATAGCTAGCTAATACTATTATGAATTTATGATGATTCTCTTTGAAAACCATTGTCATAAATTGCATATCGAGGTAAGTTACAAATTACAAATTTTTTACAATTTCCTTTTCTTTGTTCTAGTGAAAAATTAGGGAGAGAGTCTAGTGCGCACTTAGCTATGTCTCCTTGCTCAGCTTAGAAGGCTATGCTTGTGGCTCCACCTCTTCTATTAGATGGTAATGGCTCATTTGCCTCATTGATGTCATCTAATTTAATCTCTCTTGCCTTTTCTACATCCACATCCTCCATAGATTGCCTCTTGAACTTGGTAATCTCGTTCTTTGTAAAGAAGGAGGGTTCGTCATCTTATGTGGTCTAATCACTATAGGGATCAATCTCATCCAAATCAATAAGCTTTTGTGATTTATCCTCTACCTTTTTTGTGCGAAACCGAAGGCTGTAGTGCACAAAAATTAGGTCATTGAGTCAACATATTGTGCTTCTTCGTGTCAATGGCATCAAACGAACTTCAATTGCACTCACATCCATAAGCAGTACAAGGTTGAGACAAAATTTGGAGGGCTAACTTTTGAAGATTTTGGGTATTTCCACCTCAACCTTTCCACCAAAAACTTGCAAATAAGATATTCTAAAGTTTGTAAGAAAGCATTATTTTATTAATAATTATAATTTGTAACTTGTAAGATATAAGTAAAGACTCCAATTTTATTTTTGTTGGTGTTTGGATAGATCTCCTTGGAATAGCTAGTGTTGAAGAAAAGATCTTTCCTCTAGCTATTCCATCTAGTAAAGACTCCAATTTCATTTTACCTCTTTTGATAGATCTATGAAGTTATCAGAGAAAAAAACTTGGGGTTGAGGTAGTACCCACTACACGAATGGGTTGGTGGAGTTGCTTGTTCCATCTCTGATCAATGCTCTCCCAAGTGGGATCAAATTTGTCTTTATCCCATGTGTAATAGTTTTGAATGGCCTCTTTGGCCCTATCCATGGCCCAATAAATGCACTCCATTGGGTTTTGATTCCCATCCACCAAATGCAAAGCTCTCTCCAAAGGCCTCAACACCTACAAGTACAAACAAATTAAAGTTACAAATTTATAATGAAAGTAAATACAATAGAAGCAAAAATCTGCAAAAATCGCGATTAATCACAATTTTAATAAAATTGGGGGTTACCCTTGAAAAAATCAAAGATTTTTGGAAATATCATTGATTGCAATGGTCAATGACTTTTACCAATTTGAAACCGATAAAATCGCGGTAAAATTCACGTTTAAGACCTAGAAAAATCATGGAAAAAGGCGTGGCTAGGGTTTCTAAAAAAATCATGATGGCGAGAGTGATTGCAGAGGTTTTTTTTTTAAAGAAAACAAGTGGTGCAGATAGGGTGTCAACCTTGCCGCGCATGCCTTGCTAAGGCGTGCGTGACACGGTTGACACCCTGTCGGCTGCACTCGTTTTATTTTTATTTTTTATTTATTTTTAGTCTATATTCAAAGTATAATATATTAATCTAATATAATAATAATATATATTACTGTATTATAATTAAAATATATTAATATAATATTATAATAATATAGTATATAATATAATTATAATATATTAATATAATAATTATTATATTAATATAATATATATAATATAATAATAATATAATATAATATAATTTTAAAAAATGAAAAAAAATATTATTTTTAATCTATATTCAAAGTATAATATATATAATATATTAATTTAATGTAATTATTATATTATTGTATCATTATAATATAATAATAATCTAATATATAATATAATTATAATATACATTACTGTATTATAATTAAAATATATTAATATAATATTATAATATAATATAGTATAGTATATAATACTTAATATATTAATATAATTATAATATATCAATATAATAATATATTATATTATATTATTGTAATATAATTTAAAAAAATGAAAAAAATCGGATTTAAGAAAAACATATATTATTATATATATATTTTTTGATCGATAAAGGCAGGTATAGCTTGCAAGATTTTATTTATTCATCAAAAGAATAATACAACTAACAAAAGCAGCCAGAAACATTTTTAGCAAAAGACATAATTCTGAAACCTCCCCCACAACCCAACAAACCTCCCCTACACAAAAACTTAAAAACTGTAGAAGCTTAGCAAAGCAAAACAAAAAATTGTAATCATTACAAATAATTTCTAGCGTCCTATTTGCTAGTTTTCCTTCTGTCATGAGAGCGTAGTATCATGTTGAAATCTACCTCCCTCTTCTTCTTCTTCTTCTTGTTATGAACCTTGTGCCAAATCTCCTCCAGATCACCTTCCCATGAAGGTTCGCCCATGTCCTCAGCCAAAATGCTTTTCTCCTTTGAGGAGTCTTTGCTCAAACACTCCGCTCTACCACCCATCCCAACCTTTGATACACTACCCAGCTTTGTCCCAACCGCGATACCTCCACCTAGCTCATCAAGCTTCTGTGGAGGAACGAAAGCATCTGTAGACATTGGTCCCTTATTCATTTTAGGTTCCTTCCCCGCTTCACAACCAGCCAACTCTTCTTTTGCCACCAAATAGTGATGTGGAGTCACCTCTTTCCACCATGTTGCCTCAGAAACCCTCTTACGCTGAGAACAATTCTCAGCAAAATGCCTCGTGTTGAAACAACACCAACAACGAAATGGCACACCTTCATAATCTATCAACTGCTTCCACTCCCGACCAGAAAATTTCAAGAAGGAAGCTAGTGGGAGGTCTTTAGTAATATCCATTTCAACAAGAATGTGTGCATATGTAGTGTGCAGAAAATTCAATGAACCCTCATCAACACCCAAAGATTTCCCCAGCGTATTGCCAATGGCTTCAAAGCGTGATTCAAACCAAAAATGTAAAGGAAGATTTAGAAGTTTTACCCACATAGGTACCAAACCAAAAGATTCAGAAATTGGGCTGAAATCTGGATGCCAGGGCTTAAGCATTAGCATGTATCTGTCCTCCCAGCTCCACTAATAATCACACAGTACAACATTCCTATCCTTCTCATTGTCAAAAACAACCACAAAAAACCTTTCACATTAGGGTAAATTTGAACATCCCCCTCCAACACTGGGCGCCATATCTTAGAAATCCATTTATGCAGGTTTGCAAGACCTTGCCAGAAACCCCGAAACCTACCAATCAACCCTAACTCCACAAAATATTTTGCATTCTCCCCCATTTCATTGGCAATGTCATCTTCAAAAGAAACCGTTGGGGTTATCTCCGCACAGCATAAAGGCTGCATCTCTTTCGTCGATTTTGGTTGTTTTGATTCTTTACTCGACAACACCAACTCTTCCCCCTGCTTCAAACATCTCTCATGCCGCTTGGCAATCGTTCCAACCCCATTCTACACAGATTCGCGACTAGGACGAGCCCCAAAAGGAGGCCGTTTCTGAAGCCCCACCGTCGCCTTAACACCAAACTCCTGGCCCTGCGCAGCAAACATCTTTCCACCCCTCACAACATTCGTGAAAGGGCGACGCCAATAGCTTGCAGATTGAGTAGAACTAGGAAAGCTCTGGCCCATCCCGCCATGAGAAGGCTTAGCTGCCGGCGAGCCAGAGGGCAGAGTAGAAGCCATCATACACAAGGATATAATTTTGGGGGAACATATTATTATATTATTATATTATAATTATACGATAATATAATAATTATATTGTAATAATATATATATTTTTTTTAAATCCGATTTTTCCCGATTTTTTGAAAAAATCTTATACTTTTGGTTTGCCGATTTTTTCCCCAATTTTTTTTGCTGCTATGGTAAATACATTTAAAATTTAAAAATGAAGGGCTCAAATATAAAATTTAAATTGAAGTTTGAGGTGACCTTGACAATCTCTGTAGCTCTCTTCGCAAAGACGCTATAAACTTTGCAAAGAGATTATAAAAAATTGTCTTTGCGATCCTCTCTCTATCAATCTTCTTTAAATATGGTGATTCTAGTCATGCTTAGCTCACAAACATCTTCTTCAACGACGTCAACAAGCTAGTAATGCTTTGCATTTTGCAATAGTAGGAAGTTAGTTGCAAACCTTGTGACACTTGGTTGCACAAGTTCATTCCCCTTGGTGTCACCTTTCACTAAGCTAAAAATCTGAGGGTGATTATAAATATATTTTGTGATATTCTTTGCATCTTCTACAATCAGTTTCACTGAATCAATTTTGCCTATTTCCTCTAAAAGAAAGTCAAGGCAATGTAGTGCACAAGAGGTCCAAAAGAGTGACAAATGCCTCTACTAAAGCAATTTCTTAGTTGCCACATATGCTATTGGTTTGTCAATGACCACATTCTCTATCCTCTTTCCCATATACTTTCTAGTGATAGTTTGGGGCCTTCTCCTTGTATTTTGCTACAGCTCCACCCTTGCACTAGAAGGTTGTGGCTCCACCTTTGTACTAGAAGGCAATGAATCCTCTAGCTCAAGATTGTTATCTCCCATGATGTCATCCAATCCAACAACTGTTGTTTCTGCTGCAGCCTTCTTTGCTTCCCTGTCAAAATCAACAAACTTGTCTTCTAGCAAAGTCGAGGGGGTATATGGATCAATCTCATTTAAGTCAATTAGCTCTTGAGCAGCTGTGTCCTTTTTTGTGCTAAGAAAAAGGTTGTAAACATGAGGTTATTGAGGCACTTTTGTGTGAACTTATTGCACTTTTTTGTTTGAATTGCCTCAAACAAGCTCTAGTTGTGTTCACATCTAGAAGTATGACAAAGTTGAGACAAATTCCTTATTGTTGGATTTTGAAAGTTTGGGGTATTTTTGTCCCTATCTTTTCACCAAGCATTTGCAAAGAAGATATTCAAAAGTTTGTAAGTAAGCAATAATTGTAAGTTATAAGTGAGGTCTCTTATTTTTCTTACTTGGTGCTTGGGTTGTTCTCCCTTGAATAGCTAGTGGCAAATAAAAGAGTCACCCCGAACTTGCTTGTAATTTTGCAACTCCCTAATAATCAACGTTCTTTGTCTCAGCCTTAGTTATCACCCTCAATGCATGATACAAGATAAAATCAATTGTGCTCTTTCTTCCAACCCATTTCGACAATTCCATGATTAAAAGAAAGATTATCATGCTCCATTCCACTAAACCATCTTTAACCTCCCCATTAATAATTTGTGAAGTCCTCGGAGAAGTAAAGAATGGGGTTGAGGTAGTACCATGCTACATTAATGGGTTGGTGGAATTGATTGTTTCTAGGCTTTGTCCATGGCCTCTTAAATGTAACCTGTTGGATTTTGAACCCAATCCATAGAGTGCAAAGCCTCGACTAAAGGCTTTGATAGGTCTATAAACAAATTAATGTTACAACTAAACTATTTTTTTTAACAAATTGCACAATATCTTGTAATTAAAATTTACAAAAAGAGAAATTAAGGCATATAATTAAAAAATTAAATTGAAGTTTGAAGTTACTTTAATGATATTTGTAGTTCTCTTTTCGAAAACATCATAAAGAATTGTCTTTGCAGCCCTCTATCTATCAGCTTTCTTAGGTTAACATGAATCCAACCATGCTTGGCTCACAAACATCCGCTTCAAAGATGTCAACAAAGTACAAATGCTTTGCAAGGCAAGGAAGTTAATTGCAAATCGTGTCACACCTGCTTGTACAAGCCATTTATTCTCCTCAAACCTTGATGTATACTTGACTTTTTTACCTTTCTTGTGCTATCAAATTCTAGTTGATCCTTTTATTTCACTTCTTTATTGAAGGTAGTTGATCCAAATAAAAAATATTGCTTGCTTTCTTGGCATGCTTGTCTAATTTAGATATAGGATATAGTTCATAAAGTTTACCACACTTCTAGTTTCTTGTTTTTGTTTATCACCTCTTTTATTGTGATAATGTGTCCTTTTATGTTTGCTTCTGGAAAGACTCTTTAGAACAAGCCTCATGATGATAAATCAGATTACAATTTATTTGATGTTGTAGGAATGAAAACCTAGGGACCTTGAGGACTAGATTTGGGGGATTAGAGGCATAGTGATCTATTACAAAATATAGATTATCCTATGAAAATTTTGAATGCAGGCCAAACACAGGAATTAAAAAGGAAAAATAGAGTAGTAAAATATGGGATTTACTCGTTGTGGTTGGAGTTTGGAAATTTCTAGTGTTTCTTGAAGTTTCTGGGCTGACAGTTTTTTTTTTCCTGGATTTTAATTAAAAATAAATATAAATAGATTAAAAATACCTAAAAATAACATAGACACAAAAGAAGCTGAAACTCTAAAGAGTAGTACAATAACAATGCAATAATTGCATAATATGTCTAACAGATTGATAATCATAGACATGATATGAAACATGATTTATATTGAGAGATACCATAAAAATAAGTACACCCTAAACCCTGAACGCTTTTTTATGGTACATTGAGCGACAAGCTTAGAAATTGCAAGCATTATTTGATTGATATCTTAGAAACTGCTCCTTTTTCTCTCTTTCCCTCTTCCTCTTCTTTTTTGGTGAATGCAAAACAGTGATGGGCATGGGTATTAATTTTTTGGGTTTGGGGGCCTTGGTGGGCCCACCTTTTAGGGCTTGATTTGTTTTAGAATGCTTTTTATTTTATTTTTTTCTGTTTTTTATGTGTTTGATGTGGGGGATGACCTAATGTCTCATGGACAGCTAAGGAATGTTGATAGTTGATACATCTAAGGGGATGCTAGGAAGTCCTAAAAAAGACCATAAAAAAGGGGAACGGGGGATGATCCTCCAAGTTCCCAATTCCCTGGGACATCTGGAACTTTGCTTAGATCTAGGGAATGCATCTTCATGGAACATTGGAAAGTTGGAAATTTCCATTTAAATTTTTAATGATAACCTTATTTTTCTACAATAGTTTTTGTATATCAGTTTAATGAATGTTATCTTCTCTAGAAATGTTTTTGTCCACCAAAGTACCGCTTATGCATCGATATTTTTTTAATATCTATGAATCTTTTTAATTTTTTGAATTAATTCTGCAGAACTTAATTAGATTTTTCTAATCAAGTCTTCAATTTCCATGACATACAAACATGGTTATGTTATGACTGTTTTTTATATTTATTTAACATTGAATGCCTGATCTCAGTTCCACTTTTGGTGGGAGCATATCAAACATTCACAATGAAAAAAGCATTGTTGCCACCATCAAAAACCAGGTCTTTATCAAGTGGGGAATATAACAAGGTTGATAATAGCAATAAACGAGAATGGCTGTTGAAGCTTTTGCAGCAACATTTTGGACATTCCAACTTTAGAGGACTACAGCTGGAGGTCATTGAAACTATTTTATCAGGTTTACTATTTTCACTATTGCACTTCTGTGCATTTGCATTAACTATTTTGTATGGAAATTTTTAGAGTGGTTTGCAATTTTTCTGTCAATCCAGGTTTTCTTAATGTGGTTATTGGTTTGGACACATTTTTAAGAATTTTGTTATAACAAACTCTTTTGTCAACCAAGTGTGAACTGGGAGACCGTATAGGTGGAAGTTGCAAGTAGTTTTGGAATTCATTGTAGTATATTCAAACGAAAATATGCAAGGATGCAATGTAAATGGAATTTCCGTTTCAAATTATGAAGATAATTGCAGTGTTTCAAAGATAGATTTACCTTTTGATGTGATATTCTCAATAATCCATGGTGGACAGAATAAAATGCCAAATTTTGTTCAGATGAGAAGTTTGGGTTTTGTCTTGTTCTTTAATGGTAATTACATATGCTTTAATGAGTTCAAGAGATATTATGGATTGGCATGCACTAGATGTTGTATGTATAGAGATGCATAGGGTAAAGCATAATGCGATCAATTATCTTTCTTTATTGTTAATCAGATTGCCTCAATGAGGTCGGTATCTATGTTAAGATGAAAGAGATAATGTGGATTGGCTTACATTAATTGGTGTATTTATAGAGATGTATACAGTAAAGCATAATATCATCAAATTCTGCTTTTAATGCAATGCCTTTAGTCGTACCATGATGAACAAACCACAAGAAAACAAACATTAGGAAGGGTCAACATAATGGTAAGCTTATCCAGGCCTAGGACACATGCACCCCTCAAGTTATGCATTGTGACTTCCTCTGCATCACACCCACATTAAACAATTATAAGTATTGGGAATCTTCTATAATAGCCCAATTCTTTTTGTCACTAGCAGTATGGTTGCTCACGACCACACAACAAACAGAATTTGACTGTGGATCTACACATTTTCTCATAATTGTTCAGGCACACGATGTTAATCCTTTGTTCGTTTGATCCTTTTTTACTATAGACTAAGCACACAATTGGTCTCGCTTGTAACTAGATTTTTTTTATTACTAGTCGAAGCTTGTTATGTGTTTCTTAAACATTTGAAATAATATTTATATTTTCATTATGAATAATATACAAAAGATAGTGCACAAATAATGCATAAAGTGCACAAGGTCTAGTTTGACATGAGCTTAATATCCATGGTTAACCTATAGGTAATCATCTAGCTCTCAAAGTGTATTTGGGGAACAATATATCGATTGTGTTATGTGTAGATCGAATTGTGTGTGTGATAATTATTCAGTGGGCTACAATAGATTTAAACAAAGAACAACAAACCAAAGTGAACAATCTAAGAGACATTTCCTTAACAAATGAAAAGTTATGTACAATTTCCCTGCATAGAGATGTAGACTAAGGTTTGACCTTACAAAAAAGTAAAAGGATAACTTTGAAGAGCTGAAAATCAAATAGATACTAGTACACGAATGAATGGTACAACTATTACATTAAAAAAAGCTGGCTCTTGGGAAGTTGAAAGTCCATGTCTCCTGGAAATGATCCTGTAGGTAAATATTCTCCATTGTTTGTATAATCCTGAAGTAAAACTAATATTCTAAACAGTTGTGTAGTAGGCTGATCATTATTTACTCCATCTTCTTCTGCAACATGAGAAACTCTTGATAAGTGATTGAAAATAACATGGTTCTTCCCTATTCTCACTATAGTAGAAGATGTGAATTCTTGCAGCTGTCACAACTTTCTTTAAATTCTTTCATGTATCACTAGTTTGTTTATTGTGTTTCATATGTTTTCTGTCCATCCTTCAATTTTAATGAATTACATCCTCAGTTATTCTTTGATAGCTTCCATGATTGGATATATTAATCAAACTAGGATGTGTTTTGTTTACATTTTTCTATCATACAAGTCCACTATAAAATATCTAATAAATATACACATTTAATTTTATTCTAAATTTTAAGACTAACATCCTTGTATTTTGTTGCATTCATTTTGTTTTCTTATCATGCCATTTCTTTCTTTAGATATGTTCCACCTCAATATATCATTGTGCTATAATTCTTCTTTCATCTAAGGCATTCTAATTATCTTAATCAAACTTTTTGGTTCTCTTTTGTTACCCTAATTAGAGATGCATGGCCCTTTTTTTTGCGAGGCCACCACTTTTAGGCATAGATCCTTTTGTGGAGACCCTATAGCTACTAGACTGATTACTTAGTTCTTTTAGCTCATCATGAATGTTGGAGTTGTTAGATTATGACAACAAAATTAGAAAGAAAGCAGAGTTTATCTTTTGGAAAGATAAGGGAATTAAAACAAATTCTTATCTTTGGAAAATCTTTTGGAGAAGATAAAGATTTAAAACAAAACAAAACAAAGCAATAAAAACAAAACTGGATTTTTCTATGTGCAACACAGGTTGAAGATGTTATTTATATCTTGCTGTCTTGAAGGCTAAATGATATTGTAATGGATTGTAATTGAAGAGTAGAAGCTGTGTGAAAGTTGTAATCAATTTCTCTAAGCAATAAGAATACCGATACTTTGCCCCATGGATGTTTCCTTGGCATATTGTCAAGGTTTTATCATGTAAATCTGTGTCTTCTCTATTATTTTGGTTCCATTTAATTATTTTTTGTATTTCTTTCCATCTAACTCGTGCTGCAATTATTATTAGTTTTTTGGGTTTTACGTTTCCATTTTTTCAACAAGTGGTATCAAAACAATTATTTTGCAGCATTTGTGTTAGGATTTGATGTTTGTTTTGTAGCATCAGATGGCAAAGGTTTTGAATGCAAGGTTCAAGGTGGAGAAATTCAATGGGAAGAATAATTTTGAGCTATGGAAGCTCAAGATGCATGATTTGTTAGTGCAACAAGGATTGCACAAAGCGTTGGTTGGAAAGTCAAAGAAACCTGCAAATATGACTGATGAAGATTGGGAGGATCTTGATACAAGAGCTCTGAGCACAATTCGGTTGTGTTTAGCAAATGATGTTCTTTTTAATATTGTTGGAGAGGATACAACTACAGGCTTATGGAGTCTTTATATGACAATGTCCTTGACAAATCGAATCTACTTGAAGAGGTAGTTGTATAGTTTGCGAATGAAGGAAGGTATAAAAATTGCTGAGCATTTAAATATTTTCAATACTCTTATATGTCAATTAGCTAGTATGGGTGTAAAAGTCGAAGATGAAGACAAGGCAGTTATGCTATTGTGTCCATTGCTTGAATTCTGGAATCACTTAGTCACTTCTATTAGCTTTAGCACAACTGACACCCTTGAATTTGATTCTGTTGTGGGAGCCTTGTTGTTTGAAGAGGTGCGGAGAAAATCTAACATAGAAACCTCCACATTAGAAGCAATGGTGGTTAGAGGTCAATCCAAGGAAAAAGGGGAAGGCTCGAGAGGCACATCCAGATCTAAGTCAAAAGGCAAAAAGGGTAAGGGAAAATGTTGGTATTGCAATAAATCAGGGCATCTCAAGAAAGATTGTTGGGAGAGGAAAAAAGACAATGATGGCTCCAAAAATGAAGCAAATCCGGTTGAGACAAGTTTAGGTACAGTTGATGAAGTTTTATCTGTTTGTAATTCCTTACAGTATCATGAGGAATGGTTATTAGATTTTGGTGCTTCTAATCACATGTGTCCACATAAGAGTTGGTTTTCTTCTTACCAAGCTATTGATGGTGGTGTTGTTCTTATGGGAAATAATGTTTCTTGTAAGACTGTTGGGATTGGGAGCATTAAGATTAAAATGTTTGATAGTATTGTGAGGACTTTAATAGAGGTAAGACATGTGCCTGAACTCAAAAAGAATTTAATTTCCTTGGGAGTTTTGGATTTTGGAGGTTATAAATTTACAAGTCAAGGTGGATCAATGAAAGTGTCCAAGGGCATTTTGCCGGTCATGAAGGCTACAAATGTTAGAAACCTTTACAAGCTTGAAGGGAGTGCGGTAATAAATGACGTGACAGTGGTATCTGAGGAAGAAAATGAATCTACTCGTTTATGGCATCAACGACTGGGTCACATGAGTGAGAAATGATTGAATGTACTATTAAACCATAAGTTACTTCCAAATTTAAAATCTTTGAATTTGAATTTTTGCAAGCATTGTGTTTATGGGAAGCAATCTAGACAGAAGTTTAAAGCACTAGATTACATTCTTTCAGGTGTTTTGGGGTGTTTTAAATTAGACCTCAAATCTAAAAAGTATATCTTTGTTGGTTATGGTGATGGAATTAAGGGATATAGATTGTGGGATCCTACTACTCACAAAATCATTATTAGAAAAGATGTATTTGATGAATCTCCTCTCATAAAATTAGACATAGTAGAAGTTGAAAATCTACAGGAGTTAGATGTTAAAACAACAGTTTTACTTGGAAATTTTGATGAGGAGATATTTATGGAACAACTAGAAGGGTTTGTTCAAGATTGCAATAGGAAATTTGTTTGCAAACTCAAGAAGTCATTGTATGGCCCGAGGGAGTCTCCCAGACAATGGTACAAGAAGTTTGATTCCTTCATGGTGAGCCAAAATTTTACAAGGAGTGAGTATGACCATTGTGTTTACTTCAAAAGTTTGAAAAATGGTTTATTGAATTATTCATTATCTTGGTATTATATGTTGACGATATGCTTGTAGCAAGAAAAAACATAGTTGAGATCAATGGGTTAAAGGCTCAGATGGCTATGAATTTTGATATGAAGGATCTAGGAGTAGCAAAACAAATTTTGGGCATGGAAATACATAGAGACAGGGAACATGGTAAGCTTTGGTTATCGCAACAAAAGTATGTGGAGACCATCCTCATAAGATTCGGTATGAAGAATGTGAAACCAGTAAATATCCTTTTAGCTTCCCATTTTAAGCTTTCTTCAAGTTTATGTCCTAGGAATAAAGAAGAAAATGATTATATGTCTCATGTGCCGTATGCTAATGCAGTAGGGAGTTTAATGTATGCGATGGTATGTACAACACCAAATATGTCACATGCAATTGGTGTTGTGAGAAGATACATGGAAAATCCAAGTAAAGAGCATTGGGCAGCAGTGAAATGGGTGCTTCGGTATCTTAGAGGCACAAGTGATTATTGTATCACCTTTGATGGTAGTAGTGGTTCAGTTTGTGGTTATGTTGATTCATATTTTGCAGGTGATTTGGACAAAAGGAGATCTACATCAGGTTATGTCTTTATTCTTAAAAGAGGACCTATTTGTTGGATGTCAAAGCTTCAAGAAATTGTTGCTTTATCCACTATTGAGGCAGAGTATATGGCTGTCTCACAGGCTTGCAAAGAGGCAATTTGGTTGAAGAGTCTTTTGGGTGAGTTTGGAAAAGTGCAAGACAAGGTGATTGTATTTTGTGATTGTTAAAGTGTTATACATCTAACTAAAAATCCAGCTTATCACATTAGGACTAAGCATATTGCGACTAAATATCATTTTGTAAGACAGGTTATTGATGGTGGAGTAGCTCTTGATAAAGTTCATACACTAGAAAATTGTGCAAACATGTTTACAAAACTAGTATAGTTAGAGAAGTTGAAGTGGAGTTTGACTTCTCTTGGCTTGTAGAAAAGGTGATGAATGGGCATGGGCAAGTATCAGGTAAATTGTTGTCAAGGTGGAGATTGTTAGATTATGACAACAAAATTAGAAAGAAAGAAGAGTTTATCTTTTGGAAAGATAAGGGGATTAAAACGAATTCTTATCTTTGGAATCTTTTGGAGAAGATAAAGATTTAAAACAAAAGATAAAGATTTAAAAACAAAACAAATCAAAGCAATAAAAACAAAGCTGGATTTTTCTATGTGCAACACAGGTTGAAGATATTATTTATATCTTGCTGCCTTGAAGGCTAAATGATATTGTAATGGATTGTAATTGAAGAGCAGCAGCTGTGTGAAAGTTGTAATCAATTTCTTTGAGCAATAAGAATATTGATACTTTGCCCCGTGGATGTTTCCTTGGCATATTGTCAAGGTTTTACCACATAAATTTGTGTCTTCTCTATTATTCTGTGATTCCATTTAATTATCTTTTCTATTTCTTTGCATCTAACTTATGCTGCAATTATTATTAGTTTTCTAGGTTTTACGTTTCCATTTTTTCAACAGGAGGCATTAAGCATCCTTTGGATACTATTGATTCATGCATAGAAGAGGGTAGGCTAATGATACATTGCTCTTCCATGTAATCTACTACTGCTAGGCTCCTTGAGACCTCAATTGTCAATATTATGGTCATGGTTCCATCTCTTCTTGGTGATAGGGACCCTCTAGAAGTCCTCTCTTACAGCTTTAAGTCTTGGGAGCAAGCTTACATTACTAGTTTCTTTTCTACCACTAGCAGTTCTTTGACCTTGAGTGTTAGGGGAGGTTCTATGGGAAATTGGTGGCCTCCAAGGATTGTCCATCCCAACCCGCTTAGCCTTGGAGTCTCCCTGACAAGTATCTCAAATTCTGCATTGGTAATCCCATAGTGATTGATTGATGATGTTGTTAGTTCCTCCAATGCTTTCCATAGCTCTGAATCCTAATGGTTTTGCTTCTTGCTTGGCTACTAATTTTGGTCTTCTTCTATTCCACTGCTTTGATATAATAGACACCTCAATTTTTTTTTTGAACTTTTCAACTAAATCAAAGCTACAATGCAATGTCCTTATCACTTTTTGATCACCCTGTTCTTGAGATGGGCAAGGTGAGAGCATATGGTGTATAGGACCACACCCAATTATCTAAAGTAGCACATGAAGTGATTTAATCAACTAAAGCATACAAGGTGGCAAAGCTAGCCAAATCTTCACTTCTTCAGTCGAGTTTCTTTGATACAAGAGACTGAAAGGAAACACTTCTACACTTATTCAATGGAGTGTGCAATTACAACAAGTATAACAAATACCACAACTTCTCGCTTATTCAACGGAGTGTGCAATTACAACAGTCTTAGTCACTTCTTGCTTATTCAGCGGAGTGTGCAATTACAACATGCACACTCACTTCTCACTTATTTAGTGAAGTGCAATTACATCACGTAAGACAAACACGCAAGGCGGCAAGCCATCCTTATCTATGATTATTCAGTGGAGTGTGCAATTACAAGATAATATAAAATGTGTTACAATACATCATATAGAAAGATAAACTGCTGATATAAATTCTGATCACAAAGTTTAGACTGCTGCAACCTCCAAACTGAAACCAAATAGCATAGATAAACAAGTATTCAAGAGCCCAACTGTTCTCATTCTATCAAACATGTCTGAAACACACTGTTAACATGCAGACAATACTATCCAGGCACACACCAAAACCACCAATCTGCCAAAGTATTGAAAATACGCTAAAAAAATCTTCTACACACACACACCAACACACTGAAAATGTCAATTGTCAAACTGATAATATAAATCAGACACTAACAAGTCTGAAACACAGTCTTTATGTTGCTGTACAGCAGAACTAGCAAATATTAAAATCATGAAATCTCATGAAATCTTCATTTGTCCACCCAACAATGACTAGAAATCCTAAAACAACAGCAAGGCATCTACAGACAAGTCAGAAAACTCAAGAAAAGAGGGGTGATTTCATGCCCAGCTCACACACCAAAGTCAACTATGGTACGACTTGTACCTAGGTTGTACAATCTGCACCAGGATGCAATAATGCTCCCTTAAATCCTACAGCAGATAATTGTTGCAAAAAGGAGTCGCCTGGTCTTAGGAGTGATTTCAATCCATTTTGGTGGACATATGAATTGAAACTTCAACCATGAGTTGCAAAAGATTAGCAGACTTGATAAAGAAGAGTTCGACCTATTAAGAATAAAAACAATCTTCACAACACCAAAAACTTAATTAGATAATCTCAAGCTTCTTCACACCCCAAATAAAAAATTCATAACACAATTTCAAAACACATCAAAATCTTTGTTACTAGCTATCAACATAAAAAAAGACTCCATTGCAGCACACTTGTAATTTCTATATGAAATTACCAAGACTAGCTAAGGGGGTTTTCATTCTTGAAACTAGTATTTTCAAGAGAGTTTTTGTCCTCAAGTAAATAAGAGATGAGCACAGATTCTTTCATATGCAAAAGCAAAACCATATCGTGTCTAACCTCAACAATGAGCTCACAGCTTCCTCTTATAACTTTCTGAAGGAAATAAAATAATATTTTCCTCTTTTCCTCCAAAAGTTTTTTTTTCAAATTAAATAATAATCTTTTAAGAGAGCAAAAGACCCCTTGTGCCTAGGCATCCCCATTTAAGGCACAACTTAAAAACGCTTTTAAATAAATATTTATACCCTAGTTGCCTTTTTATTTTATCCCTTTAGGACAACAAAAGTTATAATTATTTAATAAATTATTAAATCACCCAAGTTGCGGAAAACATCAAAATGAGATAAATATGATTTTTTTACCATACCATAATGTTTTTGAGGACTTAGGATGATGAACTAAAGTAACTTGGATTCTATCTAAAAATAGCATGCTTCTTCAAGAAGTTTGGAGAGCTCTCAAAAGGATGGAATCGCACTTTGAAAGCATCATGAGGCTTATCAAGACCACTTGAACTCACTGCCATGAACAAAACTATTGCTTGATTGTAATGTCCCCTTTTTAATTCCTTTCGTTTCAGGCCCTAACACAAAATATAAACTCGTACAATTGATTATTAATAAAAATTTCTGATTTTTAACTTTTTGATTTAATAATTACTGCCAAAATTAAATTTATTAAATTGATTTGGATAATCAGAAATCTGCCCAAACTTATATTAGGTATTATTTTTTGTAGTATTGTCAATTTTCTTCAAGTCTACAATAGTTTAATGCCTTTGGTAAATAATTGCCTGAGTTAGGGGTTTTTATCCACAAAGTAAACAAGAAAATAAAAGGGTTTTCTTCCTTTAATTTCTGCCATAAGGGATTTCATTCTCAGATTAAATGAATCGTAGTTCCATGCTCCAAAGGAGTAATAATCAAATAATAAAAGATGTATTCTTCATATGGTGCCCACTTCTTTTTGTTTGGTGTCTCTTATATATCCTTTTCGTTCAATAGTCATGATTCTTCACATGGTCCTTGACTTTTAATTAAATTAAACTTTAATTTTATATTTTATGATTATATTATATTTTAATTTATTATTATTATTATAATCTTATTTTGAAAAGGGGACATTACAATCCGCCCTTCCCAAGATTGCTTGTCCGCAAGCAATTGCAAACTAAGATGCTACAAAAAATTCATCACTTGACTAAGTCTTTCTTGGAGATACTAAGATCCCAAATCAATCTTGGAAATATTATGAATCTCTCTAATGATGTAGTGTATTTCATTAATTTCCTATGTCTTGCTAAGTCTTGTTGAACAACTTTGTCTTTCTTGTCTTCAAACAATTTTGCTTGATGATTAAAATTGTCTTGCAAATCTTCCTAAGTCATACCCAATTCTACTAATTGCTTTGGCCCTACAACTTCTAACTTTCTTGGTGGCCTTTCTTTATGAGGAATTATTTCACCATTCATCTTCCGTTGCGCTACTCTAATGTCATCACAAGTTGTGAAACTTGAACCAAGATATGTCTTTGCCTTTATTTCAAAAAGTGGGTTATCCCAATGGAAAAACCTCTTTGCATCCATTTCAATAAGCGGATTATTTGCTGTTAAAACAACGATTAAATTCTTCTTCTATGAATGTCGATCCTCACAGGTAAACATCTATTGATTTCCATGTTTCCCAAATGAGGAAAGATTGGATATAAGTATCAATGTGGGAGACACGTCCCATGAGCGGATGTGTCTCCACAAAGTGGAGACACGTCGGCTCAAGGGATGTGTCCCTTTATTTAACATTCTATCACTCACTAAACAGTGATCAAGCATCCTTTATATGACCGATGCTATCTATTATCAACACTCCCTCTTAGCTAGGGAAGATAAACTCCAAACAAGTATAAATGATATCACCTAACTCGTGATATCAGAAGATATGGTATGCTTTTGAAAGTGTCAAGTCACATGACATTCTTCATAACACATCTTCATTATGGTATGTGCACTGACATCAAGTCACATGATGTCTACCATAATAAATCATGGCATATCCACGGATATATATGCATATCCACCATGAATAAGGATCATAATGATCTTCAAATTGATATCAAGTCACATGATATCTATCAAAATGTCCAAAAAATACTATCATGACATGTCCACGTATATCAAGTTACATGATATTCATCATGATAAGGAAATTAAACATTGTAAAGTTGTCACCTTACAATGTCAAAGTGTTCATTATCGAAAGATCGTCACCTTTCAATAATGCACACAAAGGGGTTGAGCCCATACAGTCATGTAGTCACTCACATGACATAAGAGTTTACACATTAAACATCTTGAAAATATATTAGTACAAAATAAACAATTTGAGTCTCAATCCCAAAAATAACTTACATTTCAACCATACCAAGCTTTCTTCCTGAAGGGTTCAATTTTTTTTTTGACTCTGGAGAATGTCTACTGTTAGATCATTTGTACTAATATGCTCCAACATTCCTTTCTACCACGTCTTACACATAGTGGTAAGGAAACTCTATATGCTTTTGATCAATTAATCCATAAACAATTTACAGAGCCATACTGCTACTCTTGCTCCCATAGAGGCTGAAATATGTTACACCCAAAATGAAATTTTTGGCATTCTGCTTAAATTGAGCTAAACAATGTAAAAATGCCATCGAAAGTATGTTTTAGGTCAAACCAAACATGAAGTCTTTGTGGGTTTCTGTCAAGGAACCTATGGTTAAAATTCTGAAAAAAATGAAATTAGGGTTTACGCCCCTATTTTTAAGGAAACCCTTAAAAATAGGACCTTCCCGGAAATGATTGAAAATAATTTTGATAGGGTTAATTGCCTTCACGATCACATTGATCAAGTCAAAATTATCAAAAGACATGTTTTACTCTGGTGGGTCTATTCCAGTTTTTCAGGAACAAAGTTAGGAGCTCCGCAACCATTAATGGCAGATTGGCTAGTACCAGGTGCTGAAAGCTAAACCTCAAAAGCTCTAACGAAGAAGCCATGGTGGAAAAGGTAAAAAAGATGCTGTTATAGCGAGGGAGTTTCTCAAAACGAAAAAGGCCAAAATTTGGCTAACTCTGGAAGGTGCACACTTTGCTACCAAGGTAAAACACAGTCTAAAGGTGAAAAAGGCGCCCTTGGATCTCAGAGGGAAAATATAATCATTTGGCATCTTCAAATCAGTCATCCTCTTCACTTTCGTGCTGGCTCGACAACGAAACAATCAACAAAATCATTTGATTCAGGGATCATTGACCAACCGTCAACAAAGTATGGAGGATCTATCAACAATGAAGATGCCAAATCAGAGAGCTTCATGGTAAAAGCGCCCCTGCCCCTTAGTTCAAGGCACCAGATGAATCCATAAGCAACAACTCTATACATGATATCTTTCCAGCTTCCTCCCAGCTATGTGATCAATCTGATAGCAGGTCCACAAGACATGCCAAACGATCACGAGTTGAGATCAAGCAGAAAAAGCCAAAATTGAAGAATTGGAAAGACAAGCCAGAAAATGGCTAAGGCATGGCTAAAAGCGCCCCTCTTGAAGAAAGGCGCCCTTTTCTGAAGACATCTAGATTCAGCTAGAATCTTCATTGCCTTCCAGGATGACTTTCTCAGCTATGACCAGTCTCGTCAGTAAGACTATCAGCAAGAACTTCTGACAAATCAATCATCTGATGGAGGAGGTCAAAGTCAGGTAGTTCACAGCATGAAGAAATCCAGTCAAAAGCTAAAGGCGCCCCTGTTGGCCAGGGGCGCCCTTAAGTTAGAAGGACCAAAACTTGCCATCTTCAATTGAGAAGTCAGTCATCCTGAGCAAGACCGAGCTGGCTACCCGATGCATCGTCAAACAGAGTCATCTGATTCATCTAAGCATGGAGAACGTCATATCAAAGCAAAGAGGGTCTAAAAAGGTCAAAATGAAGAACATTCAATGAAAATTGACTAAGGAATTGTCAAAAGCGCTCGTCTCAAGGAAAGGCGCCCTTCTTTCTGGAGGCCTAAACTCAGTTTTCTGAGTTAATCCCTCCTAGGCATATCTCGTCAAGCTGATCCCACCTCAACAACATAACTGCTAGCCACTGCTAGAGATCAACTGAGTAACCTGAATCAAAGATCAAACAGAGGCACCTCAGCTTGCAAAATGGACAAAAAAAGATCAACTTCAAGGATGGACGCCTAAAAGAAGTCAAAGCAAAGATGTTAACTTGAGTTAGCAAATTTGGAGCCAAAAAGAGGCCAAACACTCCACAATCAGTGGAAATCACCTTTTGGAACTCCAAATCAGACCTAAATCATGAGTTGTCTTCCATACTTGGTGGATCTCAACCCTAATCACCATATATTCTTGCTAGGCGTCCCATTTTTCATTATTCTTTTGCAGGTTGAAGGATAAAACAGCAAATAGCTCCCAAGAACACGTTTTCAAGATTTGGCAGAGGTTTTGTACGGATCTTCAATATTTTTGAAGATCAGTGGTAGTAAAAGTATTCTTCCCCGAGGATTGTTTCTAGAGGCAGATTATTGCAAAGTGGCAGTTTATAACTTCCAATCCATCTTCTGTCTACTTCCTCTATTTCTGTCTATAATTCTTTGCATGTCACAGGAAACGATAGATAATCACAGATCTGGCCAACTGAGTATGATCAACACAGCTTTTTCAACAAAACCCACATGTTGGATTTTTCCAGAAAACATAGCCCTGCTGCCCCTATTTTTTTAGGGTTTCCGAAAAAAGTCATAATTTTGAAAAACAGGCAAATTGGGTTTGTTTAGCTCTGAAGCACGAACAAAACCCATGTGTTGGATTTTTTGGAGAAAAATCAGTTTCTGGTGCCTCGCTGCCTCTGCCACCGAAGGGCTCTTGCATGTCATAGAAAAACTCGTTTTTTCGAATTTTTGACGATCTGGGTTTGTTTAGAAAATCATTTTCAACAAAACCCATGTCTCGAAATTTTTTCGTAAAAATTACCCCCGGCGAGGCTATTTTTAGTAGTTCTAGAAAAAGTTGTCCGAGCAGCATCGTGTGCACAGTCAATCTTCAAGGTTTTCAGAATGCAGTACTCCCAGGTACAATACAAGACCAAGACGGTCTTGTACCATGATTATCTAAAAACAACTGACACAGACTTATGGTAGAAAAATCTAGAGGTCAGTTCTGAGGACTTGGAGGGCATGAACCAAATTACATTGCAGAAAATTGAAGAATCCGGTTTATTCCAAGCTGCATCCATTCCGATCACCTTATAGAGCATTGAGCTTGTAACTGCTTGCACAAAGCATTACAACCCTACTACAAGAGAGATCCTGTTAGTGGACAGAAGAGTGATTTGCAGCTTAAAGCCGAAGGACATAGAGACATGTTTTGCAATTCCACCATGCACTACTAGGAAGGTCATATCTGTGACAGAATGCGAAAAGGCATTCGAGGCTTCAAGGGATGAGTGTTCACTTATAATGGCTGAACATTGGTTAAAAACGAAGAGAACCAGCTTGCCCAAATTGGTTGGGCGAGGAGAATTCAAAGATGAGTATGGAGTGTTAATCACTCTACTCAGCAGAGTCACTGGGCAAGAGGAGGGAAAATCCTTCCAGCCGTGGATGTTCTATATTTGGCAAAATAATCAGCAGGAAAGAACATTACGACTAGGCCTCTCTGATTAGTGACATGCTCCACCAACAATTTACCAGGTTTCTAGAAGAGCACCGTTTCCACATGTGTTCCTACCTGGTCTACCTCATAGCCTTTCAAGGTGATTTCAAAACATTAAACACTGTGGGGACCCTGGGTGTGCAAAAGGTCCAAGAATACTTTCCTCGCCTTGAGTTCACTCTAGTGGAAAGACATTTCAAGAAGATGAATGACCTTTTCACTATACACACCATGCGTGAGCTAGACCATGAGATGCACGTCCGTATTTCACTAGCAGCCAAGGCGGCAATGGTGGACTGGGCAGATTGGTTCATCCAATTCCCCACTTTCACCTACATATGCGTGTATGGATACAATGGCCACCCCGCCATGATGCCATGCTACCCCTCAGATAGGGTAGTGTTCATGGAATTCCTGAGGCAGTTGGCCGAGGTTCACTCTTGCCTTTGCGTAAAGAAAAAGTCTGCTGCAAACTTTCCTTTTCAGATGGGATTCTACAGATGCAGGACTGCAGCCGATGCTAGGTTGATAAGCCAGGAAATAGTGAGATTTAATCTCAAGTACCTCATTGACAGGAGGTCATCATATGATCCCAGAGGAATCTTCACAGCACATCTTGAACAAAGATCATCACATGAACCTTTCATGGAGGATTTTTGGGTCAACTGCGAAGATGAGTTCGAAGTGAGAAGAAGGAACTACAATAGATTCAAACTCTCGCAGATTGCATAATTCATGTCAGAGGACATCGAGGGCTTATCTGATGATGAAGAAGAGGTCATTCTTTCTTCCTTCTTCACGGGTCAAGTAGATGCACAACCACTCGGCAAAGTAGACTGGTATGCGAAAGAGAGTACATCTATCGAGGAAAGAACTAGTAGAGTAGTTCGACATAGTCAACTCTACCTTGACAGTAAAAGGACAAGGAAGGTAGTACTTCCCTGATCAGAGCCACCAACGGTTCAGTTTACACTACCTTCCTCATCTAGGAAGAAACCCAGACAAAAGAAGATGAGCATTCTTCCAGAAGGAATGCGAATGTCAGGGACCACATGGGGAAGAGGAATTGCTAGCACAAGCCAGCAAGAGGTACAGGTGGAGATAACCACCAATTTACTTGAAACAGTTGAGAACGTTGCAGCTACACCAGAGCCAGTGATTGAAATAATCGCTGCAGAGATGGAATCCATTGTAGAAGAAGTTGCAGCAGAAGCGGTGCCTGTAATAGAAACAGAGCCACTGGCTTCACTACCATCACAGAGGTCGCAAAGTCCCATTGATTTGGACTCGCCACCACGAGGCATTGCCACGACACAGTCTCGTTCTTCCAGCATTCAGGGGGCCTATGTTCCTCCTCCCAGCGATGCTAGCCGAGATTCTATCTGGCTAGAAAGCTCGCTTGGAAGGAAAAGGGAGAGACCTTATCAGCTTGACTTCTCTGAATTCCACCATGTCCCACGAGACATGTCGGCAAAGAAGTTGAAGAAGCAGACACATGTAGAGAGGAATGCAGAGAACGAGGTTGTCATAGAGACTGTTGCCCCGCCTGAAGATAAAGACATACATAATGTGAGGGTTGAGGATCTCACGCTTTCAAAGGTGAACCTTGGAGAAACCACTCGACAAGTGGAGGCAAACCTTCTTGGAATCGCCTCAGCGAGCGTCAAGGAAAGAATGACCAAGGATGGACAAGACAAAGCAACCTTGAAGGCTGAAAACCGTCAGCTAAGATTGTACATTTCTAGTTTGATACATGACACTCCCAACTCCTCGGCCTTGCCTCAAGGACTATTGGATCTCCTAGTTGAAAGAAACCATCATTAGTTGATCACATACGGCAAACACTTGAGACGTCAAGTGGATGAGTTTGTCGTCAAAGGACGGTGTGTATTAGCAGAAGCGTATCAGCGGAGAGACAAAGCACATGGTCTTCGATCAGAAATCCAACAGTTAGATGTAAAGCCAGCTCAAGAGAGGCCGAGAGAGGAAGCGACAGTTGCTGATCTACAACATGCATACCAATCAATTACAACCACCGAGAACAAACGCCATCTCTTTGATTGGAAAGAACAATTGGCATATAAGGTGAGAGTCTATGATGCCAATTTAGTGGAGTTGATTGACTATAGACGCTTTGTCGCCAATATTATCAACTTCGCAAGAATGTTGGTAATATCTTTCCTTGAGTTAGAATATCAGCGAGAAGGAGGGGAATATGTTGAGCTTGAAATGGTATAGACACGGTTCCAAGGCGTCATCCAATCTTCATTCCTTGAAGATCCCAATTGTTGCAAATTAGCCAAAATTGCAGCCATGTCTATCCAGTTAGATGAAACAGCTGCCCAATGCATAAACTATCAGCAGCAGCTTGTGATGGGTGAAGAAATGCTTAGATGACACATAGTCATCTTAAAAAGCATTAATTGCCCGGGAGCCGAAGAGGTCAACAACTGGATAGAGACTTTGTTGACCAATGGTGAAGAGGTGTAAAGCACCAAGGAAGGACGTCCTACCCTCCAAATAGCAATAAATATGACTGAAGTCAACTTGATGCCCCTTTCCAAGTTGACTCCAAATCTCCACAGATCATGCATGTCAGATCCCACTGATCTAGGATGTCTAATTGAATCCCTCGATTTGTGGATCTCAGATCTCCTTTAAAGGTGGATGTCTATTTGGAGACACATTTGTAATAGTAAGTTCACTTTTAGTTAGGTGTCAGTCAACTGAGGTAGACTCCTAGTTTGACTTTTGTTTAGTTTCAGTTAACTGAATTAGATTTCTAGTTAACTGTTTGCTCACCTACTTTTAGACATAGGAATAAATCTTGTTGATTGGCAAGAACCGATTGTTAACTCAAGGAGATTTTAGGGTTGCCTACTCCTTTGAGTTTCTATAAATAAGAGCCTTGGGCTCATTATTTGTTTAACCTTTATTTGCTAAGCAAAATTGCTGCACCATTGTTGCCAGAGTTAGCTTGTTTATATCTGTTCACTCTTGGATGAGAGTTCATTGGTTGATCGTAATTGTGCATGATTTTGTGCCTTTGCTGTCCCGACCTTTGTAATTCTTTGGAGAAAGTTTGAAGAAATAAATCAGATGGCGCATGCTTGTTTGATCTAAATACTCGAGTCTATTCAAAGTCTTGTTCTAAATAGTGCATTGTTTTAATCTCCTCCTTGGACAGGTGTCGTCACCTCCTTGGATATTTTGTTATCGATCATTATCGTATGATGTTGTTTAATGATTTGTCTTGTAGCCTACACTTTGGACAGGTGTCGTCACCTCCTCGGGAATCCTGTTAGACAGGCCATCGTTCCTTGTTGTTTCCAAGCCTACACCTCGGACAGGGGTTCCTCCTCCTTGGCAAGTCTCAGATCCAGTTTACTGCAAGAGAGTGTTTACTTGTATCGAGCCCTATCTTGGTGTATATCCGAGAGTTCAGAGCCTCGGCCATATTCCATTGAGACGGAGGATTCAAGTGATCCAACCAATCCATTTTGCTCCTAAGCCCTCATGCTCTGTTTATCTTGAGGAGGTAGGATAGTCTAGAAGCTAGTTAGTCGTAGTCAAGATCTGCAGAAACCAGAGAAAAAGCTTAGCTACGACGCATTGTGTTTATGCACCCTTGTGTCCTGCCGCTGAGTAAAAAAGATAGGAACCTTAGTACACCCCTTTTTTATAGTAGAAAATCAGCAAAGAGAAATCTTCCTCTCTATAATCCCGAAGAGCATGTATTAACACACTTGCAATAGCTGTCCGTTTCCAATAAGCACTCCAGAGGTGCTAATTGAAATGCCAACAAGGCCAAAGGGGTACTTGCCTTTGTCTCAAAGGGTGCGTTTGGGCCTAGGAGAGTAGATCCACCAGGACACCCTTTGTAACCTCACTCCCCTATCATGATGTAACAATATAAGTAGATTGCCAAAGGAGTATAGCGAGTGAGCCTCTTCTAGGTATGCCACTCGGGGGGGGACAAGATGAGCCCACAAAGGGCCAAGGTGGTACTTGTCTTTGTCTCAAAAGGTATTGCCCTTGGGCCTAGGGGAGTGGCTACCATGACACCTTTCACAATCTCACTCCTCCATTATGTTGAATCAAATCCTCCAAGGATGTTAGAGTACTTTGTGATTGAATCAATGACTGGCCAATAGTTTATTAATACTTAGTTATGGCAGACTACTAACTATTATTGTTGTGATAAATGATTCCATTCTACTAATAAATTTGATTATGGTAAATGGTTCTAATCTGTGTAGGACTTCAATCAAGGTTTCAATCAGGTGAAAAGTAATCTCTAACTCATTTGTTATTTGGAAATTAAAGATTTAGGGAAAATTTAGGGCATTCCCAATTAGGAACATTACATTGTTTTGCAATGAAAACATGTTACCTCTCCTTTCTTTTGCTCAAGGGTAATAATGACATGTTTCCAACAAGGGTCCTTTCTAACTGGAGTTTGAGACATTGTGATAAAGACGATTTATAAATTTAAACAATGCTGCAATAACACATAGATAGAAAAAAATAACATTCATGGTTTATAGTTAAAACTAATATAAAAAAACCTAGGGTTTGCAACTATAAAACTATTTTTTTTACAAAAACACCTAGGGTTTGTTCAACAAAAAAGTTAAACACACCTAGGGTTTGTTATTTGTTCCACTAAAACAAATACAAAAAAAAGAAGAAATGTAGAAGAGAAGTGAAATATTGGTTTTAAAAAACAAGAAAAACCTTCAAAATTCAAACTTACCTCTTAAATATTCCTTGAAATCAATTGTGAGCTCTTTCCAGTCCTTTGTAGACTCGTCTAGATGCACCAAAAGTAGCTACAAACCTGCCCAAATATGATTCAACCACTGATTTTTGCTCAATATCCTTGTTGGTTTTCCTTCGATGCAAATCAATTTTGGCTCGAATCTCTCTTTTTTCCTTCTTCTTTGGCTTGAAAATGAAACGAAGTACCTTTGGGTGAAGAAGACAAATATAAAACAAATTTTTTTAAGTGATTGTCATTGTTTATGATTTTTTTTTTTTTATGTTTCCACTTTATGCCTATTGTGGCCGAGTCCCAGTCTCAGGACTCACCCAGATCCGAGTCTCCCAGATTCGTTGAGCTTGGCTTGCCTCGGGACTCGCCGTGTTGGGCGAGTCGAGGCGAGTTTCTTTACACTGATGTAGACAATCAATTTCTGGAGCTTGAATCTTCATGTGGTGACCCATTTGGCTTCCACAACGCACTGCAGTCTCCAGGATATTTCAGTGACTAGTGTTCGTGGCCTGCATGTAATTCATAGCTTGCCAAATTCTATCTTGGAAACTATGGCGTGGTTCTGATTTGTTCATAGTATTTGGACGATTGACTAAGTAAAGGGAGAATGATGATTTTCACTCTGCATATTTCTGTTAACAGAGTTTAGTGTTAGTTTTTGCTTTTTGTTTCCTTGTCCTAATCAAGTCAGCATGCTTCCTCATCTTTGTACATATATGGATTCTATATTAGTGAAGAATGTAAACATAACCATTCTGCCAGCATGTCTTGCATGTGTTCTTGGTTGTTTGTGTTTTTGCCTATTTAGTTTCTGCTATGCATTCTGAACAGGTCATATCAAGATGTGTATACAACACTGATGTGACCATTTTCCTGGCTGGTACACACAATCAATAATTCTACTATAGAAGAAGAAGATTCCTAATATTTCCAGAATCCTTGCAGGCAAGGATTGCTTTTGTCTCATGCCAACAGGAGGTGGGAAGTCATTATGCTACCAAATTCCTGCTATTGCACGAAATGGAATTGTGCTTGTTGTGTGCCCATTAATAGGTGGGTTTCTTTTCCTTCATTATTTGGGTGTAATTTTGTTTGACTGTCATTTTTCTCCAGTTTGTTCTCTTTATTACTTCAAAAATCTGACAGTTCTTTCATTTGTTCTACTTTGTTTTTGTTCGCTTGGCCATAGCATTGATGGTAAGAAAGTTGTGAGGGTTTTCATCTCTTTTTTTTTTCAAGTTTTGAAATATTAACTAGTGGAAGATGCTTCAACTACTTGGCCTGAGCTATTATTGTTCATTTTTAAGGAAAACCAAGTTTCATTTTTGAAGTCTCAAGGAATTCCCGCAGAGTATTTATCCTCTACACAAAAAGTGGCTACAAAGGAGAAGGTGATATTTTTTCATAAAAAGGAATCTGTTGTAAGAGGTTGCTTTCTTTATATTGTAGAAATGTTGGTTTCTTTATTATTTTGATACTGAATGTTATTAGAATTTACAGATCTATGAAGACATTGATTCTGGAAAGCCCATTGTGCGATTGCTCTATGTTACGCCAGAACTAATTGCAACAAATGGATTTATGACAAAGCTAAAGAAACTTCATTCACGAGGCTTGTTGCATCTCATTGCCATAGATGAGGTGTGTATCATAGTCCAATTTTCAAGTTGGATATTTCTTGACTTATTTCTGAAGGCATAATTATAACATTTAGTAAGGTTCTTTATAACATTTGCTTAATTATTTTCTTTCTGCCTTTTTGTAGGCACATTGTATTTCATCTTGGGGACACGATTTCAGGTCATTTAGTAGATTACTCACAGCTTATTGAAAGTTAATAATATACATACATGCACTCCAATCTATTTATTTGGCTATGCTCATACACACACTAATCCTTGCATTTGGTTAAATTTTTTTGATCTCTATACTTGCTCAACATGAAATATGCATAGGTGTTTTTGTTTGTGTTGTTTCTCTAGAAGCCTTTTTACAATTTTATGCAACTCTTGCCTCTTGAATCAATTTTGGGCTTGATATCTATGAAGAAGAGATTTGTGCGACTGATGGTGGAAAATGTTATAACCTAACATTGTTTTCTTTTTGTTGGTTGACTCAGACCCAGTTATCGCAAACTTTCAACCCTGAGAAATTTCCTTCCTGGTGTACCAATATTAGCACTAACAGCCACAGCTGCTAGAAAGTATGTATGATTTTCCTTGGCTTGCTTCCATGTCAAATAAAAATAAGGTGTATACTGTTATAATGCAAGTCAAAAGGTAGTGATCTTAATTTTTCTCTCATATTTTTTTGATTGAATACTACTTAATATCTAAGTCCGTGGTGCTCAAATATGCTTTCCTATATCAATAATTGGTGAAAATCTCAACATGGTAAAATTGACATGAGCTGAAATATTGATGCATCACTTGTTCAATTGCAGCTTCCTCATGCTTGTTCTTTTGATTTCAGTTGTGTGGCCTTTATGATCTAACAAAATAGAAGATGACAAGGTTTACAAACTTAAAAAATAATTTTTTCCATGTTAGTAAAGAATACTTTAGAATTATAATTATAATTTTTGTGGGCTTGATTAGTGTGTTTCTAAGTCATCACAAGATGACCTCCATGAGTAGTCATTTAGTGGGTCAACTGTTGAATCAGCCACTCTTTTACCAAGAGCATTGCATCATACTCTTCTCATAATTTTGTTGCCTTTTGCATCTTCTCCTACGAATATCTTCCAGATCAATTACATATATTTGTGGTATTACCTTACTTCAAAATCTATTTTGTAATATCTTACACAGTATAATTAAATTAACATCTCTTTTGTATGTACTGATATCAGAGTTATACCTTGAATAAATGCTACAACTTTTGCTGGCATGTGTATGTTTTTTTGAAAATTATCAGACCTTTCAGGCCCTTTTGTTATTTTTTGCCACAAAATCTGTCATCTATTTTATACACTTGTTATCCCACAATTTTCCAGAATCCATTAAGTGCTTCAATCCCATCACAGAATTCAAAATTCTGTCTGTGTATGCATCTGTTGAGATGTAATTCAAAACTGCATAACTGTGTTTATAATATCTGCCCTGAAATATTATTAAAGACTTTGATAATTAATCCCTAGAGGTTTTCAAAAGATTTGATAATGAAGACTTTGACGCCAAATGATGTTAGGAGGCAATGAGGGAAATGGGTGCATAGGACAATGTGCCTACACACTTCCCTATTAACCATGGAGGAAGTTATTGAGGTTGTAATTTAAATTTTGCAAATTACTGAATAACTTTATCAACCATAATAAACTTATATTGTATGCTTTATTTAATAAAATATTAGTACCAGATTATATCTCTAAGACCAATATGGTCTGATTAGAAGAGGGGGATGGTCTTATCATAAGAAAGAGGGGATATTGTATTGGTATTCTTCTTTAGCTCCCCATTGATTATTAGTGATTATTCTGTCACTAGAATGGAGGGAATTGGATCATATGGTTGCTGCTGGTGAAGTATTGATTCAGTGGAGAGGGGATCAAACTGGTGTGGATTGATGACCTACCACCTTTCTCAACCCTAGGCATCCCGTTTGTCCTCCTTATGTCTAAATTCACCTTATGTCTAAACATATTAATACTGCTTTATGTTTGAATATATTAATACCACCTGATGCCCCTGTTGTACCTATATGATTTTTTTCTTCATATTGAGCCATTTTCTGAGTCAAATCTTTGACACTCGTTGTTTTGTAAGCCACAATTGAATCCTTGTCTCACATGGTCATGAATGTTGTTTTTGTTGATTTAAGTCGATGTCTGTGCAGAGCCAACAAAAAGGGATTTCCAATGAATTTGGCGAGGCAACTATTAGAGCTCTGATGAGGGAGGAAAGACAAAAATGGCCTAAGTTAATTTCATAAGGTGCAAAAGGACCCAAAAAGTGTAATGTCCCCATTTTCCAGCTCGCCTAAATAATATTAATCTATTTAATTATTTAATATTGCCTAGCAAAAGTACAAATATAAAGGTAATATTAAATGATTAATTATTATGGGGTTATAAAGTGATGATGAGAAATATTAAAAGTTTTAATTCGTAGTCACTTTTTATAATAATGTGTTAAGTGATTTAGGTGGGAGAACCCTAAAAAGGCAAAAAGGCATTATAAAAAGGATTTGAGAGCTCATTTTCTCATATTCTGGATTATTATTTTATTTTGAAGGAGCTCTTCGGGGTTCGAAACCCTAGGTGAGAATTTCCTACGGGTTCTAGTTTCGGTGGTGAAAGATTCCTCACCAGTTACCGTTGGCAGATTCATCCAGGATTTGCACTTGCACAATAAGGCAAATTTATGTGTCTCCGTCAGAGATAAATTTGAAGATTAACGATTGAAATCAGCTTGTCTAAAAAGCGTGGGTTTTGAAGAAACCTATCACTGGAAATTGATGGGAATGATTTCTATAGTATTGGTAGAAATTGTGTAGGGGTTTTTAACAGGTTTGATGAGCACATAGTTATATGAGAGAGGGGGTGGGGGGAGTGGTGAACCAGTATAACAACAATCTTTACTTTTTTCAAATTTAATACCATATTTAAAACTTGATCAATATCAATAACATCATTTACTCAACATCAATAATCATGCACATGAAAACAACACTAACACAAGATACTTACATCGAAACTCTTATGGGAGAAAACCATGGCAAAATATTGTTTATATAAATTCTTTTTACAAATTTGTTGGCACCAACTTACAAGAGGCACCAATCCCATCAATTTGTAGGCACCAACCCCACTGCTAAGCACCAACTTAGCAAGAGACAACAATCTCTCCTTTAGGAAGCACCAACTTCCAAAACAATGTTTCACCTTGACTATTGCTTCTTCAACAGATGATGGTCATTTATATATCATGCTTATTGTTTCACATCTATTTGCTTCTTCTTGAATGATCTTCATATGGATTCAAATTATTCCATCCTCTTATTGTGAATGTTCTCTTCAATGGATGATGAACAATTACACTTAAATCTACAAGTTCTCTTCAAATCTGACTTTTACTCTCCTCTATAGATTTGTCATAAATGTCTCCTCTATATCTCTACAATCTTCTCCTCTATCTCTGCATAGATTTCTCCTTTATATCTGCATAGATCTTTCTTTTGTATCTGCTCAATCTCTTCCTCTATAGCTGCAGGATCTTCTTTTTTATCTCAGCATCAACACTCCATAATCCTCCTCCTATATCTGTATGAACTTCTCTTCTATATCATCATTAATCTCTCTTCTATGTCTTCATATGCAGATCTGTATGTGTCCTTTTTTCTTTTCAATCTTTTTCACACAAAACTACTGTTGTATGTATGCATTTAAATTTCCTTATACAAATCTGCTAAACTATCTTTCATGGATTTGCTCAAATATCCTTTTATAGACCTGCTGTTATGTCCTTCATAGATTTGCTGTTATAATCTTCATTGATCTGCTGTTATAAGTCTTGCTGGTGTATATATGATATGATTTTATTTTCACACTCTCTTTTATATCACACTACAATCTTCTTTATATACCTTTACCAAGAGATGTATTTCAAAAGACATCATCATTCATTATAGACACACCCCAAAACAGGTTACATCTCTTCAAGAACAAACCGCTTCTTCCCTTTTTAATTATTTAACATTGTCACTAATCTTCCTCAAAGATAATCGTAACTCTTTAAATGAGTCACTTGCTTTAGATATAATCGCATATTTTAAATCTCCTTTTTGAGGATCGGCCTTTATAAAGGATGTTCATCTTTAAGTTAATCTTATGAAAAGTTGCGCTTCTCTTACGAATCTCTGTATTTTATTAAGTCACCACCTTTTCCTAAGACAGATGTGTCTTATTCTGTTTTGTCTTTGTTGGCGTTTCAAATCGCACCTTTGGAATGCGTTCTGGAAACAAACAGCTATGTGCAGTAAACTGCTCTTCGAATTAGGAGGGGAAGCTCCCTCTTTTGCTGAGTTGCATAAAGAAAGTAAACTAAACTTAATTACACCTATCTTTTTGGTTCAGCTGCGAGAACACAAGGTTATAGAACACTAGATGTTGTAGCTGAGGTTTTCCCTTCAATGAAACTAGACAACTACAACTACAACTACGCTTAAAACGTTTCTATCCTCTCAAGTAAACGCAAAGCAAGAGAGTTTAGAAATGGACGAGATTGATTTTCTGACAAAGATACTTAAACAAACTTTTCTTCAACATGCATTTAAGGCAAGCTGAAAAAGAGATCATAAAAGTATTATGGAAATATGAGACTTTTATTTCAAGAGCAGCAAAGCAAGCTTCAAAATTTTATTTCCTCACACTTCTAACACAAAATGATAAACGAAAATCTGAGATATTTATATCGAGGCAAACAAAGCACGCTCACGATTTTATTCACTCAAACTTTTGGAACAAAGATTACAATTTCGGGGACAGCAAGTTGTAGCAAAATACTTGCAACATGCGATCAACCTGATTATAATTGACACATAACACATGCACTAAACAAGGATTTGCAGCTAAGGAGGCATGCAAACTTGCTCTTTACACAAAGTGAATTGACACTAGACGATAACAAACATGAAGGCATAAGCTCACCGATTCTGTTATCACAAGCACGGTTCAAGAAAAATGAGCAAACACTGCTCTTATTTATAACTAAGCAGAGGAGTAGGGAACCCTAAAATCTCCTTGCTTTTACAACTACTGCTTGCCAACATGCAAGTTTTATTTCTAATCCTAGAAAAGATAAAACATTAAAACCTAGAAAGCATCTAAAAATGGAAAGTGCCAACTCATTACAACTTGTTACAACTATTTTCTTTCTATCCCCAAAGAATGGATAAGAATTGAGACAAGAATAGAAAGAAAGGGTGGAAGACGCTTCTAGAAGAAAGCAGATTTAAATCTCGATCACATCCGCTAAAAAGCGGGCAACTTCATTTGTAGTGGGAGTGTTGATACTATTAATAGCAAAATGCCGCTTTTCCAAGTTTCTTCGCCATTTGCAATAGATCTCAAGAAATCTACACTCTCATTGGCCGGTTTCTCGAACTGTGCTGACATCATGGAAATCATCTTCATTCTTCCAACACCGCCTTCGTTGCAATGCAAGATACTTTGAAACTCTGTTTGGACTACGTCAAGCCCAATGTATGAACCATCCTCAAGGCAATATTGACAAGGAATTGCTACAAAAAATTCTCTGATGAACCTAAGAGTATCAATGGCTCTTTGTTTATACACTGCAAACTCCTCAGATATTCTAATATATGTATTTACCTTGAAAAGGTGACCTTCTTTCCACTCCAGGATCTGTCTTTTGTGTTCTCTTGCCATTGTAGAGCCATAAGCCATCTCTAAATCTGCAATTATGATTTCGTGCATTGGTTTGAACTCGGCTATCAGCTGCTCAAAATCCTGGATACCTTGACGTAAGTCATGAGCTTTGTATCTTAACTGGAAGACCTGTGTTAAAATTTCTTTTCCTCTGTTGATGAACTCTTCAATCCATTCCTGAGTCTGTTTTCCACAAATAACCAATTGCCTCAACTGCTGCTGATCAACTGGTGTTTCTAAGACTTGTGGCAGCAACTAGGTTGTTTGTGAGGTGCCTTGGATAAGATTTGATATATATAACCGGAGTTGACGATTTTCAGCCTTGAGGGCTGCCTTGTCTTCTCTTTCCTTCTGCACTCTTTCTTGAATATTCTCTATTACCATCTTAAACAAATTCATATCGGCATGTTGGGTACTTTTACCAAGGTTTGTTTTGACCATTATGAAATCATCAACATCCACCTCATCCCTGATTTTATCTTCAAGAGGCGTGGTTGTCTCCATGACCATTTCACCTTCAAGATTCCTCTCAAAATGCATTTGTTTCTTGGCCTCTTTTTGGGTGCCTCTTGATATATATTGAGGTCATCATCAATCACCTGATACGAAGGCCTTCTTTTTGTCCTTCCAAAGGAGCTCTCAAGCCAAGATGTGGTATCTCTACTAACATCCAAGGGAGGAATAATTGTAACATTGGCTTCTATCTCCTCGTCTTCCAAATCAATGTGAATTGGCGAAGACCTAGGAGATGGTAAAGGATTTTGTATCAAAGGCTCATCTTGTACTTCTTCTTGAAGTATGGGCTCTGGTGGAGGAACTTCTGTTTCAGCTATAGGCTGCTCCTGTATAACAATTCCTGTGTAGTCCAACCTCCTTTTGGTACTCTTTGCTGATCTACTGCCCTTTGTAACCTCTTGAGACTGAACTTTTCCTTTCATCTTTGTTTGCACTCTTGAAGAAGAGGGAAGAGATGAATGTTTCTTTGGCGGCTCTGCTACCGGAATGGACTCCCTCCTCTTGAGGATTAAGAAAGTCTTACTGTACTCTACCACTTGTCGTGACCTTTCTTCCACTGTAATGCACTCTTTGTTGGCCCAGTTGACCTGTGGAAGAGGTTGCTGTTCAACCTGATTTCTAGTATAGGCCGGGAGAATTACATCTCTGTCATCATCTGATAACCCTTCAATGTCTTTTGATAAAAAATATTTCATTTGGTGAAGGGTGAGCCTACTATTACTTCTCCTTCACACCTCGTACTCGTCTCTGCAATTAGCCCAAAATTCTTCAAGTGTGGGCACATGAGCTTAGTTCTGACCAAGTCGAGCTGCATAGAAGCCATGGGGATCATAGGATCGTCTCTCGCTGAAAGGCTTGAGACCAAATTTATCTAACTCATCGCCCATTATTTCAGCTTATGCGGATGATCTGCAAGTGTAAATACCTAAAGCAAAAGGAAAGTTGAAGGCTGGTTTCTTCTTGTTGCGCAGACGAGTGTGAACATTTGATACCTGTCTGAAGAATTCCATACACACTACTTCATCTGATGGATACCTCGGTAACATAAGAGGAGCTCCTGAATAACCGTATACCCTTAGGTAAGTGAAGGTGGCAAACTGAATAAACCAATCAGCCCATTCTGATATTACAGCCCTGGCAACATATGAGATGCAAACATGTAGCTTGTTGTCCAGGTCTCACACTGTGTAGATTAAGAATGCTTCATTCACCCGTTTGTAATGATGTGATGCAGCAGTGAACTCCAATTGAGTGTAATAATTGTAGGCATGTTGAACATTTAAAGAACCCTTCGTGTTTAACCCTCTGAATTTACCCTAATAGGCAACCAAGTAGACTAGGTAGGAGACCATATGGAATGCATGTCTATTGAAATACTCAGTTATTTGATGGTGTAGGCAATCACTGATCAATGTAGGCCAGTCATAGAACTCAGTCTTCTTCATTATGTGAGGTATCACGTAGAACATCCAAGGTTGAAACTTTGTTGCATCCGCTTGACCAATAACCCGGTTGAGTAGAGTGATTATTATAGCAAATTCGTCCTTGAACTGTCCTCTTCCAACGTCCTTTGGCAATGTGGTGTGTCTCTCTTTCAGCCACCTGTTTGCAATCTTCTTGCTGTACTTATCTTGATGGTCTTCCCATATCCTTTCGCATTCTTCTACGTTGATGGTAACACTCCTAGGCCATGGTGGAATGGAGAAGCATTTCTCAATCATGTCTAGCTTTAAGCTGCATATGATTCTTCCATCAACTGACTGTATTTCCCTTGTGGCTGGATTATAATGCTTGATGCAAGCAATTATGAACTCTAAGCTTTGTACTGAGAAAGGTATGGATGCTGCTGCAAGGAGACCTGAATGGCCAAGATGCCTGATGGTGGTGTTGCCTGCATCTTCTAAAGGACATAAATTGAACACTGTCTTGAGATGATTCAAGTCCGTCTCGGTTGTTTCAATGAAATCATGGTACAACACTGATTTGGTTTTGAAATCTGCGGGAGTGTACTCCATTCCGCAAAACTTAAAGATTGACAGTAAACATGCTTAGGTTCTGACAATTTTTAGCAAACTTTCTAAATTTAGCTTGCTGATTTTTCTTCGTGAAACGGACGAAATTTTGGATTTTTTTTTGAGATATGGGTTTTGATTAGAATTTCGTTACAAGCCAACCCAGATCGTCCGTTTTTTGAAAATTTGAAGTGAAGACTGAAAAAGCAGCAAACCCTAATTTTCTCCAAAAAAAGTAGAAAAAGCTGGCATCTGGGTATTGTTCTTGAGCATATTCTGGATGAACCCAGTTGATTAGATTTTACAAACCTTGGCTTCTGACTGAAAAATCAACCACTTTGAGTTTCTCTGAAAAAACTGTGATATGGGTTTTGCCCAGAAGAAGGTTTAGTATAGACCCAGAAGATTATAAATTGATGAATTTGAAGTTTTCTCCGACATGCAAAATAAAAGCAACTGCTGCAACTTAGAGAAAATTCTTCAACAATTTGTCCAGAAGATAGAACGAATATGGATCAGCTTGCTGAAAATTAATAATATTAGCCTTCTTCTTCACAAACTTGATGTTCTTGATGAAGAAATATGAAAAATGAGGCCTTTTTTGATTGTTGATCAGAAATTTTATGAGAAACTAGCAAGTTAAGGTTCTTGAATCTTGAAAAATATAGGTTTGAAGTTGCTGCCTTGTTTCTCCTTGAAGACACCTACAAGAAAATATGAAAAATAATGCATAGAGATGTCCTTAAATAAGTTTTTGCTTTGAAAACAGCTTCAAAAAACCCTAATTTGATGAAACCCTAAACTTAGCTCATGCCTTGAGCAAAGGCGTTTTTTCTCTCTTTTGAAAATTTTGAAAATTTTAAAAAATTAATTAAGGCATGAGAAGTTGGGCGCCCTTCTTGAGGTATGGCGCCCAGTCTCCCCAGACTTAGCCACTTTTCCATCATTTTTATCTTCTGTTCATTTTTCAACCCTGTTTCAGCTCTATCTCCCGGCTTCTTGATTGATCCGACAAACGAACTGGATATTCTATTACGGAGCCTAATCGAATCTGACAACATGGTTCTGGAGACGTTATCTGCTAAAACCATCATTTGATCCTTCGAATTATCAGGTGCCTATCTCTGATAGGGGTGCCCATTTTCTCCAATGTTAGCCATTTTCATGATCTTAAATTTTATGCTCATCTTTTGACCTTCAGATGAATTGATGATTTCGGGCGCTGTGTTGATCAGACTGATTGGCTGACAGATTTGTTGGATAGCTGAGATGATTCTGGAAGGAGTCTTCTGGATACTTCATCTCCGAAAATTGACTTTGGTGGCTCTAAACCCTAGGCGCCCTTCTCCTTCAGGGGCACCCATGGCTTCCAGAGTTAGTTTTTATTGTGTGTTTTCACTGTTACTTCCAACTTTTGTCTTTCCACACAATTTATTGCCTCTGTTCGGTTAATCTAAACCCTAGGCGCCCTTCTCCTTCAGGGGCACCCATGGCTTCCAGAGTTAGTTTTTATTCTGTGTTTTCACTGTTACTTCCAACTTTTGTCTTTCCACACAATTTATTGCCTCTGTTCGGCTTGCGACATCTGATGACTACTAACTCTGACGGATGAGCTGATGGATTCGTTGGAAAGCTGGGTCCAGTCTGACAAAGTGACGTTGGAGGGGCCTTCTGCAAATTTTATCATTTAGTACCTCAAAAGCTTGGGCGCCCTTCTCCTTCTGGGACGCCCATCTTCTTCAGACTTAGATTTTATTCTGTGTTCTTTGTCTTCAACCTTTAAAATATCTCTCCGTGACCTTTGTTTGTCTTGGATTTTTTGGTGACTAGATGATTTGACGAATGTGCCGGCTGATTCGTTGCGGAGCCGGGATGATTCTGAGCAACATTGGCTTGGAGGCAGAAACCCTAATTCTAGCTTTTGACCTCTTGAAAAGCTGGGTGCCTTTCTCCTTCTGGGGTGCCCATGGCTGGCAGTGTTAGGAAAATTTATAAACTTTTCAACTTTTTTACCTTGTTTAACGTGTCCTCCTTAGCTTTGACTGCTGGAATGAAAAATATTCTAAGGCATTGAAGTATGGGCGCCTCTTCTTGATTGGGGCGCTTATAGTCTCGAAACTTAATTTCTCATTTTTCATTTTTCAAACTTCCTTTGCTTGTTCTTCGCTCTTTGTGCACATTGTTCGTTGAGAGCCTCTATTTAATGTTCGAATGTTTGATTCTGACACCTGGCAGCTGACTGACCTCCATTGATAACCTTGATTCTCCAGAAGAAGCTTCTGAAAAAGCAGAATAGACCCACTAGAGCAAAACTGATCTTTTCGTGATTCCGACTACACCAACTTGATGAGGAAGTATTTTGAGCCAATAAAAATCAGTCTTAACCCTAACGGCCAAACTTTCTATTTTTAGAAAATTTTACAAGTATCCATTCCGTAAGAAACCCAGAAAAACCCAGAAAAAGTTTCTATTTTTAGAAAACTGCTAAAAATAGAAATTTTCCTAAAACTTAGGGATGAAAAACTGAAGTCTAGGTATTGTTGGTTTGATCATTTTGAACCGACCCAGATTGCCTGATTTTGAAATTTCTAAGTTTTTGACTCTCATGCAAGACATGCAAACCCCAATTTTGACCTTTTCTGACAGATTTTCATTTAACAGTATTTTGACTCATTTCTTCAAAATGCCTAAGTGTAGCGAAAATTTTAGTTTGGGGTACAACAGTCTTATTCTCTTGGCTTTTTATGTTTGTCTTATTCATTAAAATTGTTGCTTTTCCTTTATTAATTGATGTCCCTTTGATCATACTAAATTGCTGCTTTTTAATTATCTTTACTTAATCGCTGACTTCTTTTCTTCTTTAAATATTAATCGCTTCTCCTCATAAAATCAATATCGCTGCTGCTCCTTTTATTGTATTTTCTGATATCAATTTAATTATAATTGCTGCAGTTTATACACTCATCGTTGCTTTGTTTCATATGCTCCAGACATTTGCTACACTTTATGAAAATATAATCACTGTTTTCTTGGAATATAATAAAGATTGATCACTCGTCTTCAAATCATGATAGCTGCCTAAGATGATTGTTTTTGTTCCTTGATATAGATCGCTTATCTCCTTAATTGCTGCATTTGTTGATATCTTCACACACCTTACTATAGGTGATTAATATATATACATGCCTTAGTCTTGGGCACCAATAATGGTTGGCTAGTATAGAGTTCGTCCCCTTCCATAAATGATGAACACTTTTAGTCATGAAATACTCCTTCATTTAGATGTTAATATAAGGAGGTCAGCTAGCATGCTCAAGTAATTATTAGTGGCCTTTGGCCAATCCATTTGACATCCATGACTCCATCCAAATATCTCATCTATTCACTTTGACATCAATGACAACTTCCAACAATATTGGCTAAGTGCCTTTGACACCAATGACAATATTTCCAACAAGGTTCTTATTGGTGATTATTTTCGTATTTGGAGGTTGTGCGCTATGCCTGTTGAGCCCAAACTGCAGATACATTTGGTGATGCTGAGTTTGGCGTTGGATAATTGAAGGTTGCATATTCTGGAAGGTCGATTCGTTCCTTTGTCTTTGCCACCACCTACTATTTTGTCATTTTCCTAGCCTACATGGATGTTCTTCAGTGTAATCAAAAGGATTATCGGGCCATATTGCACAACTATCATTATCTAATAAGCCATCATATTTCTATGTGGGTGGGCTCAATAGTGATTGGATATTTACTTCCGTTTTGGTTATGAGATCGTATATTAGATGAAATAAAGATTAGCAATATATATTTTATTTGCCAATGTTGATCAAAAATTCTTCTTCATAAATCGACATTCACTACTTCAAGGCAGCTGAGATTGTCGATATACCTTTATTGAAGACACTAGTTAAATGTTAGCGATTCTAATTCTTGGAATCTTCATTATTGACTCTTTCCTCTTCTCATTTGCCACCCTAGCAATATTGGCAGCCAAGTATTTCTCCTCATCTAGAGCGCTTGTCTTGTTCAAATATTCTAGCTCCGCCATATGAAGGCTATCGGGTCTTCAAGCTTTATCGACTTGTTTCTTGTGGAGCCACGAGTCTTGAAAAAAGATCGCTGCTCATACTTGAAGGATCGTGGTCTCCAACCAAGTCATCCGGCTTTCTTATTGGGAGTTTGTCGCCACTATTGGTTGAGTGTACATAAGACAAATAGGTGCCAGAAAATAATTATTGGGAGGTGCCTGCCTGTGTGATAAAGAGTAGTAAGCCCTTGTTCACACTTTGTCTTTCTTGAGGATCCTGTATACTTTGCATTGCAATGAGTTGATAATAAGACAAGGCCAATAATAAGACAAAGGCTGTGAAAAGTTCAAAACATGGTAAACACCAGGTCAGCTACAACAACCATTAATACATTTAGATTGGTTCACAGGTATTTCATGTCTTGTATTGGATATTGAAGTAGTGAATAAATGTGCTCTGTTATGGAACGCTCAAACTAGGACAATTGGAATGAAAGTGTAGAGTTTAATGTTTCATTAAATGCAATGTAAGTCCTTATTCTGAAGTAATGCAAGTGTGGAATTTCTTATTTTTTGAATATCATTTTTATGAGTTGCATACACAACATCTGAAATACATAGAACAGTTACATGCTAATAGTTTGACAAAATGGCACATGTGTCAAACTAGTCAATCGGAAAATTATTGTCCTATTGACCAAGAATTATTACAGTGGTATTAGAGCTATGTATCCTGCTAGCCCGAGGGTGAATAGTGAAAGGTCAACTTTAGTTGATCAGAAATAGATCAGAATTTCAGTTTGGGTATCATGGCTACTTCTAGTGATCACATGGATTCGTTGCTTGAATCTATGATACAGGATGAGGCTGGGTTTGTGTGGAAATGTAATAAAGAATAAGAGGCTGCCAAAGTTCCTCAATAAAAACTGAAATATATAGGTAAGAAGCTAAAGCACTTACCTGAGTCAAAGATAGTTCTTCTCAGCATGTTGAAGGAAGCGGAATGTTGTCTATGCAAGGTTGGTCAATCAGCTTCCCAGTTGATGTGTAAAGCTACATCTACATTGGTGCACTCTTTGGTCAAGCCAGTGCTTATGAGACATCAGAATGAAGAGGCAAGACTTGCAGTTGTCACTTGTATTGGTGAAGTTGCAAGAATTTGAGCTCCTAGCACACCCTATGATGATGCCATTATGAGGGAAATACTCCAATTTATTGTGGAGTGTTTTCATGGGTTGCATGGTGTTAAAAGCCCTACCTTTGGTTAGAGGGTTAAATATTAGAAATTATGGCGAAGGTTAGGTTATGCCTCTTTATGAAGGACCTTGGGTGTGATGAATTGATTCTTCAGATGTTCTATTTTTTCATAACCAAAATCATGAAACGTCATTCGGACAATGTCAAATCAAGTATGCTAACTATCTTGTCCCTGATTCTCGACGAAGGTGATGATGTTTGCAAGCAGTTGCAATCCGAATTGTTGGTTATTTGGAGAAAAGAACATTTCTCAACCGCAACATATGATTTCACAAGAAGATTGGTTGAGTAGAAAATTGAGAAGTTCAAGGAACAACTGTCCGTAAAAGAACTGATCTCATTTGGTATACAGTTTTCACTTTCTCTACTAGAAGAAAACAAGCCACCATCCAATGAATCAGTTGAGTTGGATGATGAATACAAAGAGCAATCTAAGCCCTTTTTTTCTGTAACACCTAATGAGGGTGTTGATGATGATTCTATAGGTGAAATTAGCGCTGTCCTAATTCCAATTCAGAATATATGTATGGATGATATCGTAGAAGGAAACAATCGTGTGACTTGAGCACTTTAGGAATAATTTGATGCTTCTTCATGTGATGTAGAAGCTGTTCATAAACCCAATAGTCCGCACAATTTGGAGAACCAGTTGAAGGTGAGTGAAGATGAGATTTTGGCAACATTATCTCATCATGATGAAATGCACAAGCTGATTGAAAATTAACTTTGGAGGGTTCAACTAGAAAGAAGACAGAAAGGAATTGAAGAAGAATTTTCTCAAGATAGTCTACAGGTAATCGAAGAAGGTATGGGAGAAATGAAATCAAACTATCTACATCTTCTTTCGGATCGTGACCATCTCCTCAACCTTGCTGAAATATATTCAGATGCATTGAGAGGGAAGGAAGAGGAAGTTGATAAGCTCTCTCATGAGCTTAAGGTTACCATGGATTCATTGAAGAGCACCCAGATGGCCCTTCAAGAATATGAGATCCATGTGGATGAGCTTTGCTTGGAGGGAAGTCTTCTCAAGTTGAGAGTGAAGTGCCTTTTGCTGCCCCTGTGGTTTCAGGATGGGTGACTCATGTCATGGAGTCATTGGATGGAGTTATTCATGAGGGCAGAAGTATTCTTGCCCAAACCCCTTGATTTCTACCTCCTACTTTGTTGATTGATGGCTGTCCTTCCCTTGCTGGTTAGAGAGTTTCGGGGTACACTTTGAGGACAATAGCTGTTTGGATGGTTAGGAGGGATTAGATTCACCTCCTTGGTTTCAGATATTGGTTGGATGATGAGTCCTTGACATCATATGGAATTGGAGATGCCTTTTGCTCCATCATAAACATGATTTACAGTTTGCAGGGTGCTGTTCTGATTTATACCAGCAGCTTGACAGGGGTTGGTATGTGTTTTTATGCACCTGTGTTAGACATCTTTCACATTTAGAGGAGACCACTCTATGTGGGATGGATTGTTGATGATGCAGAGACAGTAGTCTTGGCTACAGGTTATGGCATCACTGGTGAAATGGGCATGAAGCTCTACATTGGTAATATAGAGATTCTTATTGGACAACCATGTATATAGAGAAGATGGTTTCTTCTGAGACTTGTACATTGGATCATAGTTTTGTTTCGTCTTTTTTTCAAGAGGATTGTAGAGTGTCATCCATTGAGGAACATAACATTCTTGATGGTATATTTCTTTCCCTTGAAAGCAAATCAGAAAATTCTTTTTATGCAGTTGATTGTGACTTTTGGCCTAGTGAGAGGCATGAATGGAAGAAACATCTGTAGGTCACTAAGGATGAGGTTGAGAAATTTTTGGTTTTCTTTGATAAGATAGATATGTTCATTGAATATCTCATTTGGAAAATTAATTTTGAAGAGGGACGAGAAGGTCCATGGGAAGGAATTAAGGCCTTAGAGTTTGTAGAAAATCAAGCGTGGCCTTGAAGACATAAGACCAGAGTACTTGAAATTGCTTTCAGATAGAAACCTTGCCATTAGGGTTGCGGAGGGAGTTGATGGTGTTGTTTCCAGTCCCATCTAGCATGTTCTAAGTCATGAGTCATCGTTTGATGATGGTAGCGAAATAGGGAATCCTTATGACTACTCTGGGATTCCGTTGACTTAGGCAGGTGAATTTCACCTCGATTGCATAATGGGGTGTATCCATCAGTTTACTTTCAGCCCAAATACACAAGATTTGACCTTGTCTTTGATGACATTGAGAGGTGGGTTGAATAAGCAATTTTCCTGTTCACTCTGGTACAATATGTTTCCAACCAAGAGTGATGGATCCAAATTTGGCAAGTCTTCTACTTTGCTCACTTCAGATGGTTACTACCAGAAACAAACATTTGAGACTTGGTACAATCGGATTCCAGAGGTTATCTAAGTGGCATAGTGCAGGTCAATAGGCATTGGGAATGATGGACTTCCAATTTGTCCATGGGACCCAGGTGGAATGCACCTATGGACAGGTATGATGCATGAGGTTTATCACAATAGTACTTGGAGTTGGCATGATGAGGTTATGAGCTTTTTGACCAAGTACCTAGATGGGAGTCCACCTATTGTTGAACTAAAAAATATTTGGTGTTCTTGGATGACTAAATTCACGAAATAGCAGGTGGGACAGATCCTTGTGTGCAATTTATATGAGGATGATTTTTCATATTTGGGATCCAAGAATCTTAATGCAGGGTGGATGGCTTCACCAATTGATAGAGCATGACAATGTCTTGGGCTTCAGTTGCATACAGAGGTTATGGGTTGGAGCATTCTATTGGATCATTTGGGATTCATGTAGTTGGTGGAATGATTGTAACGACCCCATCCTTGGGTAATTAAATTTTTTCTAACATTTCATTCCAAACATATAAAAGTAACAAGTAACAAAGACATTGCAATAAAATTCTTCCTTTCTTTATTGATAAATACATGCAAGTTACAATATATATTTACACATGAATTCCATTTTCATTGTAAATATAAATCAGAGTACAAAAGTAAAACAGATTACATACATAGCTCGTAAGCTTTTCCACAAATAGTAGTAAGATGGTCCAGGTTCCCTTCCTTTCAAATCTTGGTGTATCCATCGCTTGCGGTGGAGGAGAAACATCACTCAGGCGCTTTTCCGCCAACCACGGACTGTTAATGCGGTTCCTCGCACATCTATCATTCGACAGATGGCCCTCCCTTCGAAGAGATTGGTAAAGTAACCGGCTGCGACAACCCAACTAAGCATAGTGATGTCTCCTATACATCTAGAACATGCTATTTCACAATCCCGAACTAGCATGATGGATCACAATGAACTTACAGTGTAGTCTTGACTATCTCACATCTAAGTGGATGTCGTACCTTCCACTACTTTGGCCAAAGTATTTTCATTCAGTACTTCGAATGAAGGTCATCTATCATATACACTACTCAGGGCCGATTTGACTTAAGGCTATCTTACACTACGCGTAGGCTAAGTCCTTCACTGGATTGTCAATCATCCCACACTACCCTACTTCAATCTAATCCAAGACAACAATTATAGGTTGAAGTCCTTCACTGGATTATCAATCATCCCAGACCAACCTACGACATTCTAACTTACTAGAAATAATCCAGCTTGACCAGTAATTCATTCTTTCTCTCCTGTTTCAGAAATCTTTATCCTAGGAGTTCTTTAGCCTATCTCAGTTAATCCAAAACTCTAAGCTGCTTGATTAGATTTGACCCCTGTCCTCATTCCAATCCTAACATATATTAACTAGTGCAGACATAGTCTCCTTATATGGAGTTCATTCAATAATGCAATCACGCAATATGCAATTTCTAGTTTCTATAATGCTTTATTTATCCTTTTTACAATCCTTTATACATTTACCCTTAAATGCATTGCTTATGACAGTTTAACAAGCAGAGCTAATTATCTTTAACTATTTGCAAACAACAATCACAAGACCAAGAGAATGCATCATATCAAACAAAGAGACAATAAAATAGATTCATGCCTGGTATTTGGAAGCTCCTTTTCCCAGCATTGCTTTTCTTGACACTCCTTCAGCAAACTTCTAGAATCTTAAAAAAAAAGCTTCTATGCAAGTTTTTCAAACTGTGGTGATCTCTCAAGTCACTTCTCACAAATTGGCTCTTCTAATAAAGCTTTTTCAACTATGGCTTCTCTTCACTCAAATCCCAAAAGGATTTAACACAATAATTTGATAATTGTTGGTAAAGGTTTATTGTATTTCTCACACACAGCATTTAGGAAATTGCAGCAAATAAAGAGAACACAGCTACTCAAGGGATTGGATATGGGAGCTCTTAAAATTGCAAGACTTAGATTGCTCAAGTGATGCCAAACAAAGAATGGCTGCAATCTATTTATAGACCCGAATTTGCAACAAACTCCACCATTGAGGGCATGAAAGATGACAGAACTACTCTTTTGAATGTTTCAAAACGAAATGTGGCAGCTATTGGATACTTACTCAGCAAAATAAGGGATGAATCGACCTAAAAATGAGAAGAAAGTTCCACTTACACATGGTGAAACACGAATGATAGCCACCTACAGCCAGGCGTCCAAAAAACGGCGGCTTATTCTCCGAAGGAAAATGTCAATGAGAAAACGCGTTTCATCTGGCCTTATTCCGCCCCTTCCTCTTCGCGTTTCCAGTTGGAGATTGTGCGGGTCGCGCCCTGGTCATGGGCCATGAGGAGCTGCGCACGGGTTCACCATTTCGGCCATTGCTTTCAGCTTCCACAGTCGCGTTTTTCCTCAATGAAGGATTTTCGCGATTTTCAATTATTTGAAACTTTGATCTAAAATCTTTAAAAGTCTATAGTCTTAGCATTTAAATTTCCCTCTAATATTTCCACGTATTTCTCAATGGTTTTATGAATTTCGAATAAATTTCCGCAATAATACTTCCCACGTATTTTCCAATGGTTTATAAATTTCGAAATTCCTTTATGCCATATGATAAATGTATTATAATTACCAAATAACTATATAAGTCCATTTCCATTATTTCCAAGGCAAAGTCATTTTAATTTATATATTAAAATGTTATAAATACATTTAGTATTAGTTTTTATTTCACCTTTATTAAAATATATGAATATATCTATATAATATCTAAATATTAATATAGATATACCAATATATTTCATTATCGATAAAACTATAATAATGTCTATATTAAATATATTTATAAATATATCCACATTTACATTTAAACATATCTATACATGTTTATATTCAATTCTCCAATTACGTGTATTATAGGCCAGTCAGAGTACCCTTAATACATGTAATTGCACAAACATGTATATATACATTTAATTGTAAATTCCAGGCATCGGTATAACTTATCAGTTCACATTTCACATTCAAGGTTCACAGAACAGTAAGTCAGTCAATCAAGTAACACCACTCATAAAGCATAAAGAAGTAATCCAAAACTCCTAAGCCTAAGGATGACTTATTACGACCACTCAAACTGACTCAATTCCCAAAACCCTCAGTGAAGTGTGTGTATGCTCAACTTGATCAACTTTACGGGTTACTCGAGCAAGCCCCTCTCTCGAGTGATGTCTCCCCTCCGCTTGGAGGAATAGTTCCTGTTCCTGCATCCACAAACATGCAATCTCGGCAGTTACTTGTTCATAACATCAACAATATACAAAACGTCTTAAGTTAGAATATTCTCAATTCAATACTATGCATGCAACATTTATCAAGGATAACATCAATAGAAGTATCAATCAGATGAAACAATCATTTAAATAGAACTCATTCATTTCGATAACAAAAACATGTTTTATTCATCACAAAGATTCAAACATTACACTCAATTTCCCTATGCAATAGTAGCTATACAATCGGGGTGTAACATACTCCCCCCCTTATGATTCATCGTCCTCGATGACCTAAGGTTTTATTCAAAGCATAAAATCCTAACACTACATTTATTCCTCATTCTTGAAAGTTTCAAGAACGTTTGATCGGTGTTATTTGGACATCAGCTTGTCCATCATTCATGGCAACATATTTCCTCTGCTGAAACATGGCCTTTTGAGTAGGCAGGGAGTTATCATGTTGTTGGGTACCAGAAGTTTTGTTAGGGCACTCATTTGCATAATGATTACCTTTACAAATAAAGCATCCTGCTCTTGGCCCTCTTTTCTCCGTGATCTCCCCAGTTTTATTAACACCTTCACTAGCTCTGCTAGTGTCATCATACCTTGAGTTGTCTCTCTTCCAATCTTTTCTGATTTCCTTTTCATTGAAGCGAGATCTCTTCCCCTTCTTCTTTGCTGCATCATGCGCAAATTCTTCCTTCTTGGGGGCAATCTCATCGGGGACCTCAATATCCTTCTTTTGTTTTTCTCCTTCATACTGGGTTGAGTCTGCCTTAAGCTTCTGTTCCTGCTTAATGGCCTTTTCATACACAAGGTCCATTGTGTTCGGACCATGCATATGGACTTCACCTCCAATATTTCTGTTAAGTACCAAGATGAATTTCCTGATTCGGAATCGTTCATCTTTATGATAGATGGGAACATATCGAAGAAGTCGAGTAAACTTCTCCCAGTACTCATTGACTGACATGGTCCCTTGCCTCAATTCTTGAAAGTTGGAGAGTTTTTGGTCATAATAGAGTTGTGGCAACCATCGCTTGTGGAAAATCTCCACAAACTCTTCCCAAGTCAGCTTCCATGAACTTATATCAAGTTCCAACTTTTTGTTCATCCACCAATTAGAGGCTTCACCTGCTAATTGGTATGCTCCCCATGCTGCCTTAGTCACCTCATCGTAGTTCCTTATTTCAAAGTACTTCTCCATCTGGACTAGCCAAACTTCGGCTTCCTCACCACCTGCACTGCCATCAAACTTTGGCGGTATTATCTTCTTCATGTCACGAGATAGCTCTGTGGACACTATCTTCCTGTTCTTTTCAGCAGAGTTGGTTGGTGACTTTTCTCTATCATTGTGGTTTTCACCACGTCCATGAGATGAACTTCCGCCTTCTGTGTTGTTGTTGGTTATTTCCTTCTCCAACCTTTCTTTCTCTCTTCCATTTTCCAGACTGGTTAACCTTGCCAATATCAAGTCGAGTGTTGCTTCTACACCGGTGGTTCTTTGTTCCTCTTCACGACTTGGACGAGGATTATTTCTTGTCCTTTCATACACTTTCACCATGTTTTAAAAGCTTGACTTAAACCTGAATGTTTAATACCAGTTAGCCTAGTTATACTTTTAACCATCTTTTGGTAAAACATATAATCATACATTCACAAGATTTTCGTTCAAGTTTTGGGTTTACCATTTTCACTTATTGACTAAAATAATATATTGCACATTCACTCAACTGAATGTTTCAAAGTATGATCATGGTTTACACAACCCTATCTTTTATTTGCTAAACTGAAATACCCTTTCAGGTTTACTAAGCAACTACTTGTCCACAATATATCATTTAAGATCTAAATCTTGTAAGTCAAGTTTTCCAAAAACATTGATTTCTTTGATGAGTTTGTCCACTAGAACATTATGTTAGTTCCACTAACAAAGACATATTGATTTGTCATATGTTCTACCATTTTCCTTAAGAGAGTTTTCATGTCCTACCTATGATGACATCCGGTCTTCATTTCCTGGTATACTAGACATTACCTTGCCACATTCCATGCAGCCTCTTACTCTATCTTTTCCTAGGTTATAGTGTTTTGTCATCTGACATTTTCTGTTGTCGTTCTGATGTCCTAATCTTGTCATTCTCCTTTTTCCTTAGAGTTATAAAACTATACTGCAGGATAAGGTTTATACTGGTCATTCTTCCTAACCTTCCTACATAACCTAATTGCATAATCTTCCACAATTCTAGTTGATATCATAAATTATTTTTCTTTCACTTTTCCTAAGTTCTTTTGCCGTTGCAGCACAAGAACTTTTTCAACCTTTATCTTCTGATAAGGTTTACGCATTGTTGCGTAATGAGCTCATAGGTTCCAGAGCTAAACCTGGTAGCTTTGATACCACATGTAACGACCCCATCCTTGGGTAATTAAAATTTTTCTAACATTTCATTCCAAACATATAAAAGTAACAAGTAACAAAGACATTGCAATAAAATTCTTCCTTTCTTTATTGATAAATACATGCAAGTTACAATATATATTTCCACATGAATTCCATTTTCATTGTAAATATAAATCAGAGTACAAAAGTAAAACAGATTACATACATAGCTCGTAAGCTTTTGCACAAATAGTAGTAAGACGGTCCAGGTTCCCTTCCTTTCAAATCTTGGTGTATCCGTCGCCTGCGGTGGAGGAGAAACATCACTCAGGCGCTTTTCCGCCAACCACGGACTGTTAATGCGGTCCCCCGCACATCTATCATTCGACAGATGGCCCTCCCTTTGAACGAAGAGATTGGTAAAGTAACCGGCTGCGACAACCCAACTGAGCATAGTGTTGTGTCCTATACATCTAGAACTTGCTATTTCACAATCCCGAACTAGCATGATGGATCACAATGAACTGACAGTGTAGTCTCGACTATCTCACATCTAAGTGGATGTCGTACCTTCCACTACTTTGGCCAAAGTATTCTCATTCAGTACTTCAAATGAAGGTCATCTATCATATACACTACTCAGGGCCGATTTGACTTAAGGCTATCTTACACTATGCGTAGGCTAAGTCCTTCACTGGATTGTCAATCATCCCAGACTATCCTACATCAATCTAATTCAAGACAATAATTATACGTTCAAGTCCTTCACTGGATTATCTTTCATCCCAGACCAACCTACGACATTCTAACTTACTAGAAATAATCTAGCTTGACAAGTAATTCATTCCTTCTCTCCTGTTTCGAAAATCCTTATCCTAGGACTTCCTTAGCCTATCTCAGTTAATCCAAAACTCTAAGCTGCTTGATTAGACTTGACACCTGTCCTCATTCCAATCCTAGCATATATTAACTAGTGTAGACATAGTCTCCTTATATGGAGTTCATTCAATAATGCAATCATGCAATATGCAATTTCTAGATTCTAGAATGCTTTATTTACCCTTTTTACAATCCTTTATACATTTACCCTTAAAATGCATTGCTTATGAGAGTTT